>VXBC01012281.1:891448-983363 GCA_013399945.1 Ploceus nigricollis
TCCTATGAGAAGTCAAGGCGCTAACATGGGAATTGAATAGGTCTGGTAAATTATTAAAAAACTTTGGCTATTAACTAAGGGATATGGAAGATTTTGCTTTAATATTTTTAATGTAACTGTCAAAAGATTGAAGTGGCTTTTGAGTTTAGGTTGGACTAAAAAGTAAGCATTGACTCTCCCTTTAAACACAGTATAAAATGCAGAGTTCACTTAGTGCACCATCCCAGCTCCTGCAGTGAAAGGGCAAATGAGGCAAGAACCTTCCCCTCACAGCTCTTCCAAACTCCTCTTGCAGAGTTTGTATCCAGGCCTCTGTTTGGGATATAGCTGGTCAAGCAGGACACAAAGTTTTGCTGCTCTTGAGGTAGCACAACCCAGTTTGGAAGGCTCCTCTTTGCAACTCAGTGTTGTTCATTATTCCCTTATTGTCTGCCCATACACAAACTGCAAATAAATAATGAGACAAAAAGATGAATTCTGGGACAAAAAAAAATGTTTATTTTCCCAGAACTTATGGATTTAATCCTACAGCAAGCTCTGAGGCTGCATGATCATTGTTCCCTTGAAACAGCAACACACAGTTCTTCACTCTCTGCCTGATTTATTGCCCACAAATATGAGCCTGTGTACAGGTCTTGTCATCTGATACACTTGTTTTAGTAGTCCATATAATATGAATTGACTACCAGAAAAGACATATTTGTTTCACAGCCAAGATGAAACACAAAATATATTTCCAACTCCACCATTGTTCCCCCTGTTTATTGATATATAAAGCCAAATGCTATTTCTCTTACTGAAGTCAGTGGGATTAGTTGGGCTAAGGAATGCTTTCATTTACATGAGGTTACCATTGTGCACTTTTGTTACCAGACTAAATTTAGGAGAGAGATTTTAGCAGCAGACAGAGCAGAGCAAGAGGTGAAAGAAGACAAGAGAAAGTGGTGCTGCTGGGTGGCACAGCAGCAGGAGGGGCAGAAAGCATGGGAGGGTTAGACACCCTTGAAAACTAGCCTTCAGGTGTCTCCTTAGCCCCCTCATCACTCAGGCTTTAATGATCACCAGCTATTCTGGTCACTTCAGCTACATTTTGCTTCAGTATCCAGGCTGTAAATCAAGCATGACAACAGCAGTCCATTTTGCCTGGTTGTCATGACATCAAATGAAAATGCATTCAAATAATAAGACGAGCAACACAAGAAGTCCATGAGGAAAACAACATTTCTGCCTTTAGCCCAGCACTTAAGTGGGGTGAAGGAAGAACCAGAAAAATACTAAGATCTTTCCTTTGGAAAATGGCATCAGAAACAGGGATTCAGGAAAATGTTGTGTATGCCTCAGGGAAACTGATCTTCACAGAAACCATCGCACCATGGCTGTCAGAAAACATCTAAAAATGTCAGCTAAGGACTGCTCAGAGCTTGGGAACTAGGCTAGTCTAAAAGTAAACTGGTCTGAGAACTCAACCACCCCAAGAGAGAGTATAGTTTGGAGTTACAATTTACTGAAGAGATTGCAACAAATACAACAACCCAGAGAAAACTGGTTTTAATCCCCAGTGTCAGAATACAGCCTGGCACCTGTTGGTCAGAGTGATGGTACAGTCCTGGGGAAATTCTGATCCTCCTCTGGATCTATCAAATGGTGCTGTCCCCAGTCCCCAAGCCAAAGATTTATACATACTAAGGTTCAGGTGGGAATGCTCAGTACCTCCCCCAGGACGGGGAGTTTCACAAAGGATGATGCAACACTTTGAATCATGAGATATTTTGAGAGTCCTTGATGGGCTAAGTCATTGCAGCAGCCTATTCTGCTGGTGCCATTGAGTCCACCACGGCCCATTAGCAGAGATGACCCCCCAGGCTGGGTGTAACTGTGCTGGTGCTTCCCCAGAGGGGACTTATGACAGCTGAGTTATTTGTGAGGAAAAAGAAACATTAGCCTGCCTTGCAGGGTTTGCCTCTTTCTCTCATTTAACATCCAGCTTGTAGCCTGAGGTGTCAGGTGTGCACTGGGCAACTCCTGAAAACGACCCATCATTTCCAGTTCCTCAGAAATGGTGTAGAGGGGAGTAGAATACACAGTTTGGTTACACCCACATAGTGCTAAACTGGTACCCTACCCCTGTAACCAGGACAGGAACTGTCACCCTTTGCACAGACTGGCTCCCAGGTTGTCAGCAAAGTCCACCCAGTCAACAGTGCCAAGTGCACGTTTAAATCATGCAGAAGTTACAGAGATGATGAGGGCAAGATGGCTTTAACATGGTGCACTTGATGGTGCTTGGATTAGACAGGAGTTCTTCATGGTGGTGAGCCAGCAACTAGTGAGAGACAAACTGACTGCCATCATAGCTGTTGAGTGTATTAATGCTAAAGAGATCTTTGTTTCAAAAACTTGGACATGCATAAAAGCAAGAGGAGAAAAAAATACAACACCAAATCACCTGCTGCTCAGTTCCTCTGAAGTTAAAAGCCAGTGGCTAAAATTTTTAAATCCTCTGCACCAATGTCTCATTAGCAAATGTCCCCGAGCATTTCAGCTATGAATAACAATTTTACAAACTACTTTTCTATTGATTGATTTCTGGATGATGTAAAAGCCTGACAGAGAGAGAGCACCAGGTAATATAGGTGAGCCAAGGTGCTGCTACAGCTCTGAGAACCTGAGGCTGAGATTAAGAAAAGAAAAAGGATAAGCACACATGAAAGTGAGAACACATAAGAAAATGAGAAATGCAGCTTTCAGTTTTGAAGCACACAAGACTTGTTTCTGGCCCCAGCATTTTTGCTTTCCTTCCTGGGACACCCAGAGGTAGCCCTGACACAGGCAAATTTCTCTTAATTCTAGGAGATGCCTTGTATACAAGATAATTTGTAAGAGATCTAAAACTTTAAACACTATTTGTGCAAAGTTTGTTCTCTCTTGGGATCTTGCTGAGGAAAAAATTCGCCTCAGCAATCAGGAAGGATCTGTTCCAAGATATATTTAAAGACATTGTTGGGTTGGGGCTTTTTTGTGTTGTATTTTTGTTTAGTTGGTTGGTTGGTTTTTAAATGCCAGATATAATTGACAAAAAAACAAATAACAATAGAAAACTCCTCCTTGATTTTAGTCTTCTCAGATTTCCCTGGTTTAGGTGAGCAGAGGAACCATTTATCTTCTTTGCATTGGCACCTATGGTTCCAGTGAGTGTAGTTTAGTAACCTACTGATGCAGGACAAGTTATTGTGATGCATTGAACAAATGAATAGAGAAAAACTTAAAGTAGTTGCAAGGTACTTTTACTGAGAGAATTATTGCATAAAGTAAGGAACTCTATCATCCACTAGCAACAAGTAAAAAATTGGATATAAATATATAGAAAATATGGTTTTGAATATATATACATATTTATATTTAACAAAGAAAGTGTTATACATGTAGCAGGGAAATTACACTACTATTTTTCCAATAAAAGAACCAAGCTCAGAGCCTACAAGAAGTTTATTTTGTGTAGAGTTTTCATACTGTTAAATATATTGTGAGAACAGAAGAACAATCACATTCCACAGGAGGGGTCCAAGCCAGCAGGTTGGTTGTGTGTTTACACCACCTAAGTCTCTATAGTTGGGGCATGCAAATGTTATAAAAATTTGCTAGAGTTTTAAATGCCTTTCTGAATGAAAATGAAAAAAGCTACAGAAAATCAAGCTCAACCTGCAAGTGTTTCCCATAAACTTGTTGATAAAAGCCATTTTCAGGCAAAGCTGAAGAAAAATGTTTCTGCCTGGTTTAGGCAATCTGTGAAGAATTCAACAGTGAAACTGAACTCCAGGTATTTACTTGGGGTCCTAAATTAGCACAGAAGCAGCAAGAGAAAATATTTGAATTTCAAATTGTATTTGAAGCACCAAAAATGTTGTCTTGATACCTGGGTGACAGACATAGCTGTCACTCTGGTGAGCTGGGAGTGATGAAGGACCACGTCCTTCTCTCTCATTGCACTGGCAAAAGTCAGGGTGAGCATTTGTAGGACAAGTACTGGGAGCCAGGGAGCCTGGACAATTAGTTGTCCTTCTCATGGGTCCTGGCATCATCCCTCAATGCACCCACAAAGCAATCTGACTGCAAGGATGCCCAAACTATTAACATTCAGATAGTTTTTAAAATCTCAGGTTCACCATCATCCTCTTTTGTATTTTATTTCTATTGAATTTAAGGGGCTTTTTCTGTCTTTCTTAGCCTTTCCCTTTTGTGTTTTTCTTTTTCCTATTTCAAACTTAACAAAGATAGGCCAATTATTCATGATACCTGATTAATCCAAGTGCTGCAGCCTGATAGAAAAGGTGCGATGAATTAAGAGCCTATCTTTTGGAAAACTTCACAGAATCTGAAACTAGAGAGAAAACTTTTTCCAAAGAAATTTTACTTTTTTAATTTGTCTGTTTAACTTTCACCAGTGTTTATATAGGTCTCTGGCAACAGAGGAGGGTGGAAGGTCGTTGATGTCCCTGTGACAGGATGCCCAGATCCACGAGAACCTTTGGATCTCATCTTGCATTGATCAAAGTGACCCCCTCTTGAGGTAAGGGGACAGGATTTTATTTTGTATTCTATTTTCTTTTTTTCACTTTCCTAATTTTCTGGTACAAAGAATATAATCTAATATCTTCACATTCCTGAGAAGTTTCCTTCTTTCTAAGGATTTTAAATTGTGGTTTCAGTTCAATGAAACACTCAAGTGTTGAAATGCTTTCCCACACAGCAATACCTTAATGTGCTAATAGCCAGCCACTCATGTTAGAACTTCCTTCACTGAACACTGGCAGCCAAACCAACCAACCCAGAAAAGTAATTTTTGCTAAGGCAATAAATTGCTTTTCACCTTGCTATTAAAATACAGCTAAAAAGCAGTGGTGAAGAATGGTAATAAAATGACACTTTCCATAGTATTTCAGGAGATTTATGCTGATAAATTTTAACTCTGAAATTTCAAGTTGCCTGAAATTTTTCATTAAAGGCTAGAAATTTTTGTTAAAGGTTCTGATTTTGGAATGGCCAAAATCAGAAAATGTTTCTGAAAGGTACTGTTTAATTTATTTATTTATATTCTAAAATTCCATGTATTCTCATTTCCATGAAAAGGACTTCAATTGAAAGTCTATCTTCTCTCCTAATAATAAAAATAAAACCATCAGGAGTACAGAAAAATGCAGCCCCGAACCCTCTTGCTCAGTGGTGAGATACATGATTTTTATCTGCCTAACATTCTCAGCATGAATGGCTGAAGTCATTTAAAGATGATGATCAATGAAATACTGCTATCCACTTGGTGTTGGAAGGAATTAGGACATGGAAATTAGAATTTACCAGAAATTTAGAATGAGAACAAAAATGAAACCAGACAAATTCCAAGTTTTGTGTCTCAAACTTACAAGCTCAGACAGAAAGAAAAGTATTCACAAGGAAATCACCATGTAAAGTCCCATTGTCTTGGTTTTACTCTGTGACACTGAGAAGATCAATTGCTCTCTGTTTCCAGCACACTTCCTCTCTTCCTACGTTGCCCCTTCTTCAGTCAGTATCTCCTACCAGGTACCACCCAAATAGCATCCTCCATCTTCTTTGGCAACTTCCTTCAGGAAATAGAAGTAGCACACAATAAAACACTAAGTCAAATACTGCTTAAAGGATTTTGAGCCACAAAGGATGCAAACCAACTCTCATCTCACTTGTGTGAGTGATGCTTAAGAAATCAATAGCACTCCACCAGAACAAAATAGGTACCACTGAAGAAGACACTTAGTGATCCCGCTTTATCCTGCGGTTGCTGTTCATCAGTTAGGGATACAGCCCCTGGACCCCATGTCTCTGCACTCTTTTCAAGAGAGACACAAATCTAAAGACACTTTTGAGAGGCATTACTAGATCTGCTTCGAAATAAATGCAGGAAATTAATGTTTTGGGCAGTTCTTGTTTGATTTATTAAATACTTTGATTATTTCCTTACACTGAATTTTTTTGAAGGGTGCAAAAGCATACACTTTTGTTTGCTCCCTTTTTCAAGCAGAGCAACTGAATTCATTCACAGTCCACTCACTTGAAGCAAAATAGCCTGTTTTTTTTCATAGCTCTTTGTCTTGTTTTAAAGCCAATTGTTTGCTTCTGCCAACTTTTAATTGCACAGAAAACCTGACATCTGAGAATGTGAAAGGAGGTTTTCTATCATTATGTCTGATGGCTGTTCTGCTCTGTTGGTGATTATTCACTTACCTCTGATGTTTGCAGCTCTTGGCAGCCACTGCTACAAAACTTGCAGCAGTTTGGTGTTACTTCCTATTTGTCATTCACAGAATCATTTGTTTTCTGTTCTAGGAAAACATCAACATCTTAATGCAACTTATTCTTCTGACTAATGAGAGGAGTAAACCCATATGTTTTTCTAGTTTACACCCATTTTATTCAATAAGCTACAGTTGTAGGTATTCAAGAATATTTGAATTGAAAGCACACTGTGAAATTTTAATCCTCATGTGGAAAAGAAAACATTTTAGCTGATTAGTCTCACTTTTCCCTATCATCTGCTACAGGAAACAGAGATATTAGGGAAACGAATTTTGCAATAATCAAGTAAGCTTGGCAAAGCAGTATTTTGTTTCCATGTGCTCACTGTGACCCATGAGGAGGCAGCTGGTTTTTATCTGTCATAAGCAGTAGGTCTGTCATTGGGGAATATAAATCCTGATGTCCTCTTTGTGAATCCCAAGACTATGCCCAAAACAGAGACTAAAATTCCCATTTCCTAACTAGTCTATTTTAAAAGTCCATTTTGACAAATAGTCTTTTTGTATAAAGGCTTTAGAATTAAATTGTTTCTTAGTAAAGTGTGAAACAGGTCAGAATCAGTCCTGGTATTCACTGAGGCAAAGCCATGAACGTCAGTGGACAGATACGTATTTACAGAATATACATTTGATCCAATCAGTACTGGTGAAAGGCATGAGACTGCATTTTAACTGGGATTCTGACTCTCTGTGAGCTTGGATGATGGTTTGATGTTCTAAGAGGCACCCATCACCCCACCCTTGCTTTTAGCAGACAGCTTTTCACTTAAAAGGAAGATAATTTCTTTAAGCCTTAAAGACAATGCTTCTTGCTTGAATTTTTAGCAGGAAGAACTTAACTGCCTCTTACTCAATAAGTAATGATTCAATACATCTTAATCAGAGTACATGTTCCGCAGAGACTAAAGTTCTTGGAAATTTCTCCTGCAGCCCACTTATAACACCAGTTTGACAAAGTTCAGCACTTGTTTGGTGCTATAAAAAATGCAGATGCATTTCATCATCATCTCCCTTATGCTTTTTCTGAAGGACATAAAGTTACCATCCCAGACCTTTCTGGTAAAAATAGGTATCAAATGTTTAATTTCTCACAGCAGTTGTTATTTGCCACCTCTCTTCTTGCACGGTCTGATATGGTAGGGAATGGGTTTATACTGTCTTCCTACACAACTTAAATAGACCTTGGTGTCTTTGACCCCATTTTTCTGTGACAATGGAAATACCCATTCAAGTGCCAACTCTGCTGCAAAGTTTTTAGAATTAGTGGTTGAAAGATAACTGAGTTTTCAATCTTTTGTTTGTTTTGCTGTGAGTGGCAGAAGATGTCAGGGTACCATGGATATGGTCACCATCAACTTCTGAGTCCAAAGTGCTGCAATAGAATCTGAGAGCTCAGCAGCCCAAAATTTTCTCTGAAAAATACCCAGCTCTGTATAGTGAACAAAAAGTCTTGAGCTTCAGCTGGGGAGAGTAATAGATTTGCTTCTGGGTGAAAATTTTCATCCTGCAAAATGTCCCCCAGGACTAATTCTGTGGGTATGAATAAGAGGCTTAAAAATACAAATTTTACCATGCAAGTGAATAATCTGTCACTGGCCTTCCATCAGCTTTACTGCTGTTAGTGGGCCTCATATGGGTCTTGCTGGTATGCAGTGTAAGGCTCCAGTAACTTTGAGTATAGTTTCCTAAAAGGCTAGATAATTTTGTGCAATCATTAACCACCTCTTGCTGCTTGGCATGCTGAAATAATAAGGGTAATTGAATATCACTCTTCTGGGTGTATGCAAATTGCCTGCAGGGCTCTGGAAGGATGTTTCATCCCTGTACACCACACAGCATTATTGGATAGGTAATTGGCATTATGGGAGCCTTCCACCTTCCTCAAGAATATCAGTGCAGAAGGTAAAATGTCAAGTTAGATGAACAAAGGATTTAATACAGTCTGGCAAGCCCTCTGCTCCTACAGTGCCGTGGTGAGCAGCTGATTGCAGTGTTTGCACCTGCCATTGTGTAATGAGGTCCTGAGCATCCCAGGTCACTATTTTTAACCTGAAACACCAGCAAAAGCCCCAAGCTTCTCAACATGCTAATTTCTATAGCAAATTCCATTTAAAGTAATGTTCAGTTGTGAATTAAAATGTATTTATGCTTAAATAAGAATCAGGAGTGGCTATTCCTGGTTTTGTAAACACACCATCCCCTGAATCCCCTTAATCTTCTCTGTGTGCTGCTGAATGTCAGGTAATGGAGGCACAGTGTGAGTTCAATTAGTTTAAAATCTTATCATTGTAATTGGGCAGGATGAGCTGTATTATCTTGCCAAATAGGACTCAACACTTTGAGGTAATTTACTAATTTTTTATATTCTTCCAAATGCAATTAATTGCATAAGCGTTAGAAGTTAATATTAATTAATTAACAGAGTTCCTACATAATTGTATGTGATAGACATGCCCAAATGAGTCCTTTGAGATTACTTGAAGGTAGGGAGGGGGATTGCTACCATGAATACCAAATCTCCTTGACAGACTGACTCACCTATAAATGATGCTCAGGTATGATTAGGAAAATGGCCCATGCTAAAGATAACTCTAGAGCATGCATTGCCACACACATGGCCTCGGCTTAGAGATGCAGGATATCATTAAAAATCAGAAATCATTAAAATATTGGAAATCATTAAAATATTGGAAATCATTAAAATATCAGAAAAACCTTGGTAAAATCAGGACTCTTGAAAAGCTGTGTACAAGAATGACCTCACTGCTTTCACCTGCCTCAAACAGGATTTCACTGACTTCAACAAATTTCTGTCTTCAAACTCTTTTTCACTAGCTAAATATCCTCCCCTACAATTTCAGCTAACTGGGGCTGAAAACGTCCCATGTAACAAGGTATTTCCTCTGGAGTTGTGCACCAAGGACCCCTACCCATGCTGGCCAGCACACTCCTGCTCTGCTTTCTTCCCTTCACCACCAAAATAGTCTCCTCCCAATAAAAGCAGGGACATTGAAGTGATGCTTCTGGGCTGGCGTGCTGGCTGTCCTGTTTTCTTGTGGACAACAATGTGGAAGCCACATAAAATTATATCACTGACCATCCAGTTGCTGAATTAAAGTCCCAGAGCACTGTTGCTATTCTGCCATTAGAAGTGCCACTGTTTATAGCAGCTGTAAACTGAATGCCTGTGCTTATCTCAGGTGCTGAACTGCCTTATTAGCTAGAAGATGCTGTTATGATCCTGACCAATTTTCTGACTTTGTGTTCATTGTGCATTAGCAGGGTACTACTGTCATGATCAAACTTTCCTGGAGCAGGAATTCATTCAACGCTCCTGACTTGGGCTGTCCAGGGAGTCTGTGTTTCAGCTGGATGAGCACGTGAGCGGGGCTCCATCAATAGCCACTGACTTTTTGCAAGGACTTTGAGCACCTCTGAGAGTCAGAAAGCATGTACTACCTAAATAAATTCAGAATAAACTAGAAATCTGTGGGTTTTGATCAAAATACTAGCTAGAGGGTATGACAGGCAAATCAGATACCTTCCACATGATACCTGTAATACAAACAGGTTTGAACCAGGTAAGGGATGAGATGAAGTGAAATTTATTGTTAGAAAATTATTTCAGTTGAATATTCATTTTTTTAGCTACACTTTTATGTGAAGGTCCCCTGCTGTTTCTGCTGGATTCTGCTTTGCTTCTGTCCTTCACTCTGGGACAGGGTTGTCATACACAATTAAACACATATCCAATTTGTGCTCCAGAGACTGTGGCAGCTGTACCTCAACAGAGGGTGAAGACAGAGCAGATGGATAGAAGGTGAGTGCTGTCAGCCCGTCGGGATTGAAGATGCCACAAAAATGCAAACAGGACCTATAGTGTATAAAAGAAAATAAATGTCCTGACAGCCTGATGAAAGACTAACTCAAAAACCCTCATTCCCCCAAAAGTTAAGATCAGCTAAGATTGATATGGCTGCACTGTCAAGTGCTTCATCTATTTATCCTTTTTTATCTTTTTTTTTTTTTTAATGAGAAACCAGACCAATCTAATCTGAATGAGGAAAGTCACCTTCTCTGGTGCTCCATTTAATTTTTAATAGAAATTAAAATGAAAATTCCATTTCAAAAACATGAAAAGAGGAATATTCTCATGAAGGTAGAAAAAAACTTCAACAGCCCCACAAGAAAATCTTTAAAACTGTCACTCACATCCCTAAAAAATGAAGCCCTACAAAACAGAATGTTCAAACCCATATGTGGGTGCTGCATTTCTTGTCCTCAAAGACCAATAGAAACTGCAGTGACTTAAAAATTCAATTAATGCATAGCAAGGGAACACTTGAGAAAGGAAGGAGGGAAGACAGAGCTGAATTCAAGTTAATTTGGAAGACACTTTCAGAAAAGAATATGAACACTGTTCTGGAACTCCCAGTTCTGCACAATAGTCAGTAACAAAAGAAAGTGCTGATGTGTGGATCAACACTTAAACCCGTAATACTTTGGACAAAGTGCTGGTTTTAGCTTTATTCTGTACTTATTGTTTTTCACACTGTATCTGTTTCACATGCACTTGTCCCAATTTCTTACAGACCAGATGATGCACATCTGAAGCAGTGCCAAGTCCCATGGGATCAATGAAACTTTTAACCTTAACCAGAAAGCAGGATATCAGTGTTTTCACGTGTTAATCTTTGTGATCACGAGCAAAGCAATCACCTGTGGCAGCGTATTAATTTCCCAATCCCAGTGGAAGTAACTCTTCACCTCACCAGTTCTAGCCCAGCCAGAAGCAATGAATTTGGTATCTGCTCCCCTGTATCTGCCCTTTGTGTTTATATTACAGCAAAGATTTCCAGTCAGCCAGCTTGACATTTTTCTATGAATTGACTATGAAATGATGCAGCTAAAGGGCAGTATGCCAAGGAATGACCAATTCAAGCATGGCAAATATTGACTGAAACAGAATATTTCAGAGTATGAGGGGTTCGCTTGGATTTTTCCATAAGCACCTCAAACATACTCAGCATTTGCATTCTCAAAATTTCCACCTGCTTTACATCCATGCCTCCACACCCAGCAGTAAGAGGAGCTCATCACACTGTCTGCCCTGTAGATAGAGAACTGAAAAAATTGAACCTGCCCAAAATCATTTAAAAAAAAAATCTTTCTACAGGTACATGTTTTGACCCAGTTACAGGGAAGTAAAAGAAACAATGGAAATAAATCCTGCATTGCTGAGGTCAGTGACCTGAAATCTCCCAGGAGAGAGGATGAGCAAGGATGGATGAAGCTGGTTCTCACACCATAAGGTGCCTTGAGGACAAGGAGCACTGGCAGAATCTACTGCACTGTCAAAATGGGTACAGACAAAGGCACTTCTAGGTGACTCTCTCAGGATCTTGCGTCCTCCACAGCAAAGTGTTTTCTCTACAAAGTGTTACTGAAGCTG
Source organism: Ploceus nigricollis (assembly GCA_013399945.1). Classification (NCBI taxonomy): domain Eukaryota; kingdom Metazoa; phylum Chordata; class Aves; order Passeriformes; family Ploceidae; genus Ploceus; species Ploceus nigricollis. The sequence goes on from VXBC01012281.1 coordinate 903,227, forward strand.
CCTGAGGTCTCTTGTCAAGATGTCCTCATTAGAGGGTTAATCACAGAAATTATGGGATATATGAGGTAAACTGTAGGGGAGGTTTGCCCTTCCTCCATTTCAAAGAAACTTACAGATATTATAATGTGAAATACTAGGATAAGAGAATGCACTTTTCCCTTGGAGTATCTTGAGGGGAAGTAGAAGAAAATACAGTGTAAGAAAATTTGCCTGTTACAGTATGGCTGCGTGCAGGGTAAATGCCTGCTTTTTGCCAAGTGCAAAAGCATTAAGATACAGGAGAGAAGAACAGGCTCATGGCAAAGGCAAATTAATCACCAGAGAAGGTAGTATTAAAGGATCTTCCGTGGATTCTGATACTTCCATACATATTTAATGTATGTCTTCCAGTCAGCAAGACACAGAAGAAAATAAAACTCCAAGAAACAGCAATCTCTGTTTGGGCCCATGTGTGGACAGGAGATTTTGATGAGTATGTGTGGGACTTTTCATTAAGATTCTGTAAACATCAGGGCCTGTAAATCTAGACCCTTTTTTCCCCTCTTACTTTTTTGGGGATGATGGGAATATCTTGTCAGAATTGCTAAACCACACACATACACACACCTGGGTGTTCTCTCATAGTTTCTTGTCCTGGTGAAGAAGAAACTCCTTGTCTCACTTTCCAGGTCTCTCATTTCCTTTCCAACTTGGTTTCTCCAGATACCCTGTTTTTATACAATTAAATAGCAGTTTCTCTTTGTGTTTTGCTCTGCCTGCCTGCCCAGATAGGTGGTAGGGCAGTGTGGCAGGCAGGCAGGAGGCCTGGGCTCTCCTCTGACCTCTGAAACACGCTGGCAGGTGGCTGAGCAGGATTTCGGCACAATGCCCCAAACAATTTTGTGATGACTCTCAAAACCTTGTTCATATAAGCAGGCTGTTGTGTGGGGTTTTTTAAGCATGAGTCTGTCTGTGTTTTTGTGCCCAGCTGCAAGAGCTGGCATTGCCACAAACTCTGCTGAAGGCTAATCCCCACATGCCATGCTGTGCTGGGCCAGGGGCTCCCTACCATGGCTCTGCTCTGCTTTCCTCCCTTCCATTCCCCCTGAGGTGCCTCAGGCCAGGAGTCTGGACTGCCAGAGTCCACACCACCACTGCGATGGGCACTCGCCAGCCTGGGCCCAAAGTACCTAAAAATTGTCCATAGCTCAGAGGTAGAGGCCAATCTCTGCCGTGAGGCTGCCCTCAAACCCCATCCTCTGGCACACAGGCACATCCCTNAATATCTTGTCAGAATTGCTAAACCACACACATACACACACCTGGGTGTTCTCTCATAGTTTCTTGTCCTGGTGAAGAAGAAACTCCTTGTCTCACTTTCCAGGTCTCTCATTTCCTTTCCAACTTGGTTTCTCCAGATACTCTGTTTTTATACAATTAAATAGCAGTTTCTCTTTGTGTTTTGCTCTGCCTGCCTGCCCAGATAGGTGGTAGGGCAGTGTGGCAGGCAGGCAGGAGGCCTGGGCTCTCCTCTGACCTCTGAAACACGCTGGCAGGTGGCTGAGCAGGATTTCGGCACAATGCCCCAAACAATTTTGTGATGACTCTCAAAACCTTGTTCATATAAGCAGGCTGTTGTGTGGGGTTTTTTANGCAGGAGGGCACGACCTGTCTGTGCACAGCAGAGCTCTTCCAGATTGCTCTGAACTCCCACAGCAACCAAAAACCCATCCCTCACCTTGACACCCACTTTCAGGTAATGATTTTGTATGTCCCATTTTTCACTAATATATTTCCTGAGGGAATCCAGCCTAGTTCAGAATTCCTCCGCTGTGGCACAAGCTGTTTGTGAGTGGCAGGTGAAGGCTGTTGGAATGGCTGCAAAGACACATGTCCTTTCCCTTTCTTTTTCCCCTACACAGCTACCCTTGTTAGAAAACCACCACTAAACTGGTGTTTTCTATGTCTGCTCTCTCTTAGCAAATTGTTTTTCCCTTTAAATTATTTTTAAATGATTTTGCCATTTGGGGGAAAGAAGAAAAAGACAACAGGAAAATCAAATCCTTTACATTATAAACCTATAGTATTTCTCCATTCCAAGTACAGCTTTTGCTGGCAGTATAAGGGTGTCTTATATGGGCTAAGAATGGGAAGAAAGTAAACATTTCTCCTTTGGTGAGGCAGCACACAAACTGTCCTCTTCTTTTTTTTCACTAGAAAATGTTGGAAGTTGTTGAATAAAACAGCGATTGCACATACACACTTTTTTTTGTCATTTACAATGGATGACAGCCAAAGAAGGAGCTGACATCCAAAACCCCCTTAGATTGTGGGGTGATGATGGTGGTGCCAGCATAGAGCATTTCTAGACCTTGTATACATCAGCTGCCAGGGCTGGGATTTACACCATTGCAGATTCCTCAGTGAGTTGAGGCTTCAGAGCACAAATATCATTTACTGGCTGTTAGTCTCTTGATGCTGATGTGAACATACGCTACCACTTCTCTCATTTCTTCTGAAACACCTGAGATTATGGTGATATTTTTGGCATAATAGCTTTCTTCTAAGAATGCTTGCTTTGGAAGTGAGCATAAAATCTGCAAGTTCCTTTTCCAACATGTTATAGGCCAGGCTGTAGCACGATGGGATCAGGTCACCCAATTCCCCCCAGCATCATGCCAGAATGCAGAACAGAATTCAAGTTTCATTGGGCCAGAGGGAGAAGGCACAACAGAGATGCTGATGGTGGGATCTGGAGACTAGGATGCTCATGGTTGACAAGGAGCCTGGTAGTGTCCTCCCTGCTCTCCAGGATGTTTTTGGCTTGTTAAGGCTCTTCAACATAAATTTCCTTCACATGCTATACAGCTCAGCATCTAGGGCCACATCCTGGGAGACAGAGCTGTGAAACATTTTGGGCAGAAAAGTTGATTAAGCCTACAGTCCAATTTCCAGGCCAATATTTTAAGCCCTGAAAAATTGCAATGAGCACTACAGCTATCACCTCTGTCCCACCACCCTAAAAAACAAGCAGGAGTCAGCAAATTCATTACAAATAAGAGGTGTCTCCTCCAGGGATGATGCTATGCCCCATATCCCAGGCAGATTGAGGTGTTTATCAGAAGTTCCTCCAAGCTAGGGACAGGCATCAGATTTGCCTCTGACCTCTGACTTTCTGTTCAGTATCTCCAAGTTACTCCTCTGTCAGCATGCAGATGGCATATAGGGGCTGGGACACCAAACTAGCTTCATCTGGTCCATAAAAGCCCTAAAACTTATATGGTTTGATGAAGTTTTTAGCTGGTGATTAAAATAATTTATTAAGAAACTTCTTGGTGTCTGCTCTGTAGCTGGGCTATTACAACTGCAGGTCACACACTCAGAAATAAATCTTTGGGGAAAGGGATGGGGAAAAGGACTTTATGAGGCATTAGTCATAAACATGAGGGCCCTTTTTTCCTTTAAGTTATCCTGCATTACTTCTAGGTCTTTTATCTGTGCATATATGCATCAGAATTTTTGCAAATAAAAGAAATCACCAGAATTACATTAGCACAAGCACCAGTAGAGCCACACAAGCAATGCTAATGTAATGATTGCTTCCACTTAGTTGTTTAAGTACCTAGAAACAGAATTTGGTGCTCACAGGAGTTTTACATCTTCAGGCTCTGTGAGATGGCCAGATGAGTGTAGGGACTCATTTCCTTCTTTGTGCTGGTGGCCTTCTGACCACAGCAGAGAACAAATGGGTATCAAAGGTAAGGAAGAGTTAAGAGAATGAAAGTTATGTGGGAGTAGCCTGCACACTTCATTTAATAACTTAATAAACCAGAGGACTTTTGGGGCAGCAAATAACAAATAGGGACGGGGGGGAAAAGCTTGTCTCAAGGAAAACAGAGGTTTAGAAGGGACATTTTAAACCTCTACACGTAAATGAAGGTTTGGAGCAGGGAGTTCTGCTTTAAAGCAGAACAGAATTAGTGTAGCTCAGCTCCACAGCAATGCTGTCAGAACTCTCAAGCTCAGCAAAGCATTTGCAGGTGCAATAGTGTTTAGGTTTGGGCTAATGTTTTGTTAATTCCCAGTGGAGTTCATCAAGTGCTTAATATTCTGTTATATGTGTGCTTAACAGAGCACCTGTTCTCAGATGGAAAAGGTGGAGAACAGATTATTACTCTCTGACTCTTCCCATATGAAAACTTGGGGATAGGAAATGCACTGCAAAACAAACAAAATAATGTGGTTATTCCTCCAGCATGTAGCAGACTCGTGGAGTTTCTTGCCAGAGGCCGCTGTGAATACTTGAAGCTTATGCACACTGAAGACAACACAAGGACCCGAATCGAGATATATTCTAGATTACTGAACAGAGAAATTACATCAGCTCTGGAAATATCTTGAGCTACAAATGCTCAGAGCCTGGGGGCAGCAAAGTACCTTTGATGTTTGCCCTGGTCTCACCCTTCCCTTGGCTTCTGCTTTCATCCACCACCTGAGTGGGGTGTTGGGCTGGGGCAACCCTCAGTGTGACCTCACGTCACTGCTCTGTGCAGCTGTGGCCTGTGGGAGAACAACTTCATTAGCCTCACTTTAGAAGAACTGATGGAAAAATACTGCTCAGGTGTAGGATCCAGATTCTCCAGTAGGGAGATTTCTATGTAATTGCTATGATTTCTGCACATCTCTTGGAAGCGATTCAGAGCCATGCAGAATCCTCACATAGTTTTGTGTTTCTCTTCACTGAATAAAAGCACAGGTGAAAAGAAGCAGCTGTGGCACCGAAGTATTTATAATATTGCTCTGGTTTTTGGCAAGTCTGGGATGAACACTTACCAAGATAGACTACAGAAGCCCATGGAGGAAAAAAATTAATTCACAAGTCAAAGAATTTTCCTCAAAACCTCTGTAGTATGAGTCATTTCAAATGGGAGGAGTAGCAGGGGCAGAAATTAAGCAGAAAAGTACAGGAAATGGGTACAGACTAGAGAAAAATGATGCTCATGCAAAATACAACAGCAATATTGCTGAAAAATGCAGACTCTCACCAAGACGCTGCAGAGCTTAGTTGCATTTCTGGCCACTATGTATCTTACATGTATATCTACATCTTTTTAATTTGCAGTCTTGAAAACCCTGATCTTGGGTAGGCTTGCTCTTTATTTTAATTGTGTTCCAGGGAGGCAGGTGGCACATGAACACAGATGCTCAGAAAAGTCTGTTGGTGTGCACAACAGATATTGTCAGATATTGTTTGCATAAAGAAGTCCCAACACTTGTTATCACCCAATATCTTGAAAAATGAAGTGATTTCATTTTGCCACCTTACACATCTTATTTGAGTCACTGAGTCATGTAACAAGAGTGTCCTTATCCTCAAATTCATGGCATTTTCTGGGGGCATTTTAGTTGCAATAATGAACCAATTTTTATTTTGTTTCATCAAACATCATAGTGGAAAATGCAACCAAGCACTTGGGCACCAAGAGTAAAGCATTCAACTTGAAATCCCCATGACTGTTCTGGTACTTAAATTTCCACAAGCTGTGTGTATTTCGTTAGATCAATTTGTATCTAAAGGATGTGTGACCTGAGCAGAGCCTTTCAGAGCACAGGAGGAGAATCAGCCAATCACCTGCCCAAGCCCACTGCTGAAAAAAGGGAGGAAAGGTACATTGATGTGTACATGTTTTCTCTTTGACTTTAACAAATTTTTCTAAATCATTTTCTGTCCTGCCTTGCCAAATGAAAAGCAGGTTCAGCAGGATAACAGCAGATTCTGGCAACTACTGCATTTCTCATCAATGTTTGTTTTACAGATGTGGGGGTTTTAACAAAAATTTTAATACAATGAACCTTGGATTTTCATAGCAACACAAAAACATAACAGTTTCAAACATAGTTTTATATTATCTGTGCTATCCAAGAATATATTTTAATCAGGAATACAAGACAGTTATAGGTATATAATATAGACATTTGAGTAAAAAAAGATAACTGTTCTATGTTTAGTAATACCCCAATAAACCAGACTTAGAAGCACGGAAATTATCCTATTGATGTAATTTCCATCAATTTCTGATACAATTCTTTGGGGGGTTGTGGTTTTGTTTCTTTTTAAATCAGAGTGCCACAGAAGGATACCTTGAAATTACAGCTATTCAGGAAAGCAAAATAAAACCATGTTTATAGCTAAAATTAAGTTACTGATTTTAGCTCCCTAAGCAGAAATACACAAATGGAGAGCTCAGCATTTTCTAAAGTATACTCAAGTCATGTTCCCAGCAATCAAGAGAGACCTAATCAGATTTTTTTCCTCTCAAAAATAATGATCTTGGCAGATTTTGTTAAATAGCTTGCCAGGCTTTGCTGTTCCCAAGGGTGTTGTGTGCTTATGGTGATTGCTGGGTGCTGAGATGTATTTGTGCCTCACTGCTGCGTTTCCTCAGCCTCCCGTGCCTGAGTCTGCTAACAGCTGAAGGAGGTATTTCCACTTGGAAATACTTTGGAAATGCTTTGAAACCCAAGTGAAGATGGGAGGCTGTGGCTCTGCTGGCCCCAGGGAACAGGCTCTGCTCGCACCTCACCTGAGCCTCTGCCCTGGAGCTCGGCTGCTTCCCAGCCACTCTGGGTTCACACAGCTCTCCCTGTGTCCCCTCCCTGCCCTCAGCCTCTGTTGCCAGTCTCACTTTCTCCTGTGCTTCTTCTCAGGTGACATGAGAGCTCAGGGAGGAAAGCCACCTGGCCACTTCTCTGCCTTATCCCAGTAGGCTGCTGATTTCTTCAGTTCACACATTTTCCTACTCCTGTTTCTCCATCTTCCTCTGCTGGCCTAGTATATCTAGTTATTGCCTTACAAGACATTTTGCAGTCCTTTGCATGAAAATTGCTGCAAAACAATGCATTTGTTTTACCATCCAGGAAGAGTGGAAAACTTCAGAAATTAAGAGCAGCACTTTCTGCTTTAGTTGCCCATGGCTGAATAGCTAAATTAAGCTTAATTAAAAAAAAACCAAAAACCAAACAAACTAAAACCACCCACAAATGAGATTTTCAGTGGTGCTGAGAATACCCTATCATGATTGCCTGCATTATTCTTTGAAAAGGGCACTTGGATGGAAAGTGCCAGAAGATAATAAAAAAACTACACCATGTCTGGCTAAAGATGACAGCATCTGTTCATGCATCCTTGTTCCAGATGAGTAGGATATCTCAGGTTGGAAGAAGGCATGAGCAGAGTCCTGGTTCTTATTGCTAGACCCTGAGCTGCCTGTGAGTGCCATCAAGCTGCAATACTCATACATGTGGCAGGAAAGTATGAGGGAGTCATGGACAAGTAACTCTGTCCTGGACTGTAAGATGTGTGTATTCTATTTGCCATCTGTTAGAGGTGTGGCAGTTATCTTCAGTTAATCGGGCAGGTTTCTTTATCTCTTCCACAAACCAATCCTCCCTCCGGGAAATATCTTCTGTTAATGGGCCATTGAGTCTCGCTGCATGACTGATAACATTATGTCATCCCATTGTGAGATGCTCTGCCCAGGGGGAGGAGCCAAGCATTCCTACCTGGATATAATCTGAGATTTTGGGACATCAGGACAGCCTTCTCCACTAGATTCCCAGAGGAGCAGCCTTTTCCCACTGGCTTCCCAGAGGAAGAACAGGCCCATCTACACCACCACTGGATCTTCAGAGAAAGACTACACCCTTCTACAGGATCACTGCTTCAACAGAACCACAACTGCTACTCCAGGAGGACTGCAGCCACCGTTTCAATTGAACTGCTACCAACTCCCTGACCAACAGGGTGTCAGGTCATATTCTGACTCTGACAGTGTTGTTTTGGGGGTTTTTTGGTGTTTTTTTGGTTTTTTGGGAGTTTTGTTTTGTTTTTTTCTTCCTTAATAAAGAACTGTTATTCTTGCTCCCATATCTTTGCCTAAGAGCCCCTTAATTTCAAAATTATAACAATTTGGAGGGAGGGGGCTTACATTTCCATTTCAGAGGATGCTTCTGCCTTCCTTAGCAGACACCTGTCTTTTCAAACCCAGACAAACTCTCAGTGAAATTTAAGGTGGTCATTTAGACCATGTTAACGTGGAGTTCCAAAAGTACCTGAAATATTGTCTGATCAAGTGCTCACAGCACCCCCACAGCCACTGTGACTGGAGGCGCTGGGAACAGCAGTTCTCCCATTTAGCTACATGTTAAGAAACAGAATAACTCAAGTAGAGAGATTAAATAATCCATTTCACCTGTAGAGTCCAGCTGGTGTCAGGGCCGCTGCTACTAAGTGAGGATTTCCCACTCTGGCTCTCTGGCCATAAGCACAGGTGTTGCAGGGTGGGAGACATCTGAGAGGCTTGCTTGTTTCAGCAACACCCGTGTGAAGAGAAAGACTCCATCAAGATGTGGTTTTGTTTAGACTTCCACCTGGAGCTATAATTTAAGCATGCTTTAAGTGGTGCCCTTCCCATTAGCTCTTCTAAAGCAGAGCCACATCAATCCTATTTCTGAACCACATCTCTACACAAAGGATTTATGTGACTGTCAAACCACAGGGCACCAGCACCATTTTTTGTGCTCATGCAGCTTCACCAGCTTGAGTGCACTGCATGAGTTAATGGCCCAGGAGAAGGTATCCAACTGGTCTGTGTACTTGAAAGCTTATCCTTCCACATTTCTTTTTTTTATACAGCTAAATATTGCCAACTGCATTTTAAACCTAAACACAGGCTTTCATTCTCAACCTATGTGTTTATGCATTTTATTGAATATTTGAAGATTGGATTAATTTTCAGCATTTGATTTGTTGCAGTGACTTTGGGCTGGCTGCCCAACTTAACCATGGCTGCTACTCTTGGATGATGGCCACACCATTAATTATTTCCCTGCTGAAACTGCATTACCACAAAATAAATTTTGTCATGATGACATTAAGTAAAGGCCACAGAAACCTGTCCAGCATTAGAAATTTCTTCTTGGAAGCTTTTTTATGCTTTTTCTTCACATTATCTAAATCAAGAATGAGATATCATTTACTATTTTACCAGCTTATGAATAAACAGGCCTTTTATTTTCCTTGCTGTAAATATAACAACATCAGCATTGAAGTAATTATCAAATTACTGACATTATTCTGCAATCTTTATAAATTCAATCTCCCAAATAAGACAACACATTTAAGAACAAAAAGATTGAATCCTGTCGGGTTAAGTTAGTTACCATCTTTAGTTTACAGGGTATAACAGTTCTTACTTCATAAGACAAGTCTCAGTATGTAAAAAGGGTTTGATAAAATACTCATTACTCATTCTAACAAACATGGAAATTTTTAGCCACAACATTAAAAAGTAAACCATTTAGGACTCTAATGAAAGACCTTGAGGCGAAAGGAAGGGCAAGAGCAAAATATGTATAATTAAGAATGAGCACCCCATAGGTTCTCTGTTAGCACAACTGAAGTGCCAACAATATGTATTTTGGTTACTTGTATCAAAATCCTGCAATTATCCTCATATACGGTAATGTCATTGCCCTTGAAAATACTGCTTTCCTCTAATAATTTAAGAAGGAGATCAATTATGAAGTCATGTGGTTTGGTCTTGGTATTGATGTCACTCTGTTGCTGAAAAACATAAAAATTATTAATTCCTTTCCACTTCTACCATTCCCAGTTTGCTCCATCAGAGCAGCTCATTACCCATTACATTATATTCATGTGGAAAATAAACCACAAATTTTTTTCCAGCAGAATACTTTTTAAGAAATATCTGCAGAGGTGATTTACCACTGAGAATGCAAACAGAGTTGGAGACATTCAGCTATCCTTTGCTGCATTAATCCAATTCCATTTTAGCTAACAGCAGCCTGATGTTCATTATCCTTCCAGAAGGTAATTCTTGCTTGCCAAATATATGCTTTTCCAGTAGTTATTATGCTTCTAAGTATTTTCTCATTGTTTTCTGCTGCACAGTGTATTTTTTTAAGGGATAATTTTTTTGTAACTTCATCATTGGTTTGAAACATCTCACTGCAATTTAATTATGAAGAATAAATGGAGTAACAGGCTAATACACTTAAAGCAAATGTTTTTGGCCACTTTAGATATTTTTTTTCCTCAATTACAGACCAGTAATTTCAGTGGGTTTTATAGATTAGAGCTCAAAAAGGCCATCACAATAGGTAATGGAATAAGTCTGACTTTTTGCATTCTTGTTTTAAATAGGGATTTTTATTACCTACTCCAGCACAATCTACAGCCTTTTTCCTTTCCTTTGCCCAAGTGGGCTTGACTGGCAGTCACAAATTTTAATTTCATTCCAGAGCAGAGAGACTGTTTTGCACATGATTTTGTGCAGCACATGCAACTCAGCTGCCAGGTTTGAGACTTTTCAGCCATGGAGAACATCCTGGTATCAAACCTGCAGCCAGAGCTTTGTTGTGCTTGCTGCTGTACTGAGAGGGAAAATCATAAACTTACAACATAAGCAAAGGGATTAAAGCTCAAAGTGCAAAATAGCAAGTAAGGAGTAAGGGTTTAGAAAGGAAGGTTTTCAATAGTCACACCGGACACACCAGTCCTCTTTCATCAGCTTGCATCATCAATCTAAAAATGTCCTGCAGAAGATTGTCACTAGTACTTCTGTGATGTCCAAAGGAAAAATATTCACAAAACTATACCCCTCAAAGCCCAACCCATTCCTCAAGGGGCTGTGCTTGTTACAAAATCACTTATAAGAGAATTGCTTAGCTCCTCCATGTGCATAGCCCTGGGAAAGAATATATACTATTGTTTGGCCTTATAATGGCATTGAGATACTCTAACTACCTGGAGTTATAAATGTTCCCATTTCAAGCAGCAAATTCTTTAATTTCATGGAGGTAAAAACATGGCTCTAACAGGGCAAAGAATACTGATGCTCATAGCATCACAGCTGTTTCCCCCAACTGATGCTCTTCTGTGATGAGTTACCAAAACATTTTTACCTGGTTCCCATTATTATGGGCTTCTTGGGCCCCCTCCAAAATAACCATTACTGTCTATCTGATTCTAATTCTTTTTATAGGAGCTCTTTTTCTCTAAATTTTGTAGTGCTTTAGGACTGAAGTAGCAAGGAAATATACAAGTACATAAACAAGAGCCTGTCTTGATCCTTTCATCCAAATTACATCAAGAGGCTAGCCTGTGGAAAGAGCTAATGATCCAATCAGCGTAAGAACACATTACAAATTTCAAATCTAATGCATTATCTCTAGATGCAGATTTATTATGTAATTATACATTTGAAGAAACTGAATATTTTTATATGATTAATTTTTCTGTTGCTGTAGTCTCTTGCAATGATCCCTTTAGCATTTACATTCCTAGTTGCATTCCACAGAAAAGGTTTTGAACGAATGTTGCTTGACAGAGAGGTCTTCATTGACAAAGGCAGGAAGGTAGCAATGAGGGAAAAAAAGGATGCTACAAATAGGTACAAAGGGACTGCAAACCCTTGGGTTCCTCCTGGGATCTCTTTGCATTCTTTTTTAACATGATGTTGGCAAGGTGCTTTCATGCAGTTCATGAGCTAATGCAATCTCTATGAAATGTGCTCCCAAGCCGTTCAGCAGAAATGCAAACTGAAGTGGCAATAAGCAATGAATCAACAACCCCTTGCTGAAATGACAGTAAACAATGAATTACAGCCTGCTAGGGCATCCTTGAATCTGTGACTCCTGTGTCGTATGGATTCCTGCCCTACAAATGAAACATCAGTCTGCTTCCATTGCCAATATAATCAGAATTAGGAAGTAGCCAATACAGAGTGGCTGTACTTAGTCATATACTTGTTTGTGCCATGTTATGCACTGCTCAGTCCCAAGAGCCCTAAAACTATATATGTCCATATATATCTATACACATTACCTGTGGAACAAGAATCAAATCTACATGTATTTGCCCCAGCATTTATTACAAGTTGCATCTGGAGGAAAAGGCTTCTGTCAGGGATGCTTGGAAACACATTTTAAGCTTGCGGTTTCAAATAAATCTTGTACTCTATGCTTCTCATGCCATTCTCCTTCTCTCAGTGCTTGATTTTAAGGAGAATGTGGTATCAAAAGCTCACCAATTTTACTTTAAACTCAGTCAAAATGAGGTAACTCCTGGGCAGGCAGCTGTAGTTTTGCTCACATTTGCATGTGAGCCCAATAGCCACACAGGAGCACTCACACACTCCCTCTTCTCTCTGCTCTGGGCTAGGAGAAGAAACACCTGGTCTTTGAAGGTACCAGAGGTGGTTCCACTGCTATATAGAAATATTGGTTATGACCCTTTCTGCTATTTGTAAAATTGGGAGACAAAGACACATGACAAAATGGGCTGCTGGAATAGTCATTTTGTCTTTATTTTCTCATCCACTTTCTAAACAGGCAGTGTTATTTCAAAAAATTAGAAATGAAGTCATGGTCAAATCCACACATAGAATAACTTAAATAAACATTTTTCTTTTCAAGATGATTGAAGTGTAGGATAAATAAAATATATTATTTTGGACATTCTCCATAAACAGTTCATATCCAATAGTTTCTCCATTAAGTATTCAGAAAATCAATACTTATTACTTAAACTACTCTGTCACTGACTGCATCTTTAGAGGAGCAAGTTGGGTGGAAAAAATGAGATTTCACTGAAGAATAAACCTATAGAAATTATGTTTCTTAATCTTTATGCTCCCTTAATTCTCTCTTCTCTCTTGAACTCAATCTACATCAAATTGGTTTCATCTGAGTGGGACTCGAAGCTGTTGGTGCTTAGTTTAGCTAAGGGACCAAGCAGCAATGGAAAACATTAGGGATCATCCACAAAGCTAGCACTGAGGCTAAGCTCCTGAGAAACCATCCTCTGCAGAGTTGCTTTTTGTTCCTATAGAGGAATGTATTGACTTCATACAGCCCAGAGATAGCCCAGCATTAGCTTCAATCAGCTAAATCTAACACACATCCACTGCTTGCACAAGGAGAGGCTTTTGCTGTATTGAAGATATTATAGGTCAACAGCCCAGAGGGTGTGGTGCCAGTCCTGCACACTGCTTACCCCACAACTCCTATAGGTCCTGTCTTACCCCCGTGGTTACTGCTCAGAATGACTTGGCACCTAAAGGAGCCCCTGCACAGCACTGCATGGACCAGAGGAGCAAAATGCAGCTTCAACTCGGAGAACTCACGGCCTAGGATAATGTAACAAACAGTGGTCCTGCCCAACAACAAAGCAAGGCTGCCACAGCTGGAGCTGTGTCCTCTCTTCATGCTACAGCCCAGCATAACCCCGATGTCATAAAAGAATACAGCTGGAGCTCATAATACTTAACATTAACTAGATGGACAAAGAGCAAATTTTAGTTCACTGCATTAGACATGAGCCTTTTGTTTTTAAATACTGTGTTGAAGAACTGATTTCCTTCTGGTCTTTCTCATCAATACCTCTTGTCTACAGAATTACTCCAAAACACTGCAACAATCTAATAACTGAGCAGCTCTGATGATGATTTTCTCCATCCTAACCTAAATCTTAATCCAGTCAATCCTCATATTTTTTTCTTGTCACTTTTTATTGTCAACTGCATTTCACCTCACATCATGTTTAGTGTCTTCCCTAAAACCTCCGTTCCTATAGGCAAATAGTTAAAAGAAAATCTCATTTCACTTTGCAGTTTCTAGGTCTCATAATTGCACCAAAAGGCTTGAAAACGTGAATTATGTCAGCTTAAAGAAAGCAAATAAAAAACTCTAAGGCACTTTTTAAACAAAATTCTCATCACTTTTACAAGAAGCTTATAATTTGAAGAGGTGAGGTGGGTGCCTGAGTCACAGAAATTTTTAAGTCCTTGGGGTTCAAATATAAGGATTCCTCTTCACCTTCCTTTTCTTCTTCTGCTTTTCTACTCTTCTATTTGGTATGAGGAACGAAGATGCCCAAATTTCTGGTAGAAATCTTCTTCAGCACGATTCAGAGCTTCCTCATCTATGTAGACAGCTGGTCTCCGGGAAGCCAAAAAGTACTGCACTTTCCTCAGGCTCCATCCCATCACGTACCTCAGCCAGCCACTGACAGCGGCTGTAGACCTGCCAACCCCAGCATTGCAGTGAACATAGACAGTGTGTCCGTTCTGCAGCAGCCCGTGCAGGAGGCAGACAGCTTGTGGCAACATCTGGATTCTTCCTAAGGTTAAAAACAAGGCACACTTATTTGACCTGGACAAAGTCAGTTCATGGCTGAGATTCTGCCTGTACAGCCAAAATATATGAACTGTGAAATATAGTGGCAGACCTGACATATTCCACTTTTTTCTTTCTTTTCTCAAACGACTTTCTAGGCTAACTTGTTTTTTTTTTCCTTGCAATATAGAATCAGATCACACAAAACTGTAAAATGCCCCAAGTCTTTTCTAAATATATATTCTGATAGCATCAGATGTGTGTGGCATATTCATTTTCAAAGGAACTGAGACAAGGCAGCACATTATAGAGAACAGCACAACTTACATGGCGTTAAAGTTAGCAAGCCAAAAAGGAATTTTTTTTTTAATACCAGAGGTTTGTGAAGGTACCTACATACTGCTGACTTCCAAAACATTTTAATGAAGGCCACTAATTCAGTAAGTGAGGGAGGGAGAGCAGAAGAACATTTTACTGTACAACTTAAAACTGTTATGATTTCACTGTGTAGTAAGCATACAGTCAAACAACACAGAATAGCCTTTCTCACTCCCAGAGGAAGGAACATACCATATTTTCTGACACTTTTCTTCTGGGTATCCTGGGAAACAGAGCTGCAAACAGCAGAGCCCAACTTTTCCTCATGGCACATATGAGCACTGACATTAAGCCCATTCAAATCCCCGTTTTAAGGTCTCCTGTCTTCCCTGATGTCCTGCTGCTGGTATGACAGTGACCTGTTTGGGGCAGTGGTATTTCACTGTGTTGAAAGCACTGGCTTCTGCTGGCAGGCTGCCCACTTGAAAACACACTCACTTTCTAACCTTCTGGTTGGAAACAAGACTTTGAACAGAGCATTCCAACCAAGGACTTAAAAGTACTAGTAATTGATGTTACAGATCAGGTGCTATGAGTATTTTCAATTAATTGCAAACTATTATATAAATGTCACTATGGAGTTTCATCAGACTGGGAAACTACAGTTAAAGAAAAAGTGTTTGTTGGGAAGGGAACAGCAGACACACAGCACTGTCTCCATTTTTAATCAACAAAGGTGGTAAGCTGCCCTGCTCTGCAAACTTGCAGTCTTCCACCTCCACAGCATATTTTCATTATATAGGCTGAACTCAAGCTGAAAGTAAAAGTAGTCAAGTAGCTATTGATGTCAGATGGCTTTAAACTCAAATACAAATAATACTGCCAGACACAAAGTACTTCAGATGGCCTCTCTGCCTACAAGAAAATACGAATAATTTGTTAAAGACAGCACACAAAGAAACTATACCTTGTGTTCCAAATATATGGAAATATGCACAAAAATGTGCACAGAACTCCTCCTCCCTCCCCAACTGTCATGAAAGTGACAGATTAGTAACTCAAAGTGTTGCTATTTTTTTGTTGCTATTAATTTACTGCAAGAGTGACATGAGCATTACCTTCAGTGCTCATGTCTGCAGTTGGCAGCCAGACATAGGCAAGACCTTCTTCCTTATACAGTTTCATGAGGATTTCGGGGCTCATGGGTTCTGGGTAGCGGTTGCAGCCCCAGGAATTTTGAACAATGTCAGATTCAGTCTGGAAGTTCATCACAGCTGTAACACCCAGTTCATGCTTCAGCTTGATGGTCACGTGCTCCAGCTGCCGAGGGCAACTTCCCAGCCAGATGTTTGGTAGAATCCTAGCATTGAGAAAACATTGTGCTTGATTACAGTATCCTAAGGAAACTGCCAAGTTCAGCAGTGCTCCACTTCCAAACCTGCTTGACATCATCACACAAACACTGCTAAGCACAGACTTTTCATGTCAGGCAGTAAGAAACTTCTTGTTTCATTACAATTTATTTTGTTACAGTTGAGTTGGTGATGGCTGATGCTGGGGATCAAGCTCCTAGACTACCCCAAAGAGCCAGATGTACTGAGAAAAAATTTCAGAGTGCAGTTATAGCACAGGTCTCCAATGCATCATTCATCACGAAGCTTGAAGTAGAAGCCTACTAACATCAGGGATTAAAATAAGAAAACTCTGAAGATTCATGCAATTTGCACACACATAGAGAAAAAAAAAGCAACAACAAAAAACCCAAACAAACAAAAAAACCCTGCCAAAAAAAAACAACAACAAAAAACCTAAAGAATTCACATGATCCAAATCTGCATTACTTTAGTAATAAGTCAAACATAAAGAAGTCTTCCAACTCTTTAGTTATCACAATAATTAGGGAAGTAGGAAAAAAGCATTTGAATGACCTTTCTGTGATGAAACTTAAAAATTAATGAGTAATTTTCTTCTAATTTTTCTTTGATGTGTTGGAGGCTAGTGGGAATCAGATACAGAATTATAATACATGTATAGCTTCCCTCAAGGCCTGAAGGACCAGAAAATTTTCAGGAAAACAAGAGGTTTATGTAGGACGGGAAAGTAACAGAAATATGGTTGTTAATCTAAATCAAACTTCAAGACTTCTATGCTTTTCCCATTGCTAATTATCATAAAACTATTTATACTTCAACAGATGTTGACATTATAAATGGAATATTTAGAAACTTGTTTTCAAATGAGGGGTTTTAATATGCACATGCAATTAAACTGATAGTATCTACAATGGATTATTCAGATGCTCAAATTATTAGTGATCCACTTTAATGTCTTTATGCTTCCATTAGCTTCAATTTGAACTTGCAATCTACAAACTAAACAAAATATCCCTGCATTTAACATAAAACTTTGCAAACCTTATTAACTGCAACAAATCTGTAGCACTACTAACTGCAAACTTAGCAAACACTATTAAATGCCAATCTACAATAAAAGCAAGATCCTCAAAAATAAAATGTCTGCCAGGCATGTCTTATGATCTTTCCCAATTTTAACCTCAGCCACAAATAAGGAAAAGTTTTATGTTTTTTCAGGAGCCTATAAACCACTCTTAAACCATCAGGTAGCTATTTCCATTTTACTGTCACGGTAATAGGTACTAGCATTCAATTAAGACCTGTAATTGACTGTAATTATTAAATCCTGCTATATTAGTACTACAATTTTATCAAAAATGAAAATTCAGATCCAGGAAGAACTAATTATTATTGCTTCCTGTTTGTAATTATTGTTATTTTTATAACAATAATTGTTATTATTGTTTCCATGGTGAGTTGCATACTAGCCACACAAATACAGCTTTTGGCCTTAACAGCCCCTGTTTCAATGGGACAAAACACTTGATCTCAATATATGGCAACTGAGACCAATTTAAACAAATACATTACGTAGCAAACAACCATTTCAACCATGTTCCAACAGTGAGATCACTTGAAAAGATTTAACTTAGTTTTTTTTTCACATACATGTTCAAGAATTGCCCCAAATCCAACATAACTAGCTCAAGCATTCCCGCTGATCAGAGGGATGGGCAAAGGTCCACTGCAAGAACGCCTTCACTGCCCCCCTTCCCACGTGCCAGCCCCACAGCAACCCCCATCCTAACCTGCGCGAGTAACCACTGCCAGGATTCTGCCACAGGAACCTGCCGCGATGATTAGAGCATTTCAAGGTGCTGAATGTAAGCTACAGTGCCCTAACAGATGCTGACGAATGGCTGGAGATGAGCAATGCCCACAAAACTCCATTCCCGGCACAGAGAAACGGCAATATCACTAATAACTTGTGACAATATGAGGATATTATTTCAAGAACAAGAACATTAATACCCTTCCTTCAAAGACTTTCCTGGAGACTCATTCATATGTAATTCACTTGATACTTTGTGAAACATCCAATGCACTAAATTACCTTGATGGGAGGGAAAAATATGTGTTTTCTAGGATTTGATTAAATTTAAAGTGACTAAAGCATTCCTGAGATAAATAAAATTCTGACTAGTACTCTTGCTTAATGATAAACCTATGCTTTATAATTTTTCCCCCAATGATTTTTTAATGGGTGATCATCACAGCTGTGCTCTCTGCAAGAACCCTGGGATATAGATCGTTTGTTTATTTTGTTCTTGCAGCCTAACAGGTCTTGTACATGACAAGACCTCCTGTATTGCACAACACTAACTGCATTTACTGAACAATCTGAAGAGTTTACCAAATTTTTATCACTGTCTTTCCCCACAATTAACTAAACTAGTGGAGGCATTCAGCGAATGACCTAAGAGATGTATTTAGGACAGGCAATTCTTGTGAATTAATTTTATGATCAGGTCCTAAAGTTTAGCCTTTGAGAGGATCAAGATGTAGCCTTGACCTTGGTCTACAAGCCCCTTATCTACCCACCTACAAATAACTGTAATTCTTGGTCTTGCTGGCCAAGGCTTTACCACCCTTTTACCATGCAGAAAACAGTACTGCAGAGCTTTCCTATCAGCCAATTTATGTAAAAGTTCTAGGATAATCCTACTGCATAGTACCTATACTTCTATTCGGTTTTATCTAGTTCAAACCTTACCTTTTTCTGACATCAGAAGGATGGAATAAAAGGGGTTAGTGCATGTGTGAGTACAGGGACTAATGGAGAGTTTAGCAGCTATATTTTATATGTAGATTTTTTTGATAGCCCTACTGAGGCCTTCATTATGCTGAGGATCAGGAAAACATACATATTGAACCAAGCAAGAATGTGGTAATTTCATCTTTACATCTCTTTCCTTAATGAACCAACCTTTAGTTTTCCTTTTCAATGTGGCCCTTCTTTAAGCTGCCACTGAAGTTCAGTAGGTAGCTAGATTTTAGCCACAAGACTATTTGGCTATGTGAAAGAAAGTTCTTTTATATTCCCCTCTAAACAGTCAAGTCATAGTGCTCTGAGCTCTCTTACAGCCACTGCTTTCCAGCTCACACGTGGGTTTATTCCAGCAGCAGATTATGTGATCCCTAACCACACCAAAAAACACCAGGAAGTTATTAGTGATCAATAGACCTTTAATCTTTTCAGCCGAACCCCTTTGATCTTCCCAAAATTTCAAAACAGGATGGTGTTTTAGCAAAATTCTACTTGAAACTTTGCTTTAATATAAAAATAGCACTTTGCCAATGTACATCTTTACCCTGTGCATCAAGGAAAATAAACCATGTATGGTCAATTCAGTCAGAGACAGTTTATCAATGAAGAAATCACCTAGAGTGATTTAAACATCAATGATATTTAGCGATCTTCTGAGATTAGACTTGAAGATTGTCTATAAGCTCTTTCTTTATAGGTAATTTCTGTCAGCTAATTTCAACCTGCCCTACACTTCAGTTCTCCACCAGTAGTATGGATAAAATGTTTACCTACCTTAAGGGGACTTTTAGTGGTCCAACGGATGAATTAATGCGAGAAGCTTGAGGTTGTGGTAACAAGAGCTAAATGTTAGGCAAATGTTATTCAGTTTATTTTTACAGAGCCCGGACTGAAGGCTGACATATTTAAAATCTGCTTTTTGACTTATAAACTGAGAAAACCAACAATTATTTATCATTACCACAGAGTAAATATGGAACACCCTGCAAGCACTTGTACATTTCTTTTCCAGCACTCTTAAATTATTTTTAATGATCTAGACATATATTGTGTTTGTTGGCTTCCCCCCAGGACCCTGCACAGTCTGGATTAAAATAACAATTCAGAGTGAATTATATATAACATTGTTATATTATATATAACAATTCAGAGTGAATGCATCTAAAATAGCAAATGCATTCCATTTAATCAATGCGTATGCAAATGGTCTTCCCATCCCTAGGAGAAAATGAGTCTGAGGCATTGTGAAACTTATTTTTTTAATGGTGCAGACTAATTCTCAGGCTGGTTCACAAAGCATGACGCACCATGCGTCTCAATCTTAGTACAGTACAAAAGCAGCCCAGCAACTGTAGTTGTAGGGGTTTGATTTCCAAGGAACGTGACCTGACCTAGGGGAAGATGCCAGGTTACTGCATCAGGCAGTCAGCTCTTCCTCCATGACACCAATGTCTGCTCTGCTTCTTCAGCAGCTCCTGTTTTACTTTTGCTAATAATGCTTTGAGACAAACAGATCCTAAATTGAAATTTCTTTAAAATGCTGAGTTGCAAGCTGGGATGACTCAGGTGCTGATTCCAGATCTGAGCAATCATCAGTGTGCTAGGAGAAGGCATCTTAGAATCTACCCTAAAATTAATCAACCCTCTAAGAGTTACAGTTCTTATAGAAAAGGATAGGATTTGGCACTTTAGGAACACATTTCATAAGCATATCTATCAGCTACTGACAGGTGTCCTTTTATCCTGATAGTTGCCAGCTTTAATCAAAAGAGAGGAGTTTGCCAAACTAAGCAGGGTATTCTTCATTGGTTATTAGCAACAATGATCAATCAACGATGCCATTTGTTTATACGGTGATATTTTTGACTAAGGTCCAGTCTATTATTTTAAATGAAAAGTGATGGATTGAATCATTCCTTAGTGCCAGGTGAAGGGGTAGCCTGTGTTAAAGCTTGCACTCCACTTCATTTTTCTACACCATACTTCCTCAGATCCCATTAAGCATCTGATGACAGTGAGATAAGTACTAAAATACACATAAAAGAGCCATTTAGCTGAAACAAAAAACAAAATAATGATTAAATTGACTCTGTCCTCACTCAAGACTCTTATTTCCTAAAGGTATAGCATGCAACCACAGCTACATGGAACTTGCAGCAAAACTTACTCTGCATTCCCAGAAGAGCAACGTATATAATTCAGTCAATTTACCCCTAGCATTTTGTGCTGCTTCTAGGCACACAGAGTGGGTTCTTTGCAGCAGTGTAGTGCTATTATCCTGGTACTACTACAAGCAAGCAGCCCAATGGGAATATAGGCCTGAAGTACAACTCAGTTACAGATGATTTTTGTAGCACTTGAACTGCTAGAGACTGTTTCCAATTACACTGCATTCCTATTTCCTCTCCTGATGGCATTGGAGTAGGAACTCATTCAGAATTTTTTAATAAGGTGGATTTTTAATTGAAAATTATGATCTGTCTGAACCAAAAGCTTCATAGAAATTTTCAGCTTTCAGCCAAATTTAAACTAGTTCAGAGACCAGATGTCTGTTCCCTGTCTCATATGACACAAAAAAGAGATTTCCAGAAGTATTGCTTTAGGCATATTCAGAATGAGAATATAGGAAATCCTCAGCTATAGATGAGATGCTCTTTCATCTTTTCTGTATTCTCTGCCTTGTGACAAGGCACATCACTTTAAATGGTGAAACCACTGGATTATGATGACCCAGAACTATCATCCTGCATGTGCTCCTTCTTTTGCCTGTGGCATCCTACTAACAACATATAGCAGCTTATTCATAGGTCTGTGTGTGCCTTCCCTGAAGTACCAAATTAGACATCTCTCTTCCAGGCCTTCCTTGTTCTTTTCTCTGAACATGTGACAGTGAGCACTTCCTAGAAATCAGATGAGGTTCCTGTACTTTTGTCAGAACAATCTGGAAACATTACTTAGATTGCTGTCTAATGCCCTGAAATGCATTCACAGACAGAGAAGAATTTTCAGATGACCAAATTCTGTTCTCCAGTGGAAGATCTGAGCATGTTCAAATATTCTTTGATATGTAGAAAACACACTGATTACAATCCTCACCTCAGAAAAAATTTCTTTTGTCCAATATGAATAGTACAGTCACAGGTCATAGGCACACCTTCTTGTCTCCCCAAAGAGATGGACACAAAGAACAGATTATTTCCTTCCACTCTGTAAAACCCTTTTATTTATCTCTAAGTTACTCACACACTCCAACACAGCTTTGCATTCTTCACACATACGCACACACACGCTTGTTATATATTCAAAGCATCTGATGACTCTTGTTTGCCTTTGGACTCTCTCTCTTTTTGAATATGTTATGCCCAGTACTGAAAAGAGTACATTTCTGAGAAGAACCAAGATTACTTACTTCTTGTGCTTCAAAGGCTTTATCCTTCTTTAAAGTTCCCTGGCAGCTCTTCTACAGCATGTCATTGATGACCTATATTCAACACGGGATTCCTTTTTCAAGTTAAGATCTTTCCAAACAGATGAACCTACTCAACAAGGAGAGACCAAAGTTTGCCCAAACCATTATTAGTTTCAATTGCCACTGGTGTCAAATTAAACTAAATGAATATGCAGCAAAGGAGCAGATGAGATTCACAGTTGATGAATGCATCTCAGCAATATGTCCTGGAATAAATAATCTCACATGCACATCACTGAGTTTTAAGGTAACTATAATCAAATAGAATGGAAACAGTATGTGCTTGTAGCGACACTTGGTGAAAGCATTGCTTTATAAAGAGATCAAAGTGGAAATATGAGCCTGTACCAAGAAGTGAACTGAAAGTAACAGAAAATTTATAGTAATGGACTAAAATGGTCCTATTCTATGCACTCAAATTTCAAACTTTTTACTAATGTTTTATTGTACCAAGAAAGATACAGAAAAATTAAAATATTCAAAATACAGTAGATTCCAGACATTTCTTGTGAAAATTCTTTCAAATGAGGGCAGACTAAGGATTTAACATTCTTAAGAGGGAATTTAACAACTGTTTAAAGATGATATATATGAGAAGGGCAAACCAACTGGCTTTATCTAAATAAAAGACATAAAGAATAATAAAGAATACCAAATTCCATATAGCTTCACCTATAAAGTAACTACCAAGAGATGAGAAAAATGGCAACATTTTTAAAATAATTTTTTTAGTCTTGCGTCTTCCTCCAAAATATGGACAGCATGGACAGATATCAAAACAGAAGAGTCCCTTGTTTGGTCTTGTACAGGAATTTTGGTTTTACTATAGTCTGTTTAAACAAAGCTCAGAAAGATCCCTCAGCAAAATGCCTCCTTACCAATGAAATAATAATGTAGGACTGGGGGGTTACAACACTGACATTTCATTGCACATTGCATAAGGCACAAGGGTAAATGGCTGTGGTCTTAATCCCTTCTGGTGATTTATTGATAAAGTTTCTTTGCAGAAGACAAACTGATGGACCTTTCGTGTGAGAGGCCTGACTTAAGCAGGATTGACTGGGAACAAGTCGGATGCACTTGATTTCCCAGCATAGAGTAAAGTACTAGTGGCCAGACCAGGACAGAAAGATTTGATGATGCTATGGTCTAACTCCAAGATAGAATAAACAGGCTTAATTAGATCACTCTTATCAAGAAAGATGGAATAAATGGCAATAACCTTAGCAGAAGCCACCAGAGAAAAGCACTGATTAATGATAAAACTATATCCTACTGAAACGACACAGCTGCAGACCTCATAGAAACTACTTATATTCTTGAACAAAAAATTGCTCTTACCTAAATGTCAAATGTAGAAGGAGCACAAGTCATTGCTTATAAATTTGTTATTCTTTACCACTGAAAGAGTGCAGTTTATTGTGAAGTTAAGATTTCTACCTCAGGGCTTTAAATGAGGAGAATTAAACAGGCTACAATGTGGCTCCAAGGTGGTTTTTTTTACTCCTTCTTATTTGGAACTCTGATGAAAAGCAATTAAGGTCTGGCAAATTTTCTTCTTAGATGTAATTTGAACTACTTATCTAGCCTCTCACATGGGAGCAGACTTGGAATGTAGAAATAACACCTGCTTTTATCACTTTAGAACAACACTTTGTCAGCTTAGCAATATGCAGATTTTCCCAAGCCCTTGAATTCTGAGTCTTACACTTAATAGTATCTTATTTATTCCATGTTCACAAATCTGTGGCATAAAACTACCTCATTTACTGATATGCCACGCAAATAAGCCATTAAGGTTTGACCTCAAGCTGACAATGTGCTAAAAGTAAAGCAGGTAAGAATAATATCAAACCTGTAAGTGAAATACAGTATTACCCAGACACTCAGCTACAAAGTGGTTCCAGTGTTGCACTGCCCTCAGGTTTTGTTGTCTCAGGAAAAGACTTCCATAGCATCAGCTTGATGGTACAAAAGGGTTTGATTGTGCTCA
The DNA here is from genome assembly GCA_013399945.1 of Ploceus nigricollis. NCBI lineage: Eukaryota > Metazoa > Chordata > Aves > Passeriformes > Ploceidae > Ploceus > Ploceus nigricollis. The sequence goes on from VXBC01012281.1 coordinate 927,367, forward strand.
CTTTACCCACCAAACTGCTCTTAGATCAGGTGCCAGGGTGCAGGTTACTGTACAGGTAACTGTTCAGGTTACGAAGCACTGAGGAACTGTGCCCATGCCTAAGCACAGCACAGCTCTTCTCCTTCACAACCTTCCAGTGTGTGTGCTTCAGGATTGTCCTGGCTTTGAATTCACCAGGATACAGGATAAAAAGATCCACGTGAGAAGAATTAAAGTCACGTAAGATTTTAGTCTACAGAGCCACAAAATTTTCTCTTTATAGCCCATTTTCCCCTTTCACAGCAAAACCAAACATTACCTTACAAGAAGCACAAGAGCTTTATTAAAAGAAACTCACAAAAACCAACTCATAAGGACAGATGCAGAGATCAAGAACATTCCTAACATCCTATACTCTGCCACAGCAGGGAACTTATTTGATGAAAACACATAGGCAACTGGGAAGCAAACCACATCCCACACTGCAAAAATTACAATAATACTTGGATAAGCAGTAGCACTATGCTTGAAAGTCATAAAATAATCCTTCTGTTGCATTCAGTACTGGTGGACCATCATCAGGAAAAATGGGATGAAGGAAGAGAAACACCTGGAGAGCTCAGCAGAGAGTGCCAGAACAAACAGAGTTCTAGAAGACAAATTTTCAGAGAAAAGACTGAAAGATCCAAGGACTAATATCAGAATGAATATAGTGAGATATTCCAAAGTCAACCACTCTGATTCTGGGAAAAAAAGAGTTTCCAAGCATATATTAAAAGGCTATAAAGAGCAGGATACTAATTTGTTCTCCAAGTCTTCTAGGTAGAGAACAAGAAGAAATTAACTTGAATTGCACAAGGAAGACTTAAATTGAGATTAGTAAAGCTTTTTAATGGTTGGAATAGTGAGGTAATTGAATGGGAGAGTAACAGGCCTATAGAGTCTCATCACTAAGATGAGATCATATTTTAGATCAGGCTGGATAAACCTGAAATGATTTAAATGTAATTGAGATTAAGTTGGGGCGAGGAAATGGACTAGATACTTTCTGAGGTCTCTTTGAGCCTATGATCTATGATACTATAATCATAAACTTTAATTTCCATTTCTGGAATCACTACCTATATTCATTTATCAAGTTCCATCTTGAAATAATTTAGGTTCCTTGTCCTTCCTGCCCTATTTGAAAGGTCATGCCAGAATTCAGACATCATTCCTTTGATGACGGAAACCTTGTTCTAATTTACACTTTAAATTCATTCAGAAGCAATTAATATCCATTTGATCTTAAAGAAGGTTCAATTTCAATAATTCTTATTCCCCCTTTGTAGTAATTCCTGAATGTCTTTTACAAATAGTAATGGATCCTCTTTCTTAGTCTTCACTAAACTATGCTGTCTATCCCGGGCACCAGAAGTAGTCAAACTATGGTAGCACAAAGTTCCTTTCAAGCCAATTTATTTTGCTTCAACTTCAGAGGCATAAAAGTTACATATCCTGTGGAAACCACTCTCATTCATTGCATATTTGTTCTCCAGACATAATAACAGGTTTAATTTATTTAATTTTGTTTCTAAACTAAGCTCACATACTCCAGTAAGTTCAGTGGAATTGCTGTTATCAACCTGGCAGTACATTCAAATCTATACAGTGAAAAGACCCACAACATAAACTCTTCTCCCTTCTTCTTCACTTCATTCCATTAAAAAGCTTAAAGTAAATTAATTTATCTCTTATACATTTTTATAATCTATTTTGTCTCTAGTCTAGATATGATCTAAAGTAATGTGATCACACAAGACTTTACCCACATAGCCAAAACTGAAATGTGGAAGATTAAATGTTATTCTCCCTGTATTCAAAGTGAAATATTTTATGTCACATTTTTCTATGTATTTCAACTGTGAAGATAAGAAAGAAATTATTCACAAGCACACCAATGCCTTGGAGGACAGGGTGTCCAGATCTAGCCTTACAGGACTTTGCCAGAATTTATTTTCAAACACACGGTTTCAATGGATGCCTAAGTGTCGTAGCACGGTGTCTCCAGCCAGGTAATAATTAGCATTGACTCCATGATTCTCAGAAGGCTGATCAATCGCTTTATTATACCATACTTAATAAGAAACCCATTGCCCTTACGGACAGTCCGATACAGTTTTACCTAATTGGTCCTTCAATTAAAACACCATCACCATTGGCCAATTAAGAAACCACCCTTTGGTAAACAAATCTCCATAACACATTCCACATGTTCACAACAACAGGTGCAGCAAGTGAAGATAAGAATTTTTTATCATTCTTTTCTCTGATCTTCTCACAGCCTTCCCCAGGACAATGCCTGGGAAAGTTGTGTGCCGCTCTCTGTAGCCAGAGAGCTGCTGCCACATCTAGGGAGCACACTATATGCAGCAGAAAGCAAGATTTGCCTTTGTAAGGAACAACTCTTCTTGTACTTTCATTTTATAAACATTCTCTGAAAGCAGACAGTGTGCCAATTACAAAAATACAGCCTGAGAAGAGAATCAGGTTCCAAGGTTTGTACTGAACAACTTGGAAAGGACTCCTCCATTGGCTTGTGAGCATTAATGCCTAAATGCTCCAATTAAAATCTTGTCTCATGCAACCATGGTTGCCAATGGTTACTTCCTACATATGTCCCTGTTAGATTGCCAACATTCCCGTTTGTTTTGAATTAGAGCAACTACCCGGAAACACAAGAACAACAGGCTGCTAAACTCAGCCAGACCGCAATAAACCATGAATCTCTTGGCATTAGAAATGAGAATTTCTAACATTAATGCTTAGCAATGGAAATGATGCCACTGCTGGCACCTGTAAGTTAAATCATCTCAACAAAATTGATTTAAACTGCTACAAATGAACTTTAGGTTAGTGCCCGAGAAGATTCGGGAATCATTGGTAAAAACATATTTAATCTTCTTTCAGAGTTTACCTATTATCAGCTGCTTAGGAGTCTAGACTGGGAAAACAATAAAAGATTAATCCAGTTTTCAAAATGTAACATTTCAGTACCAATGGAAATACATTCTAATGCTTCAGAAACAAGTACATATTAATGAAAATTGCATAATTGCAAAGCACAGATTATTGCTAGGTGGCTTTGTGATCCACATGGCACTATATGCACATGTACAAAATAATGGAATCTCTCAGAACTCCAACTGTCAGAGAAAGATGTACATTCATCCCCTGTAGTACCGTCTGAAAACAGCCTTGATGAGCTCTGTATCTGTGTTCATTCCAGAATTTACCCAGAATTTCTAAACACACATCAGTTCATTTATTTGAAATTTAAAGAGGGACAGATACATGCTGACAGGACAGCACAGGCTGGGGAAAACATCTTAGAAATATGGAGAAAAATGGGATTAACTTCAGCACAGTCAATTACATAAGCATCTAAAATAAGGTGTTCTCACAGCAAAATCAAAACAAAGGAACAATATGTATATAGTGATACCACAAAAAATTATCAGAAAACTTCATTTTAGATAATGTACCTGGTTTTTAGATTCTAAACATAAGATTAATAACCCTGGTAGATGAGTAGCCAGCATCAAATGTTGAGGCTGGGATGCTAATGGAGCTACTAAGAGGCCCCAGAAGAACTTATGTGTATTTTTTTAACACAAAACTACAAAGTATAGTGGAATGTCTTGAAGAAGTCTTTGATGACAAAATGGGGAAAAATCACAAGAGTTAAATGTAGGAATGCACGTCCTGCTAAGGAATAAATAAGTTACCCTTTGTCTCCTTAAAAAGGAAAGAAGCCCAGAAGTTTCTCTTCTTAATTTGCTTAAAAGACACCTTATAGGACCTTGGGGACATCACATCAAATTTAAGGATAGCCAACTGGACAGAAGCCAAAAAGTCCTGCCTAAGTAATCCCCTAGAAAAAGAAGAGAACAAAGGAAGTAATTGCTTTTGTGAAATGTTTCCAGCCGGGCAAAGAACTTTCTTACCCTGGCTCGGCTTTTTCTCTGCTAAGAGATTTGTTATTTTGCTCTTTATTAAAAAGTTTATGTTTCTAACACTATCACAGAAGTCATCCTGCTGTTTTTTAAGCCATCTAAAGTAGCTGAGCTATTTTGGGTGTGTTACATATCTCTGAAAGCTCATTCCACCTGGCTCGAAGAGATACATGTAACAGTTAAATTTATGAACAATACTGCGGTTTTATTGGAGCGCAAAGACTGACATAAATTACCAGGGGTTTTCTAGTTTTTAAAAATGTCTCTTTTTTTCCTTTCAGATTTCTTTCTTTTCCTAGCAGTATCATTGAACCTGCTTGGAAATTGAAATTTCAAGCATTTGAACAAATATGCCAAAGTGACCTACTGTTAGTAAAGTTTGTTTAAATGTGTTTACATTATCAGCTGAAGCTTGACTTTGTACATTTGTTAAACATACTGGATAACCTTATTACCAAGACTACAGATATATTTGAGAAGCTTTTTCCTCCTTTTATCTCACCAGGTTGAAGCAGCTCATTACAACAAGGAAGCTGAGAAATTCAGTCTTCTGCAGTGAAAGCAGTATTTAACATTCTTTAGGACTGGTCTGCACATGGCCAACCCTTCAAGCTGGCAGCCAGACCACAGAAAGAAGGAACATTAGAGAAATTATTTTGTTAGGGAAGCTGCATATCCTCCTTATCAGATCATCACCTAGAGAGCATGATGACAATGGATAGAACTGTTCTGAAGTGCTTTTAAAAGGCAGTCCTGGAGAAGTTAGTCAAATTAAAAAATAATAATTAAAAAAGAAAAGGCTCTAGAAGCCCACCAACATCCGCCCCCTTGTACTAGTGCCCAGCATCCAGCCCCTGAATGGAATGACATAGAGAGCCTGGTTGCTGACCCACAGCTGATGGATGGGAGGGAAAAGGAGGGAAGGAAAGGAGAGAAAGGGAAGAAGTAAGCAACCGCCTACTCAAATATTATTTTTTTAATATATTCCATATTTTCTTGTGTCTGTATTAAAACTGAAATGCATATTTTGCCTTTATCCTCTTCTTGATGCCTAAAATCGTATATTCCGTTACTAGGTTTTTCACATCAAAGAAAAAAGACATTTCATTTAAACTTATAAACCATGCTGTCTGCTGAATCAATAAAGAAGAAATACACATTTCTTAAAGCTTGGCAATGTCTATGACATTTGACTCAATTTTTATCACAGTTCATGGGAGGACGCACATTAAACTTCTGAACAACAGCGGGGATTATGTACCTGACTCCCTGAAATTAAATTTCCCAAAGTACAAGCATCAGAGGAGGGAACAAGAGATTTTTCAGTTCAGCCTCTTAATATGTTCCCTGGGAAGACAAATGCAGTTCATTTCTTTGTTGTTTTTTTTTTCCTTACAGTGAGAAAATTATGTATGGGAAAATACAGCAACAATTGGAGAATCTCTATTTAGTCTTGAGAAATAAAATACTTATGTTTCTGAGACACGCTTCAAAGAAACTAGAGTTATATTCCAGATTCCTTTCTAATAAAAAATGTTTTACCCTTTAAGTAGGACTCTCCATATTTTCATATGGAGGTTCATTTTTTAAATTATCTTGTAAATATCTAGAGCATTTAAGCATGAAAACTTGCGTTTATATCTCTCAGCATTTACAAAAATTATTCAAGATGGAGGTAGAATTCATAACTTAATAGCTACGGCTCGCTACTGTTTCAAATGAAATACCTTTAATGTTTTTCTCATTTCATTTAAAATAACTATGTAGTTGTTTATTTCAGATTTTTTTGACTTTCAGATCACCTCTTTCAGAAATATAATATACACTGAGCAAGTAAGTAAACACCAAACTAGCTGGTGGTAATAAAACATCTGATGGTATCCCTTTTCACATTTGGGGAGTAAAAACTCTCTTGCTCTGAGACTTTTTTTCTGTAAGAGTCAGCCTCAGGCTGGCTGGGCCAATCTGCCCTAGGAGCTGTGCCTACAAAAAAATCACAGGAAGGGGAGGCAGAGTGGATTTACTCTGCAAACACACATCCCTGGTTCAACAGGTTCACCAGGTAAAACTTATGGAGTTGTGTTAGTGATGTTTTTCCAGCAACAACCAGAAATCTGAATTCACTCCCTCCTGGTAAGCTAAATAGCAATTAGGATGTGTACACAATCTCTGCTTTTCAGAAAGAGTTCTGCTATCTTTGGATAAACTGCATTAAGAAATGCTAGCAATTACCTGGCACCTAATAAATGCATGTAGAAGCTAGGAGGAAATAAATATCTGCAAGACAACTGGAACATCATCTTCAGTGAGAGAGTGACACTGCCCCTTCCTTGTCATCCCAGCTGTGAGCTAAATTGCCCAGGATTTCATAATCTCAGTCAATTTCATTCACAGCCGGCAACACCAGCAAATTGCTTTCCAATGGAGACAGAACTTTACTCCCTCGCTGACAGCCTGAATGTTAAAGAGTAAAGAGGCACGAAAAAGGGCTGAAAACCTCCAGAAGAAATATGGACAAGCGGCAGGGAGACACAGTAAAACACACAGAGAAATTAGAAGCAACAATAGTTTCTGCTCCCTAACAGTGATACCCCACATAAAATTCATACTTACTGGACTATCAACATTTTTCTATTATATCCCACAGAGAAAAACAGAACTACATTTACTCCTCCAGGTTTTTCCATGGAGGGTTCCCAATTTTCCTTCTGTTTTTTTCTCCCAGAATGATACAGAATTGTAAGTTTTTCTTAAGAAGTAAGGAAATCATTTTGTGCAGAGGCACACCTATGAAAAGATCCATTTTAAAGAGCAACAATGTTTTTAAGTAAATATTACCCATTACCGGCCAACTGATTAAAGGTCTCATCTTCTCATCAACAGCCAGACTCTGCTTGCTGCCATTTTACTAATGAAATACTCATTCCAGAACAATCATCCTTCTAAATAAAAAATTCTCAAACAGCCAGTGCCAAACCACATATGAATGGCAGGATGGTAAAGAAAACTACCAGAAAAAAACCTCCATAAAACACTCACAAGACTAACCAGACACCATGCTAAGATTTCCTTTAGCTTATTCACATAGGTAGTGCACTGTTCATCAGACATTACTTCAACTTCATCCCAAAGCCTAGCCAAAAATTTGTGTCCCTCAGCCACCGAAGGAGGCAACAAACCTGGCAGCCTGCTGGCTAATAGCCATTCATCAGGCCTAACAGACCAGTCACTGTAGGTAGAAGTAATATTGGGACTTCAAATGCTGACAACAGTCATTTAAAATCTTTAATCTAGAAGCTCTGTGACTTTTTTTTCTTCTGGCAAAATCACCTTTTCTAAAGGTAGATTTCCCTTGCTACCGCGGCACTCACAAAAATGCAATTAGAAATGAGTGACATCCAGGGTTTCCATGTCAAGTTCCTTTTGGGTGCTCAGGCAGTAGGTAACAGCAAGAGAACCAGAGCTGTGCTGGCAGCAGCCATCTGCTAGTACTCAAAAAATCAAAACAACTGAAAAGAGAGTTCCTGCCATCTAGTTCATCCACAGTATTCAACTTCATGGCGTGTGACTGCACTGCTGGCACATCCTAACTCTATTTCTGTTTCCAGTTCACAAGACTGAGATTTGTAGCTAACTCAACAATAGCCTGGCTTGGGCTATCCCAGCTGAGTGCCATCCTGCCTAAGCAAAATCACAAAATTTGGAAAAATAGAATAAGTTTTCCTGGTTTTAGCCATTATTATGTAGGGCACAGTGTGGGGAGTTCACAAAAGGAGAAATTTTTTGTTTGGATGGACAACAAATGCGGAAGAAAAATGCATTTGTTACCCAATACAGAGATCACCCAAATTAAATACATGAAAACAAATAAGGACTAAAACCAGATCAAATTCTAGCCTCATAATTTGTCTTCTCACTCTTGCTCCTGTTGCCTCACATACCTCTTCACTTTCAAGAACTTAAATAAAAAATTGCTTAAATATCACCTCTTACACTGATTTGAAACCCATTTTCTTCACAACAGAGGCTAGTAAAAGCATTTCCCAGCTCCAGCTGGGGGTGATGTAGAAAAAAATGAAGACACACAAAGGACAAAAAATAGAATTAACCTTTGAACCATTCTATAAAAGGTGATTCCCATTGGTAAGTAAACAATGGTTCCAATTCATATTAGTTTCAGACTATAGCTCAGTGCAATAAAACAATTCGAAGGCGTAGTCAGATATCCTAGTTTATGAGAAAAACATATAAAAAAATGTGCCTTAGAATATTTTCATTACTTAATATATAAAATGACCAGATAACTTCACAGTTAGAACCGCAAGTACTGGAATCAAAGGATGAACTCTTATTGATGTTAAGTCCTTTTGATCAGGACTATTTTACTAGAACACAATCAATGAATTTTGTTCCAGAGCTCATTATTTCTTATTCTTTTCTCTAATATCACAAGCATTCTTTAGGCACAGGGGACAGTTAGCTCGCAGCTTTTAATGTTAATTATGGTAATCTCTGTAGACATCATGACCTCTTCTCTTAATCCATAATGTAGGCATAAAATATCAGTGCAGCTTTCTATTACAGTAGCACATGTCACTGCACTCTAGGGGGTTTTTGTGACAGCTTACTCTTTAAAGCCTTTTTTACAATTCAGTAAAAAATAGGTAAGAATTATATTTAAAACAGAAAGGCATTTTATTTTGTGAATGAGTTACAACCAGTAAAAAGAGAAATTTAAAAAAAAAAGTGCTCTCTCTTGTATCTTTTTCAAAGGTAATTCTGATTTCATACTGAACCAAATATACTCAACCAAGTTCTTGTTTACCACCTAATTAAAGATGCATATCAATCAAGTAAATGCTCATTTTTCCCATAGAAAGAAATTCTGTGTTCCATGAGCAAAATACTGCTCTAGTACCTCCACAAGGTAAAAAAGAAGCATCTCCATTTTGCCCTGGATCATTCTTCATTCACCCACCTATTTACATTAACATTTACTACAAAGCAGGAACACACATCTTATGTGACTCTCCTGATCATTTCCACCCAACATTTAACTTAGGTTATAACCTATATTACTGGCAGCATTGTAGGAAACTGTCTCACCAACAAGCCACAAAGCATTTGTAAATACTACATCATAAATTGTGTTTCATTTGCAACCATTGAGAAACAAAGATAATATTTCCAAGCATGGGAGTAAATTTTCTTTTATTGTTACCTTAATTTTATCTTAGGGAAAAAACCCACTGATGATAGCAACACATTTGTCAACTTCCCAATCACTCCATACACATGAACATGAGATATTAGTAGTTAATGGCATATATATATAAAATGCAAAAAGGATACTAAAGAAAACCCGTACCTCAGAAAATTATTGTCAGGATCAGTGGCTACTCTCATGTAGTGACTCCCCTGATTGTGGATTCCTAATTGTATATTTTCCACCAAAATGTTAAACAGCCATACAATACCACAGTTACAGAGGCTGTTGTCTAAGGAATTCACTTACACATTCCAGTTCATCTGCATTTTGCACGCAAAGCATGTAAAAATTATTTTTCTTTGTCAGATTTGAGAAATATGACTCACAAAAAGCACACACCTAAAATTAGTCTGGAAATAGGAAACGAACTAGATGGATTTTCCTGTCAGAGATATTCATTTCCATAGCACCAAATTCTGCCATCAAGCACCATTGTCTTCAACATATTATTTAAGGGTTTTGTAATTTCAGGTGTCGTTCCCTCTCTTGCTCTTATCCAATGCCTTTCTTCTGAGAAATGCAGATGTTTTTATACAAATAATAAGGTATACTACATCTACAAATTAGGAACTTCTGCCTTTCACAGATGGATCTGAAACAGAGATAATATGGCCCAGATTCACAAATTTTCTGAAGTCATCTTCTCTCAGAAAAGATTACAATAACTCTAATTTACTCTGGAAAATTATTTCATCCTAAGTGAACTTTCCTGCAATTTGAAGCCATCTTATTGCAGTAATATCTAGCACAAAAGAGAAACTAATTGTTTTGGTTTTGGTTTTTTTTCCTGATTCAGATTTTGGTTAAAGGTGTCATTACATCTCCAAACAAGTGAATATTAATGCCATTAAGGTATCAGTCATGACTCTTAGCTGTGGGAAAGCTCCACTTCACATTTACAAGAAATTAGTTCAAATCATGCTGTGCTTAAAAACCACATTATATACTCTCCTACCTGAATGACCAACACAAAATGAGTTCTCTAAATGTAAGTTTAAATGTAAGTTCACTAAATTATGAGTGATACAGCTACATCAAATAAGAAAAATCTGATTCCTCAGAGCATTGTCGTCAGCCTCAGCACAGTGCAAAATTGGTTTTGGCTCCAGCCAGAGGCAGGCTCTTCTCATCCTGCTGCGGCCCAATTAAAGCAGAAGCTCATGTTTTATGAAGAAGCAAGATGGCAACAAAGATCAGAGCAACTGTTGCTAATTGTGATTCAACAGAGGATAAATGAAATCAGTCCCAGGGCTCATGTGGGAACCTCCTTTGACAGAGGAAAACCTTCCTTTCTCATTAATTCACACATGGCAGCCCTATTAAGTGGAGCAACATAGAGGATGAGCTCACATCAAAAATTTTCATTAATAAATCACTTCTTTCCAGCCTCCACCACTGTAAAGATCCTACAACTGGTGACAGGACTCAGAATTTGTGGTCATAATGCTTCCTGCAGCACTGCTGCCTTTAGTACAGCATGGAGAAAGGTAATCTTAGCTGGAAAACCATGATCTGATCATACTGAGATTTAACTATACAGGCAGAAGGACTAGCTTTTTGCTTCTGTTTGAGTTTTGGTTTTGCTTTGGGGAGTATGGGGGGGTATATGGGGATTTAAAAAAAAAATTTATTAGATTAATCTTCATAGTACTCCTCTGAATCAATAAATCCATTGTAAAATAAAGGCATTTTCATCGGTTTACTTCAGCTGCTCCGCCAACAACAACAACAACAAAAATCTAAAATCGCTAGTATTTTTGGGCTGCTTTATTATAACCAGCAGAATGGTGACTCTGCCCCCAACTGTTAGTAATTAAAAAAACATTTAAGGCTGCATATCTTCAAAGTATTAGAAATAATTACGTGACAGGACTGTTACAGAGTGCACTTATTTAATTTAGCTCAAAGAAATGAGATAAGAGTTACTAAGATGTACATATATGGTTGCCTTTCAATGGAGGTATGTGTGTATGAGAAGGGAATGAAGGAGAAGACCCTCATCTGCAAAAGACTACACAGCCCAGAAAATTTTCTTCAAATATCCTCTAGGAGAATCTGCAGCTTTTTACCTAATCTTTGAAACACATAGTCATGCAGATAAGGCGGCATTAAATGGATCACTGCTGCCTCTGGAAAGGAAGATAAGTTAGCCTTTCGTACTTAGATATTCACTTTCTGACAGCTGTTCTTCTTTCTCAAAAAATGTCTCTGCCAAGCAAAGATTATTTGGGATTGACAAGTCTGTGCTTTGGAATAAACAAGATCTTTACTTTGATAGGATATTGGAAACAGATGTTTAAGATCTACATAACACTATAGTCTATCAGGTGTACTATATAACTTGAGGGGGTCACAGAGAAAAGGTCCCACAAATACCTACATGTGCCTGACAGGGTTTATGAATCTCTGCTATTCCAAAAGATACCAAGGGGAAGAAAGCTTTCCCTCTCACACTGCAAGTCTAATGAGGAAAAGACAATTCTCCTTCCTACCCTGTGAGAGTGTGGAGATAAAGAGCACAAAGAGGAGACACAATGCTGAGGTTGGTGTAGCTGATGAAGTGGTCTGGAGAAATTCACACAAAACAATGCTGGGGCCTAATGAAAGTACAAGGTGGTTTGATTTCTTAAAAAAGTACATATCCCTTTGGGATAACTAACTGCTCTGTAATGCATGTGACATATCAGGACTGCCAGCATTCACACAACTATTATCAATCCACAAACTTCCTGCTGGATCAACTGACTGGAGATGGAGAAAAAAGCTACACAGGGTCCCAAATTCCTCAGTGCCACTTTGTTAACCTCTAGTGCTCAGCCTGTTGCTCTAAATACAACCTGTGCTTCATCTGCAGCCCTAAAGGGTGGGTGCCCTCCTCGACCTTTACTCTTTCCTTATTCAAGCCAGGATGCTTCACCAGTGGGACAGTGGACTCAAGTGAACACTGTGGAATACAAACATTTTAAGACTTGTCTAAGTTTTAGTATTTTGTTAAATACATGCCCAGAAGTAGAAGTCATCAAAAGTAGCTGTCACTAATTGCAGTGGCTGCCACACAAGAACGACAACATGTCACCAGTAAATTCTGTGCTGGATTATATTATTTTTGTTTCCCAGGACATGTTCTTCAGTAAAATCATCCCAAACCAAACACATAACGTACACGCAATTTTACACATGTATCTAGACAAGCATTTGAAAATAACTACCCAAAAATTACCACAAAACTTTTTCAGATGTGATGCAACATAACAGACCCATACAGGGTACAGGTATCCTTGAACTTAGGATCTGCTAAACTGACATTTAATTGCAAAGAGGTTCTGAATCTTTGTTAAAGTTTAATGTTACATACATACAAACATTCCCTACTTCAAATACAGTTTTTAGATATGCCAGTTCAGATTTTCTGTTTGTAACATTTGACACCAGCCAAGCTCTGCACATTTATTTTACCTGGAGTAATGGATAGCTTGATGTCCTGCGATATTAAAATAGAAATCAGTTGTGTGTTTCATCTCATCAGTATGTCCAGAGACTTCAATCCAGTGTGCTATTGGGAGGCAGTAAACTCCATCTACTATGTTGCTCTGGTTGTAAACACAACTTCGATCATGATGGGGCCCACTGCCTAGAATAGAAGAAAGAACAGTTGCAGGCTGTGTATCTGGATAATCTTAAAAAAAACAACTGCAGGGAGATTGTAACTGAGCATTCAAGGCCAGGAGTGGTTCTTCCTGCTTCTTCAAACTGCATTATTAACAACTGAAATAGTGGCAACAGAAGTACTGCCACAAAGCAAATGTTCATCATTAAAATAAAATTTTGTAGATTAATCTTTAAAATGTGTTTTAATTTATTGGTTATTTTAAAACTCCCACCATATTAAAAATTCCTAAATCACTTACAATGTAAGGAATAATTAATTTCATTTAAGTTCCTCATTTAATGTCTCACAGTATGTGACCTCAGTGTTTAATATTCTTGCTCAGTGACCTCTCCCTTGGGTATCAGTCTTGCTGTGTCTCATACATGCCATGGCAGCCTGACCTTGATTCAGGCTGACTTCTAAGGAAGTTGCCAAGATACAGGAAAGACCTCAGAGAAAGTTCAGAGGACAGCCATGCATGCTCAGATAGGAAAAACCACCAAAAAGGTAGGACTGGTGACATAGGATTTGCTACCAGCTTAAGGATTCAAGAGGAAAAACATCAATGTGTAAAGGCATCAAAGCCCAAAGAAGGTGGCAGACAGCAACCTAGAAACAAGGCAGAGTTGTTTAAAGGGGGAATGAAGGGTGGCCCCCTTCCATCTCATTCACAGCTGCCTGGCCAGCAAAGACTCATCAGATTCCTGTTGCAGACCAGACACATTTGGGTATCTAGCCAAGGAGTTCATTAAACCCTATATGTCGTTTATGTTTGCAGACCAATAAACACTCACTTGTCTTCAAATGCATGTCTCACTTTGAGAGTCTGTTCATACACAGTAGAAGCTGCCCAAAGTGACCCACAGAGAGACAGTCACAATTGCAATGGTGAATGACCATCACTACCTTAAATGGCCTAGTTTGAAGCAAGATTCTTTTTCTTATGATTTTCCACTAATATTTATTACTCCTTCTTCTTCTCTTACAGCAATAGTGTAAGCTTTAGTCAGAAAACCTGTTTTTAACACCATGCCAGAGTAAGCAACTTGAATCGAAATGGGTTGTATCATCAATCAAAAGGTTATCTAGCCTCCAAAAATACCATTTTTACATACTTATTGTAATACTAATTGCCATGTAGGAATAATTATCGTGCAGAAGTGACCTAGTCTATGGCTTGCTTAAGCCTGTTACACTTATACATTATTAATGATGTTAAAATATTTCTGAGAAAAATTATGCCCAAAGGAATATCTTCAATTTCCCATTGCACGTAAATAAATGCATGACCAGTTTTCAATCACCACAGTTAGGGAAATTTGCTAGAGCAAGAGCATTTTGGGAGATGTATTAATGCAATGATTAGAAAGCAAGAATAACATTTAAGAGGAAAGCTCAAACCATCTCCTTATTTCCAGATGACATGCAGGCCACTTTATCATAATTTTGAAACATTATTATTTACCAAAATGAAAAATAAAATATGAGGCAGAAAACTATTTTCTCTTTCAACTTGCTGAGCAATTATGCATCACATAGTTTTTGATTATTTTGATTATAAATAAGGTAAGCAAGATCAGCACTGTTTCAGAAGCTACAAATCTCACCACTATATTTTTATCTCACATTTATAATTGTTTACATATTCTTACCACTTTTAAACAATATGAGAAGACAACAGCATACATCAATAAATACAACAGTGTAACAAAATCTACAGATGTTTATGACATTTAATTAATGACTTCATGCATTCAGCAAAATACAGCCCCAAACGCCACATCTTGCCTTCCTTATTCTACTCTCCAACTGCTGTTTGTAGCGATGCACATCACCGTGGCCATGTCCTGCCATCATGAGGCTGTGTCTGATCCTGACCACCACATGTCCACGGGCCCATGTCCTGCCCCAGCCTCAGCCTGTCCTCAGGGAGATGCCTGATGCTCGGGGCTGGGGCTGCCCTCGTGCCCTGGCTGTCTGCTCCTGACTGCCAGTCCCATGGGGTGTCCCTGCAGTCCCCAGGGAGTTGCCAGCCCTCAGTGCACCATGGCAGTTTTGAACCATGTTCTCAGGACCTCTGACTATTTTGCTACTCCCAGCCCTGTGTTTCCTTGTACACAGGTACGCACCATGTGCTTCCTATTGTGTCAGATCTCAGGGTTGAGGTGATCCCAAGACCCTAGGGAGTTTCTTTCCCCAGCCTGTGCCATTGAAGAAGGAGTCAAGATGCATGGCTTTTGCTTCTCAAGGTTGTTTATTCTTTCTTATCTATAAAGTTCTTTCTCTGCCCTGCTGAGGTCTGTCTCGCAGGATGAAGTACAGAGCTCTGCCCCTCGGTGGGATGGTACAAACATTATATAGTAAAAGTTATATGCGCTCTGTTTACAATAACGTGCCAATATCTATCACCTATGTTGAACAGTGTGTCCCCAGTCTGAACCAATAGAAAAATGCCAACACTACAGTGAAACATGGAGGGCATGAAGAAAGAAGAAGAAGGACAAACCATGCCCAAATTCCTCCATCTTGCCCCTTTGAACCCCTTATCTAAAAACCGTAAAATTCTACTTTTTCACCCTGTGACAAACTCACTGCTACTCTACTCAAACCCTTGTGGCCTGTAATTCTTGACTCAGAGTTGGTAAGTTCTCCCATGGGCTAAAATCAAAGGCACAGATGCTTTTGACTCCGTGCCAAGGTTTCCCAAGCCCCCTGCCAGGGTCTTGGACCAGCCAGGGCAGCCAGAGCGATGTCCTGGTTTTCCACACTATTGCCCCATTTCCAATTGCTGCTGCTTGAGGAGCATGCATTTCTGCCACCTGCCAGTTTTACAGTTCATCATCCTTTTCCTTCTCCAGTTTTAATTCTTGTCCCTTTTTTGCCTTCTTTCCTTCTCTATGACCTTCCTCCTTCTCTCTGCATTCTTAAGTGCTGCAACCTCCATGCCTTGTAACCTTACCACCTTCACCATCATTAATTCCCTTAAATAGCCTAAAACCATATATGGAAACAGGGCCAAGAGTAAGTTGGCATGAGATGTTTATTTTATTCGTTCCCTCAAACAGGTTTGGTCAAATCTCATTCTGAAACACTTTCTTCTGTAATGAATATTTATCGCTGTTGATTTTTGTGCACCACTGAGCCTCAGCCTTCCCGCTGTGGCCTACAGTCAAACCTGAATCTCAAAAGGTTTCCCTTCTGGTTTGCCTTTAATAATCAGGTAAACAATAGCAGCTTGCATTCATATCATATTTCATGAGAATTGCCTAGTTCTTTACTACTCCTTATTGATCTATGAATTAAACAACTTTCCTACTGAAATAAGACATCTGTGCAACAGAATGTATATCAACATATTTTCAACATATACATATATATTCACACGCAATATAGCTCCATACAGAAAGGAAAGAGTGCTACCATCTTCAATAAATACTAATTTAGGGAACAGTATGATCAAAGTGGACTGTGTTCAGAAAGCTGACTTCACTATACTTCTTAAGGGAATTATGAAAATCTGCAATTACCAAAAAAGATCAGGTTTCACTACCCAGGTAATATCCACATTGATTACACAAGTGCTTCTCACCACAGTTTGCTTCACAATATGCATTTAACAGGGAAGTTTCAAAATGAGAAAAAATTATTTTCTCAGTCCACATCATGCTTCTGCTAGCACAATCTGTCTCAGGAAATCCACGATATTTTGGATGCCATAAGACAACAATGCAATTTTTATACTATTTCAACTACTCTGTTTCTAGAGACAATAGTAAAGCCAAGAACATAAAAAGTTCTATTCACCTGTTCATCTTTGAAAAAAAGGAAAACAAACACAAAAGTCCTTTGAGAAAGGGCTCACACAACAGCAAACACATGGTTTTACAGCTAAACCCATTTCTATATCAGTATTTTTCTTCATCTTGTTTTTATTCGTATTCCAAGTGGCAAAACACAGGTTTAATTATTTATTGTTGGGAAGCAAATACACAATCATGTGAAAACATGTAAAATCCAACCATAAAAAGGGATAAGTTAAGTATTCGAATAGTACTGATCTTCCATCTTGGCTTTCCTAATTAAAGAAGTAAAGCATTTTGGAAGAGTTTATTAGAATATACAGGTCCTAGTTTAACTTCTAGGATAGCATTTTATTTCCTTTAATAAGGTCCATTTTTTAAAAAATTTAAAACCCATCTTTGTGAGTCTTCACAGCAAAAATGCTTATCTGAAAGAGAAAGTTAAAATCAGTTTCCAGGCATTAAATTATAAAGCTTTTCATTGCTTTTGCGCTGGTTGCTCTGTACTGCAGATGGTTTTGCACAGAATCCACTGACACAGGGAACTGCTGGAGAGCAAAGCGACCAAGCAGCCCCACTTACAGCTCAAGCCTCACAGAGGGCTCTTTCAAAATCCTCATGACTGCAGTTTATGGCTCCTTGTTTAATGCATATGAAGGATGATCAAAGGAGCATAAGAAGTGGCTGTACAAATAACTAAACAAAAGAATTAAACCAAAGATCTCCGTATAACGGATAAATGGTGCTGGTGAACAAAATGGAGTGGTGAACAAAAAACACATCAATAAATGAAAAAAAATAAGATTGCCTCTCCCACTGTCTCTGCAGAGCTCTTTGCAGCAAAAGCTCTGCTCAGCCACTGCTCTCCCAGTTACCAGCTTGTTGCACACCTTGCCCCAGGTTTTAATTTTTTCTATTCTGTGTTGTGTAAGGGAAGGTATGCAGGAACTCCAGGGCACGACAGCAGCCATAAAGCTGCTGGGTATCTCATCCCTGTCTTAGTCTGACCCTAAAACACAGATGTGCAACTTCCAAACCTCCAAACCCAAGTAAGGTGAGGGTGTTTCTCAGTTCACTGCTATCTCTTTAAAAACCACAGGGCTACTTAGAAAACCATAGTGAAACACATTAACTAACTAACCAACCCAAACCACAAGCAGCCAGGCAATTTTCAGATCATCTACTCACAAATCAGTCAGAGGACAGACTAACTCCTATAATCTTTGTCATAAGTTTTGCATTAACCATCACACTTTAAGTGTCAATTCAAAATTTTAACTATGTCTAAATATTTTAAGTAATTCCATTTGTATCAAATGAGGCCCTTTAACAAGGTAAATGAGTATCTAAAGTTCATGCTTAGAAATTCCCCTGGAAGAGTTTAATATTATAAGCACTCTGGAGGCAGATAAACAGGGAATAAAAGACTTTTATTAAAAAAAAAATAGTGGTAGAACAGAAAGTAAAGAAAACATACCCAAAAAAAATCTCAAAAATAAAGCATTTAAAAGAATAAGGTTTTTCTAGCTTCCTTACCTTTTATACCAAAATTACAATGAAGAAAAGTCTCAAGTCCTATTTTGGATACAATTTTCAGTTACCTGAATGTGCTACTGCACAGTGTTGTTATCACACATCACTCTAACTGAACTTCCTTCAGTACCTTCACAATATTCAAATTTACTTACCCTTCACACCAGATTCTGCCACAAAAATCTCCCTGTGAACAAAATTCAGTCTCTGATGTTTTGAAGTAGGATCTGTCTCAATCTTACCAAGACTGAATTGCTATTGATTGTAAAAAAAAACAGAGGTGGAGGGGGCTGAATTGCCATCTTTGGAATTGAGCGACGTCAAGTTTTTGAGAGTTTGAGTCTGCCACAGGCTCTGGATTCCCACCTTCCTCAACTCTCAGCAAAGCCCTCAGTAGCAGCCCTTTGTTTTAACAGCTCTGACAAATAGCTCCTATTCTGTATGCCATATATGAAGCCTTACCCATTTGCCTAAGAAAAGCATACGTTGATTTTTAATGCTACTTTTTTCTGCTGTCAGCAAACCATCTTCCCCTTAGATTCTGTAAGTGACAGATGAATTTATTGTATTACTTAAACACCTAGTATTAATGTAAGACAAAATTGTTAATTTGCCACACCTAGTTAAGTAACTCCTTCTTAACTGGTCTGATTTTCAGAAATGTTTCCTTGCATTTGCAAGTCGAGATACCCAAAAAGAAGAAAACCATGTTCATCATACACCACATATTTATATTCTACCAGACTTAAAGCAGACTGTTTCAACTTCCTTTTTGGTAGAGCTGCTATGTAGAACCATGGAAACAAGTTCTAATTCTATTAAAATCCAGGCTGAATTTAAGACTTTAAGACTATATATCTTAAGAAAATTCTTTGATGGGATTACATTTTGAAATTATGCCTGAATTAAAACTAAATAGTTTACAAGAAAGCCATTCTCAACACTTAATGCTGTTCATCACCAAGGCTTTTTTTTTTTCTTTTTTTAATCAGGTATAAGAAAATCTGAATTTTCAAAGACAACTTTCAAAAACATGTTTTATTTCTCTCTGTAGGTCTGCTCAGGCCCAGGTGTTTTTCAGTGGGAACTTCTATTGTACTAAGAGATTTTAACCAAATGCCTGGTTTAATGATGAAGTCAGAGAAAAGCAACTAAAAGGAAATTTTCCTCATGCATAAGACAGCTTCTTTTCTGACAAATGGTAGAAATAACACTACAGGAAATACAGATGAGAGAATAATGGCTGATAACAACAAAATGTATAATCTAATACCGTCTTCCCATTTGCTTTGACACTGTTTACTGAACTGTCTACTACAGATTGCAACTTTCTATCGTACTAGAAGAATAGGCAGGAAATGAGCTACCACGGCAGTACTTTAACCAAAGCATCATCCCAGCTACTTATCACTTCTCAGTGTTTCTTGCCATTCAAAAGAAGCTGTTGAGCACTATTGTATGCTACCACCTCTTGGAAGTGAGGGACATGAAAAATGGTAAATATAGGATTTGCATAAACAATGCATTTATTGTAAATTTGCCATTATAACCAGGAAGGCTTTAATCATACTATATCTGTGGGTAGGAAAAGATCCATGCCAGCCAAACCCAGAGGAATGCAAGTATATGTATTTATTTTTATTCTTGTAATTCTGCAGTTTCACATAGGCCACTCTATGTTGTTTTACTGATGTCTGGTTGTCTGCTCAATAGAAGCCCGTTAATGCTCATAAGCAGATAGAAAGTAATGTCATTTAATTGCACCAAAATGCATGCTATGTATAAGCCTTGAGGGGGTTGAAGAACAAAACACAAGGAGCTATTGCACTTTGTGACCAAAGCTTTTATCCATTCCTTAAAGAAGTATTGGGTTGTAGAATTCAAAGTTTTCCACTCATTAAGTTTTGTCGCATCTCAAAGGTGTTAAGGTATCTAGCACTGCCCAGAAAGCAACAGCTTTGCAGGAACTAAATGCCTATGATGCACAATTATTCATCGACTTGTGCTTTATGTTCATTTCTAGTCACCACCTACTTCAGAACTGGGGTTTGGGAAAATAAGTAAAACTCTAGATTATTTTCAAGAGCAGAACAGATTACACTAAATGCTAATGAAACATGCAAGTAGCTGCAAGACGCTAGGCAGCCGCTGGCTATAGACAGGGAATATGGCACCACCCAGTGGGAAGAGCACTACATCAAACATCTGCAATAAAAGAGCCATGAAGAAATGTAACTCTTCAGGGTTCACTGGGGTTTTTTGGTTTGATTTAGTTTTGTTTGTTTGTTCTTAATAATGGAACTGCTACCTATTTTGGGGATCTGTAGATTAGCTTTGGAGCAAGAAAAAAAGGGAAAAAACACATGGATCTCAGTTACAGAAATTAACATTATATCCAACTGTACTTCTTAGAATGGCCTCAAAAATTTTATCTTGCATATCCTGCTAAGGCTTAGCCCCAAGCATTTTTCATTCCATTACAATCTCTACATTGCAAATGGCAACTAGATCTTACTTTCTCATACAGCCTCAGAAGAATCCCCTCCTTTTAATGAAGAAATTACACCTTTTTTTATTCAAACAGCTGAGGCCAAAAGTCAGACAGCTTTAAGTTTCAACACACTTTAAAAGTGAAATTTTAATAAATGTGCTTAACTCTCACTGATGTTTTCAGCTAATCAGGTGCTCAACCCTTGACACCTATGATCAGAATTTACTTCTGATATTTTCACTGGTTGTATTATAGTGATGTGAAAACCTTTATTACTCCATAAATGTACCAATCTTTTGGTTATACAAACAGGCTCACAGGAGCATGAACTGGAAATGTTGGAAGGCCAACATACCACAGGCTGAGTAACATAATTGTTTCTAAATTGCACTGTATTGTATAATTTGTTTTGTTCTGCAAACAAGACATCTCCATTTCTCTCCTCCTCCCTCCCCAAAACTAGAGATGGAGGTTTTTTGGAAGGATTAAGGCGCTGTTCACCTGAAGAAATTACTAGAATATAGGCTGACCGTGCTTTGGCACTTTCACTGGTGATACTGTGTCTGGCAAGTTTCATCTACACCATCTAAATTAAGAGCTACACTAAAATCACAGAATTACAAAATGGTTTGGGTTGGAAGTGGCCTTAAAGATCCTCCAGTTCCCCAGGCAGAGACACGTTTCAGTGGACCAGGTTGCTCAGGGCCCCATCCAACCTGACCTTCAACACTTCAAGGAAGAGGCATCCACAGTTTCTCTGGGCAACAAAGGGCCAATATTTTACAATACAAGCCTGTGTATGTACTACAAGCTTATGTAGGTTTTTTATATAATTTATTTTTTCCCTTCCCAAAATACAAAGTGTCAGCAGATTGTATTCCATCATCTCAAAATATAGTTTGGGGCATACCTCTAGCAAATTCCCTGTCCTTTTATGCAGCATGTTTCTTTATTAGCACCTACAGTTTATTTAGATGAAAGTAAGGGGATAAAGGCACAGATGAATCTTCCATCACAAACTCACAAAAACAAACTCAAGCATAAGTTTCATCTTGTATTTATTTAGTTTTGACAGCAGGCACAAAATACTTTTAGTTTCCAAGCTGAGAGATGTTAAGTCCAGTTTTAAAGAATCAACATCAAAAACAAAGTACACAGACAGACACAGGTGTAGTTGGGGGAAAAAAGGGTACATACATGAATTTAGCTTTTTTTCTAAACCTATTCCCACAGATTCCCAAGCCTATTCCCAAGCCACAGATTCTAAAGCTCAGCATAATCAACCTGTTTCCACACATACCTCAGCATATCACAAACCCTCCTGGATAGCAGGCTTCAGCTTTCACAGTAGGTAAACAAGTACCAACCCTGAAGAAACCACACAGAGCTCATGTGACTTGAACCAGAAACACTCAATGGCTTTAAGTGACAGGTCCTGCGTGCAGACCAGCAACATCTCCCTGGGACAGCAGAAGCAAGTATCTGATCCTTCAGGAGAACAGAGGAGTCTTGTCTCCCCCTTTATCCTCCCAGGGAGGGGAACTTGTTCCCTCAAGGCAAATGTAACAACTCAGTGAATCTTGCAAAGGCCAAGCCTTGCCTGAAAGCTTCCTACCAAAAGCCACAGGACACTGGCCTGTGACTTTGACTCTTCTAGCCCACAGAAACAACTACCCCCACTTTCATCCTTCAGTCTTCCCCACTGTATTGGAATGGCTGAAATTTGTACTCAAAATACATGACACAGTAGGTATCGTACTATCATAAAAACAATATGCACTGCCAGTGGAATTCTCACACACATACATGTCTTAATAAAAAGCTGAAGTAATTTTCTTAAATACAGCACATTATTTCAACATCCAATATATGTAAACATCTGACATCCATGGACTACAGTTTCTCTGGTTACAGATGGATGCCTCAACTCATAAACTTAGAGCAAGTATAAACACCACCTTTCCTCTATCCCTCACAAACATGTCTTCAAAACTGCAGATGTTGTGCAAGTGCTAAGTGCTTCCCAAAGCACATTTTAATTCTAAACACACAGGATACTAAGGAGACAATGCACAGCATTTGTTTAGCACAAAAGAACACCTGTTCTTTTCTTTAAGAAGAGAGTTGTCTTTTCAAGTTGTGATTTTTATAAGAATAAACAGATGACAGCCAAATTTTCATTGATCAACAGTTAAAAAAACCCAAAAACCAAAAAACATTAAAACAGATTAAGAAGAACTGCAAGATTGCTCAGTTATTGGATAAGAAAACATCCTTAGGCTCCCTTCATGCAATACAGCAAGAACAATAAATATCAAAGTTAAAGCAAATTTGTGCTTTCCTGTAAATATCAATTGAGGAAAAAATTGTTGATATGAATGACTAATTAAAAAATTCTTTTGCATTTAGATGATATGCCCACTTGCTTTCTGTCATTCCTGCTAAGCACTGAGCTCAAACTTCTGAGCATTCACAATGACAAGAACAAAATGCCAGCCAGGTTAATCCTAAAACTGCAAATCTGCCAAAACAAAGTATGTTTATTACTCTGACTACATTTCCTAAACGTGCTCCCTGGAACAGACAACAATTTGAGCTACCACTATTCCAAACCAGAGAATAACCATCAACCTTAAAATTGCTGATTCTCTGTAATTATTCTCTATTATTTCTATGAAATTCTAATTATTTCTAATTCTACTATTATTTCTATAATCTGTGTGGTGAGGACTGCTTTATATACCAGTATCACTGTCATATTATGTACAACTTGGCACCTTCAAAGAGACCCAATTCTGCTTCCTTGGACAGATGTAAAGATTTTTATTCCATAAATTCACTTTTCCTGCAATTCTGGAAAAGAAAAACATGGTTAAAACAGGCAGAATACACTATTTGTTTTAGCTGCTAAACAAAACAATTACTATTGTATGATACATGTACATAGTCCTTTATGATGTAAACTTCTGTGAATGTAGCATTAACACAAAGTCTTTTATTAGCATAAAGAAGAACAAACAAATGCAACAGTTATGACAACATGCATGTTTTAGTCTACATGACAAAAAGGCAGCTCAGAAGTGTGGTATGTATTCTTAAAACGGGTGAAGAGCAACTGCTCTACAATGTGTTATTTTGGTACATGGATTATTATGCTATGAGTTAAAAAAATATCCTCACAAATTACCAAGTGATCTGTCTTCCTTTCACTAGGTCAGATCATTCCTCAGTTACAGGAGGTATATTTAGAGTTTTATTTGACTCAGTAGACGATTGTCTGAGTGTTCTCTTTTATTTAAGATACTCCAATATACTAGAACAGCACATGGAAACTGACCAGAGTTATTCAACATTTGAAAACACATAGCAGGAGAAAAACACGGTGGAAGTACTACTGAAACAGCAAGAAGACTGGAAAAGCTGTAATTGAGCTTCTCCCTGTGTTTTTCCTTAAGAAATAGTAATATATTTATTACTATTTATATTTAGTAATATAATAGTAAAATTTACCAGCCTGAAAATGCCATCATGACATTTCACCTTAGCAAAATAAAATAACAACCCACACCACAGTGCATACTAGGAGATCCAAAATTCTTTACTTCTGGCGAAAGAAAAAAAAAACCAAAACAAAACACCACGACAATGGATGCCTAAAGTAAGGGGGGGAAAATGAAACTGTTTCAAACAACTTCTACCAACCTAGCACGGCAGCCTCCTTCTGCATTCACCCGCCTCCATCACACGGTTAAAAAACATTTTTNCCACAGCGCGGGCTCCTGGGCGGGCAGCGGGGCGCTCGGCCGCGCCCGCCTCATGGGCACGGCGCGCCGCGGGTCCCACTCGCCCAGCTCCGGCCGCGACCCGGCCACCAGCAGCTCCGCGCCGCCCTCCGTCACCCGGGCGGGCAGCACCACGCCGAAGCGGAACAGCATTTTACTGCCGCACAAAGAATGGGCTTTAACGAGGACCTCTACTATTGCTGCCGCGCGGCCGGCAGCAGACCCGCCGCTGAGAGGCCGCCCGGGCCCGCCCTTCCGCCGGGGCTGGGGGGCGGACACCGCCCCTGCCCCGGACACTGTCGCGGACACCGCCCCTACCCCTTGCGGAGCCCGAGCGGTGGCTCCTTCGGTCGGGCCTGTTCGTGGTGCGGTTGTTCCGGGCGCTTGGCTACTGCACGCCCGTAGCCGAGGGAACTTCCCCTCCGAAAGTAGCGGCTGGGAGTTCAAACACCGACCCTCGATCGCCTCCTGAAGTGAGGATGGAAAATCCCCTCCGCAGTTAAACACTGGCTCTCCTGGTTGCCAAAAGCTACGCGTCACGTATGGTGACTTTAACAAGGATTATTGCTGCATTAAAGGAAGCCACTGCAATTACTCCCAAGAGCCCAGGCTTAATTTAGCGCAGCAAAAACATCATTGTAAATTGCCATACTTGCAGCTACAAACAAGGACTGGCTGCAAATAACGCTGTAGCGTTCATGATGTTTATGTCTTCCCTGCTGACAGCCAGCCAGTCGTGGTGAGAAAAGAAATGTGAAATGCTGAGGGAGGTTAGAAAGCTTTTAAAAGAAATCTGGAGTTCGCTGCATGCGTTCTGTTTACAGCCAGAAGGGGAAAATTTGGCAACTCCTACGTGTAGCAATACTCAGGACTTAAAAAGACTGAGGAAGAGGATGCAATCCAACCATTTAATGGGCGGTCCCTGCTTGAATACACCCATTTCAGAAGCTTTTAAGGACAGAAACAGAGGAGTGGTAACTTTATTTAGGTCAAGTTCTGGGAACAGGATGAAGGCCTTTCAATGAGTCAAAAGAAATCCTGCCTCAAAAGATGGCTGTTTGTTTCCTTTATTCAGGGGCGATGACACTGAAGTGCATGTGCTGCCAAATTTATTTTTAAGAGTGCTTTAGCCAGTTTTCACTGATACTCATTGAACTTGTGTAAGTTCATACTTACCATACACCTTCATTTTAGCAGCATGGACAAGACAGTAACAACTTTGGGGTTTTATCCTAAAGCTCAAGCATGACAGGAGTCCTAAAACCACCCCAGCATATTGTGTCTACATAATACCATATGCTTCTGCTCATTCCAGTCACAGTCTCAGCTCAAAAACTGCAGGATCCAATAGAACATCTGACTGACAGTTTAGTTCCTGGCTGTTGTCTAAGCCTGAGTGTAAAGAGAGACCAGCAACATCCATCTGAACTGCTTTATGCCTGTAAATATTGAGTCCTCATCTTAGACCTGTAAGCCTTGTGGAACAGTAAAAAATTGTTCTGTAGACTCTGATGTGCCAAGTAGTATCTTTAAAAATAATTCAGTCCATTTCTTCGCCAGGATCTGCCTTAATCCATTTTGTGCCACTCAATATTGTGTGTTAGATTAAGGTTAAAGATGACAGAAAGTGGCCAGCTTGATTTCCTGTGGTTTCCTCAAAAGCCCTAGTGCAGATTAGGGTTAGGTTGAGAGATCAACAGGAAGGGCTGAAAAACTGGATCTACTGATGGATCCTGCAGGACTGAGATAAAAACTAGAAATGTAGATTGGCTTGGGACATCCCATGGCTGGGTATAGTGGGAACAGAAGAACAGTTTATATTGGTGAAATTGCAGGCTGAATGGGGGCCATAGACAGGATAAAATTTATTAGCATTACATCTGAGACTGAGGAGCTAAAGGTCCTGTAAGATGTTTTTAAGGTCAAGAAACAAAGGCAAATATATATATATTTTTCCCCCCTGTTAGATTTGCATGGTCTATGATTTGTCATCTTCTAAACTGGAATTTCAGCTGGAGTAAAGGCAGGGGAGGTGGGGAGGAGTTCCACTTACTGTTAGTATTTGGGATTGAAGGAGCTGATGAAGTACTTCCACAGTTGGGCCATTGCCATAACCCTAAATTTAGTTTTAAGTGTCACCCTAAGCCTCTTAAGGAATTAACCATAGTTTCCTTTGCCAAAATGACCTGTTATTCTAGTACTGCATGGCCAGTGCTCTTCCCCTACAGTCCTCAACACTATTCTGAAACCTAAAAGCTTTCCCTATAATCATCATCTTTTACAACCACAAATTAAACATGACTATTTCCTTTTTTTCCCCCACTATAGTAAGTTCTCTTTCCAACTTGGCAAGCCTTACAGTTCCCATCAAAAAGCTTTGGCACAAAGGGGCAAAACCTTAATAGTCAAGTTGTTTTTAACTGTCACAAAAACTACTGTCAATTGTTGATTCCTGTGGGAACAAACTACCATCTTAGTGGTCTGTCTGCATTGTAATAATAAATGCTGTGCATTTGTGCCCCTCACAGCTGTTTAGGATCTCTCAGTACACTTAACTTACAGCAGCCACTGGCTGAGTGGAAGCCTCGATTGACCTCAAATCAAACAGTGAACTAGCAACACAGTGAGGCTTAGTGCCAAGTTTATTTTAAAGCCTTCAGTTTATTGTTTCTGCTACCATCCCAGGCATTTGCTAAAGTTGTTTCTAACTGGCAAAAAGGGAAGAATTGTATGAAAAAAAAAGACTGCCTATTTTTACACAGCATTAGTGTGCAAGAAGGGACTCGAGAGATCGCAGTTTCTGCAAGAATCAGTTGCTTTGTGGATTTCACCTAAATTGTACCAATATGTAGTAGCCTTACGTAATATCTAGCTAATTACCTGGTTTATTATCCAAAATTTGTGCAGGTGGTGGAGATCTCACAGGAGGACTCACCGAGGCTGTGTACCAACTTAACATCAACCAACCATTAGTTATGCCTTCAGGTTTCTGCCTAATGGCTGTATCTGAAAGAATTCTAGGGAAAAGCCTGAATGTCCAAAAATGTGACTTTACTTGCAGACATGTAAAACACATTTGAAGGCATTTTCACTTGCTGTGCACTTATCTTTTGCAGAATCACAGTTCTAACATTCTGCAGAAGTCTAATTTCTTATACTGTCTCTTTCAGAGATAAAATTGTCATGGTATTTTTGTGAACCCAAGAGTTTTAAACCATTTGTTACATCCCAAGAAAAGTTGTGCAAAGTATTGCTGGCTGAAATTTTAGTAAAGACAGTAGTTGAGAAGTTTGACAGTATGCAGCAGTTCAAAATTCAGCTTTCCAAGTGGAAAGGCATATTTTTCTTCACAATTTTCTTACCTGAAAAGTGTCTGCTAGGTATAGAGACAGCACACAGTTATCTGATCAATGTGAACACTACTAAAATGACAGTTGAACTTAATAGCTCCATGTTGGGGTAGCCTGTGTGTGCAGTATACGTGTTCTTTAGCGAGTCCAAACTTTTACCCCATAGCCCAGTTTGCAGCTTGGAACAGCTTTATCTGTTATTGCTGTACAGTGATCTCAGACGATAATATTTCCAAGTAGGGAAGTCTGTAGTGAAGAGAGAGAGAGTTTGAAAAACAGAAACAAAACACAAATACAGAAATACTTGGTTGGAGAAGGGAGGGAGTGTCCCTGATTGCAAGTTGTGGGTGATGTTTAGATTAAGCAGTGCTCCTTCCTAGACTTGCCTTTCTTCCCTTTTTAGGTCATTTTCTTTCTTGTAAAGATACAGAGAAAGTGTTATTGCAATTCCCAAATGTTTCTACTAATTATAGAAAAGAGAAAGGCAGCACAATGGTACGCAGTCTTGCTTGCAAAAAGGCAAACACTTATTTATGTGATAAGCTGATTTAGATGTATTAGTGATTTGGGTAAAATGTTCATTGCTGAAAAATTTAGACAGCCTGTATTTATTTAAAGAGATTGAGCTAAATATAAAAGAAACCCTATTCTAGTGCAAATAATTTAAGACCACTGGTTTAAGTAAAAGTTGATTATGTTAATTAATCTAAACTAATCAATCTATGGACCCAGACCTTCTAATTGAATTCTAACTGTCCCTCTCATATCAATTCTGCTAGAACTGTGAACTAATGCTCTCACCAATACTTCTAATTTGACAATACAGCAGCTAAGAAATATCTTTATAGACTGAAGACTGAAACAAGACTAAGAATTAAAGAATGTGTTAACAGATAAGCACTGCTATCCATAATTTTTAGTTTTGAGCTGTGTCAGAGCACTGATAACTGCATGAACCATTTTAGCTGCTTATTGCTAGGAGCAACCTTTTATGCAGACTAAGCTACAGAAGTTCTGTGAGGACTGACCATTTCAGGAATTGTGTTGGAAAATTATTCTGCAACAATAGATAGGACACTACAGGAGATGGTTTCCACTTTTGCATGGGGGTTTGTGTAGCGTATTTTTTAAGAAGTTTGTTGTTTTTAGAAGTAAATTGGCAGTATAAATATGCAATAACATTAAACACTACAGGAATACATACAGGAATAACTGATCTGGTAGGTTTCTTTTTTCAACATCTAATTAAGCCGTCTGCATCCTCCCCAGCCTCATATGCCTTGGGAGCTGGAAAAAGTCCCAACATATTTCAGCATGGGGCCCTTTTAGGATGTCCTATCAGCCTCACCAATGTCCAGAAATGGACGAATATTGCAGACTAGTCCAGCATATGGCTCCTTTCCTGTCCAGAATGAACCACACAGTTTTTGGAGGGACGCTCCATGTGGTGCATTTGCATTGGTATGCTGTGACCCAAACCAGCCCAGAGTTCTGGTAGCCCTAGCAGGAACATGGCTCTTCTGCCTGGCACAAAGGGATGAGAGAGGCCAAGTGCTTACTTGGAGATCAAAGTACCTGGAGCTTCTTGAGTGAAAAACAGTATGTAGTAGTAATCATTGCAATATTAACTCATTGTAAGCTTTATTTTTGAAACCAGCCTGTTACCACCAATGTTATATCAAGTTTCTAATTAAAATATCTACTTATGGGAAAAAAGAAGTGTTTCGGCTGTTTAGAAACAAGATCGTGTAAAAACAAATACCTGACTGTACGGAACAGCAAAACTTTATTTCATGAGTAAGGAGAATGCAATCTGACCCAAAACTTATGTGCTATAATATGACATTAATTTTTAAGTAGAACAATGTGCCTGCCTTTTTTCTGGGGAGACTTAAATAATCCTTCCACTTTCAAAAGCCAATGCTCACAGACCCTAATAACTGTGCTGCAATCTTATGCACCCTCTGTACCTGTGCAGGGTTTCAGTGTTCTTGGGATCCCCAGCAAATTACTGATTGATAGAAAGTTTGTGTATATTATACTCCTGGGGTCATTTTAAGAAAAATTTAATTGCTTACTTTTCATTATGCAGACCTTTTAATTGCAATTGTTTTAGGTATGACCAGCAACATTTCAGGAAGTCACACACAGCATTAGATGCTGAGTAAAAGGTGAAAAAAGCAACCATGGGAAAGGAAGTTTGACAAGAGAACTTCCTTCTCAATGTGTGCATAAGCAACAGGCTTCTAGCTCCAAAACTGGCTGGAATTTAATAAACAGCCTAAAAAAATGGAAGTCTTGCTGACAAGTCTGACTAGATTTTAGGTAAGTTACTAATTACTTAAGTTACTATTAATTAAGTTAATTAAGTTACTGTGCATTTTACTGCATAATGATTAAACAGCTTTGGAACACAAGCTGTTTGGAACAGTAAAGGTTTCCCTTTACTTGTTTTTTAAAAAATTAAGCAAACTGAAGGATATTATCCTTCAAGCCATGGACCTATATCACAAAAGGGAACAGAAATGATTATTCATTTAAGTATACAATTCTCAGTGGTTATTATATACTCCACATAGTACAAGAAATCAAACTTACTGGTGACTGACCCTATCAATCAATTTATTTTTCTAATTATATTAAAAAAGTAAAAACAACTTAAAGCCTTTTTCTAAGACTGAAACTGGATCAAAAAATAAATCCAGAAGTTATCTTTAGATCAGCACATTATTTTTAAGGTCTAGGAAAAGTGGCAGCAGAAATTAAAAAAAAATTCAGAAAGTACCCTGCTCCCTACCCAACAGTTCCACAACATACAAAAAATAAGAAGCGGTTATATCACCAGCTAAATCTAATAAAACAGAGATTTAATGCTCAAGTGTATATAACAGCATACAGAATATCTTATTGTCTTATCTTCTTTCCATATATGAATTCATTGCTGTATCACTGCATCAATACAACACATTGCTGCTTATCTTTCTGGTTTTATGTATTTACCAAATTTTCTACTGCACATCTCTTTATTTTAAAGAATCTTTATTTTGGCTGTTTTGGCAAGTTTCCCTAAATTCATTTATCTGGCCCACAAATAATCCTTGCTAAGAAACAAACACTACTTTCACCCAGATATAAAGAAACTCCTGGAAATAGAAATTGCAGTCTAGAATGAGAGTGTAAACAGCCTGAAACTTAGCAACTTTCCACAGGCCATGGCAACAGCTTGCAGCCAAGAACCAGGAGATGTGTATGACATACTTTGCAGACTAGATCATAGACAGGGGACTCCTGCTACTTAATTTGGTATGTGTATGTTGCTGTGTACCATAGTAACCTGTTTCCACTTGAGCTCAAGTTCTCATACAGATGCCTCCCCATTAGCACAGCCATCCCTCAAGGTAATGCCACAGAAACTACAGCTGAGCTGTACCTGGCCGCTAAGTCAGCAGCTGATCACTTGGTTTTTCTTCACCTGTTTGAAAGAATAATGGATTTTGAAGATCAGCCCAAAACCAGATCCATCATCTTAATCAACAGTATTACAGCAGCCTTGGAAGTACAGCACACACTTCAAATATTCTCTGTGTAGAGTTACACTTGAATTACACATACATTGTCTCGAACAGCTATAAGGACACTTGAATTTTCAAATGACATTATCTTTCTCTGTGCTTACTTTTTATTCTTACTGCATGAAACCATAATGCAAGCTGTCTGAAACTTCTTATGTCTGCACCCTCTAAAGTGGTTTTAAGTTTACTGAAAAATAGCACTGAGATCTAATTTTTAGAGATTCCTCCTTGGTTTAGTTGCATACAGTAACTAATCTACACTCTTCCATAAGCATAAATTCTCAAGCTAAGATCATTAAGGCTTAGTGCTATATAAAATATTGTCACCAAATGCCTTTCCTATTCTGAGATAAATCTAAACAGAAAAGGTAACAGATTCATATATTAATACCAGGAATTAATTTGGCCAAAAATTGCACTTTTCTCAAGTATTAGACTCATGACCTCAAATTCCAGGTAAGTGGAATTATTTTCTTAAATTATCAGAATTAATTTTTGCTTGATAGCAAATTCCTTGTCTGTGAAACGTGTAGAATAAATCCTGATCTGATCTCTCACTTTTTAGGTTCCTGCCCATAAAACAATGAAATGGGATATATAGGGATTGTTGGAACTAGTTCCATGCAAACTTCAAGCATTTTTGAGTTTCTGTCAGCCAACTAACAATTCTTTATAGCATGTAGTAGAATATCATGTTCCAAGTTCTCAAGAACATACTCTTATTTAAAGAAGAGGTTTTTTTACAATGCACACATTTATGAGTAATTTAAACCTATTACCAAATATCCCAGTGGCTAAAATATTTCTAAGGAGGAAAAGGCAAAGCTAATAGAGCTGTTAGACTGGCATGATGGCCAGTCTGGATTGACAGGGGCAGCACAGTGAAGCACTTGATATGCCACTATTAGATTTCCTTTGGAAGCATTCACATTTTAAGTGATTTAAACTGAAAGCAACAATTAAGCTCTGCATTTTCACTTTGACTGTAAGTATGAATATGCAAATAAAATAACTTTACCTTTACGATCAGTGATATTGTTAGTGTTCACTACCCTGAACTGCATTAAATGACACATCAAACAAACTATCCTTCAGCATTTTGCAAAGACTGGTGTGATAACTCAATCTGCTGCTTCCACAATTAGAAATTATGAGAGTATCACTTCTGGTGTGGTGAATTTGACCGGTGGTTATTGCACAGTTCCTCCTCACCAGAACACAAGTGTATTACATGAGGTACTGACTGTGGGCTCCAAGTACAACAGAGCACTTGTCTTACCTTTGCTTTCTGAACTACCTCTCTTTTCAGCTCTACACACACTGCTTTCAAACTACATAAATTCTATCAATATAAAATAATAAGCTAAACTAATTGACAGGGTTTCCTTCAGCGCTATTTCTAAAGAGCGATTATGCACACAAAAGACACATTTAATATAGGCATACTGATCTCCATGCTCCTTTAGTCACTGCAGATACTTGTTTGTCTCTATCAGCCATCCTCCTGTGGCTTGGAAGTTAACAGTCTGGCAAGTTATCAGCGTCAATTAAAAAAAAAAAAAAATCAAGCCTGTTGCCATGTGTGACCAGTAGAACAATCCTTGCTACAGCATGCTCAAAGCCAAGTACTGCAGGAGAGGTGGCAATCACAGACCTATCCACATCTGTACAAAACAACCATCTGCAGCACAGCAAATCAGTATTTGATTCCAGAAGGATCCTATGCTGAACAAGCATGAGACTTAAGACTTTTTTAGATCTAACACTGTAAGAGCTGAGCCCATCCTTATTTGCCTCCAAAACTAACTGAGCCAAGGTGGCATATTGTGTTGTAACAACTCAGTTATATCTACCTTCTAATGCTTTCCCTTTTTATATTTTTAAGGAGAGAGAAAAACCAGTATTCATATCATTTTGGTCTCAATGTCTTTGTAGGGAAAGTTAAACCAATCTTACTCAAATGAGGTTCTCTAACTGTGTTAAACACTAAACCTCATAAGGTAGGTTTTTCTCTCTTCGTATTTAAAAAGCATGAAATAAGAAGCACTGTCAGTGCCTTCATTTGCTAGTAGAAAGATTCAAAGTGACTCTAGCAAAACCATTCTTTTTTGGAAGTTGAAAGCTAAGACTTTATGAGAGGTAACAGATAAATCCACACCCTCCTTTGACTTCATTACCACATAAAGGATTATGTACCTCTGGAAACATATATTTCATTTTCTGTGCTTTCAGACCATCTATTTTAAGCCATGGGTATTTAACATAGGTGGAAGTTTTAACTTAAGATTTTTTGAAAATAAAATTGCTGTTTATAAAGCTATGCAAAATGGTCTTTTACATACATAATTTACACTAGTATCACTGTGGATTAAGTGTCTCAGTAGGAACAGCCAGTGGGATATTATTTTTTGAACAATGCCAAGAAAACGACAGAAATTAAGGAAAAAGGAAATATTGCAAAGAAGCTCTTCCCTGTCTGAACTACGCAGACATCAAGAGAGACTGATCCTTTTTCTACTGCTTCCCTCAGCCATGTTTTTTGCAAAGCTCTGTGGATTTCATTAAAGCTCACAAACAATCAGCTCAAAATGTAAAGGGGACTATTAAACTTCAGCAACTGATTTGGGTACTATATACACTTTTTTTGAAAATCGCAATTCTCTGCCATTCAGAAATGCTTGCAAATATAACAGCCTTTTCTTTAGGGATAAGTCATTGACTAGAGACCTATAAAAGGGAAAGCTACTGAATTGTTTCATGGTAATGGACTAGAGTGATGGATGAATGGCACACTATTACCTAGAAGGGGTTATTTCAGACCTGGAGAGTTAGTACTTTGGTTTAGAACTGAGATGTATTTTAAGCAGCAACCCATGTGACCTTGATTAAAACAGCCTGAAAAGTGCATGGAAGTCAAATGAATCCACTCATTTCCCCACAAACACCTCTTTATGTAAATTTAGTAACAGTGTTGTCATATGACAGAATGTGAACATGTACAAATGTCTATGCCATGAATATGTGTAACACATAAGCTAACAAACTTCAGATTGTTCTACTGAGACCAAAAACACTCAAAATCTGTGAAAAGTTGTTATGTACATAATAAATCCATCTGGTAGTTCCTGGTAGTCTTTCCTAAGTTCTAGTAAGGTTTATGTCTATACCACTAGAGAATGAGTGGTTTTATTTTGCATTTATTATTCTGCATTTATCAATATTTGCTTTGCTGTAGCACATCTTTGTTCAAATATTACTACCTGCATAAATTCAAGGAAACAGAAACCAATTCATTTGACACATTGATCCAACTAAGCATAAAATTAACTCTACATGGATTTCAAAGAATTACTATAGTCATAGCTTTAGCATCTCACTTCATTTAAATGTGACTAGATCTATATGATCCATATAGCAATAAATAGTGACTTTTTTTCCTTACAAGCTGCATTATGGGTAAGTTCATGAGAACAATTGCAATTACAAGCTGTGTGGTCACATGTGTCTGGGGGCTGCTTACCCTTACTATGGGCGAGTCCCCAGATAATGATCCTCGTGATGGTTTCAGCTTGAGCACAACTCTAAAACTTTACCACCATGGATGCAAGTAGTCACTCTAACCTGGTCAAAATATGGAAGAAAAACATGCTCATATGATCTTCATGCAACCATCAGGTACTTTGCTTGAGCTCTGACATCGCATGGCATGCATCAGTTTGCCACTTGTTAAGCTTTCCCCAAGCTCTGCTAGGTCACCACAGCTGCCAGGGAATACCCATTCACTTCCTGTGTTCTCACTAAGTACAATAGCTAACAGTAAGTTGTTCAATTGCTGTCAACCAAGAGTGGCTTAAAATTCAAAGAGAATGTTCCAAAGGCAGGCTGTGCCCTACCTTTAGAGCAGTGGTTTTTAAACCCACTTTTGCTGAGAGCATATGTGTGGTCAGAGCAAAATTAAAGACCAGTTATGATTTACCTTAACTGTCAAAAACATAAATGATTCCAGATTCTCCACTTATTTCAATGATTTGTTACTTACACTTTATTTCATCTAAGGATGTTCTGGCCAACCTTATTTACCATACCTCTACACAAGGTAACTAATTCACACAGGTTTCTGTGTGTTATTCTGGGACTAGTTAATGTAGTAGCCACAAAACCTGCTCCTGCACAGACTCCTTCCATGGGTGAAATCTCCTGCCAGAAGCCGTCTCCTGTGGGAGCTTTCCACAGACCACAGCTCTCTTCAAAGTAGATCCACCTGCACCCCACTGGTCCTTCACTGGCTGCAGAGCTGATAGCTGTTCTGCTGCAGTCCTCCATGGGCTAGAGGAAGGACCTGAATTACCATGGTCTTTTCCACAGGTTGCAGGGGAATCTCTGTTCCTACATCAGGGACCTCCTTTGTGTCTGCAGGGCTGTTTCTCTCATGTTTTTGTCACTCTTCTCTCACAGGTGCTACATAGTGTTTTTCACAGTCTCTTAAATGTCCAGTCTCTTCTCACAGAGCTTCCTCCCTCTGGATGGTAAAATTAGCAAATTTGGGATTGGGATCATTAAAATTTCACCTGAAGATCAAAAGGACAGTAGAAAAGTCATATTGCCAATCATACAGCTTTTGCAAATGTGTTTTGTTTTGGCTTTGGTTTTCATTAAAAAGATGCACTTGCTTATCTACATGCAGGAGATTTCATTTGAACAAAGTATAGAAACTGAGTTTTCTATTTACTTTCCAGGTTCTCCTAACAACCATTAATCAACACTGTTTATACATTAAAAAAATATATCACTGAGGATTTTTCCAGTTGTTGGGGTAGGTCTCTTTTTGGTGTGGGGTCTTTTTCTTGGTTGGTTTGGTTCTAACCTTTAATATAAAGACTTCTGTGTGTATCCAAAAGGCCACCAGCTGAAAAATATGATTACAAGTTAAAACTCCATTAACTGATGCCAAAGATGCAGGTCACTTGGATAGAGTCTGTTTTATCACAAAATATGGAAGCAATTTTTGTTGTATGCAATCCCATCTACTCAGCAGTCTTACTGCATTGTTAATTCAAGAATATGCTACCCATCTGTATATTGAAAAACACATGCCCAGTGCTGTACCTTATAAACATCTTGCTTGTAAGTAAAGCCACCTTGCTTAGGCAACACGGCATCCAGTCATCCCTTCCTCTTCAAATACACAATGACGTGAAACTCCGGACAGCTGATGCTCATAAACAGCTGTCACAGTTCATAGCACTAATACTTTACCTTAACCAAGGTTCAAATCTCTTTAAGCAGCACACTATTTCCTGTTTGCTGCAAAGGCCTCCGGAATCACACATGGAACACAACTATATAATTAAAATACTAAAGAGAAAACAATATTCAGAAGATTACACAACACATAACAATCAAATATTAACACTTCTGAACAAAGTCCAGTGTAGGTTCATACCAGGTCATTGATTGTTCATTTGTTAACCAGTCATATAATCAGATTAGTTTTGTCCTGCAGCCTACCCCTGTGCTATGAATACTAATACAACCCAACTTTCATTTTACTAGCACAATTGCCTCTATTTAAATCACAATAAATTGAAGGTAGCTCTGCTGTTACATACTTGAAAACATAGATTAGGTTGAAAAAAAAGGCAAATGTTAAATGAAAAGCATATATCAATCTATTTTGTCTGTTCCTTTCTTTAACATCTTGTAAAATTCTCAGTTCAATACGACATTATGATACTATGAAACTGAAACAATTTTGCGAGGTCCTTTAATCTTTTCCTACTCCCGTTTTCCTGTAGCTCGTTCATTTTATGATTTAGATAAATATCTAAATGTCAGCCCAGTTTAGGACAAAACTAAGAACCAGAACACTGAAATATCCTCAAGGCAGAAATCACATTTTCCTGATCCACTGTACAAATCTCGCCCTAATGAAATTCTAGCTTTCCTATATTTTGCAGTTAAACTCTGTAAACATTTTTTTCCTACTACCTGAGGCTGTAAGGAGGCTGTATATCTACTGCTGCATGTGTAACAGAATTTAGACTGTCAAAATGGCAGAGATGTGGACTTTTGCCATCATACTGCATCTAATGATGATTAATAATGTTTTCTTGACCAGCAGGTTATTAGTGAGCTATACTGAATGCTATCAGTCTTACTTCTCGCATTCCCTAACACATTTTTGGTCCTTTTTTCTGGCAAATATCAGTAAAAACCAAGCAGATGGATCCTCTGTCTCTGAAGGACCTTACTTTTCTATTATTCTTACCAAATACTGCCTCTGATTCCACCACCATGTAGAATCCACATCAAATACATACCTTGCATTCAGTAGTGAGGACTGCATTCAACTTAACTAATATTTGATTCCGGAATGCAAGCAGTGCTTGGAGACAGTTTACAACTAAAGCACATTAAAGCACAAGTAGCAGCAGGATAGCTCCTGCTATTATGGAAAAACTGATAAATCGCCACCGAAGCACAGCTGCAGCATGTACAAGTCAAACTCCCAGCATTCTCACACAGTCTCTCAGAAGAGCCTGTATATGCTGGGACTCAATGCCTGAGTTATTCTATCTATTCATTCAGTTTCCCTCTCCAGTTTGGATTCTTGCTTCAATGTTCACCACATGCCAAAAAGTCACAGTATGAGACTCCCATTCTTCAAGCTCTGTATTACATGCCATAACTTTTTGTTAATCCTATCTGATTACTACTTTTTTCTCAGTGCTGTAAACAATTGCTAGGCTCTGCTCATCTGAAGATGATCAGAGCTGCCTGAACAGACATTCTGACTAAAGGAACTTAAATCTGATATTACAGCAGGCATTGAACTGTCCACTGAACTTAAATCTCATTTTAGAAAATTACATGCAGCACAGAAGTTCAGCAGTAGTAATCTCAGAAAAACAACCTAAAACGTACAGGCAAATCCCCTACAATACTTTAAGCATTAAGAAAGTTAAAGAAAAATATTTCCTTCCACAGCAGAATATCTAATGCAGTTATGGAAGAAAAAACCAAAATGTGGTCTGTCTAAAAAGTGAAATAGATTGAACTTAGTGCAGTATGGGTACCATTTTTACTTGTAAAGACTATTAGTATGCCAGTATTAGCAAATGTCAGGGCAATACGTCAATTTCTGAGCAGTCTTCTATTTTAATGATGTTTTATATTTTGCCATTCCATAAGCAGTCTGAAATACAATCATTATCTAAACATCCTAAATTTTTGTTTCTGTACTATTCTAACCAACAACTTTCTAGAAGCAGCTTTACTCATGAAACAACACATTGAAAATGTTTTTTGCAAACCAGCAGCATATCATATTGATCAGATAATCTTTCCCATTTATTATTCAGAAAAATCAGAACAAACCTACAAGCTACAATATGTGTCTTCAATGTTATGTACTCAAATCTTTAATTGTGGAAGGGAATTTATGCTGCATAATAGACCAAAGCAATAGAAATGGGTAGATAATCTGAAAATGAATGACCAATCTTCACACTGAAATGTGTATAAATATTAATATTTTCCAAATTATGTTTGAATGTTTGTAAATAGTTTCCCATATATAACTTTACTTTTGGAATACTTACTGGAATCCTATAGGCAGACACTGAGCACCATGCTTGAACACCTGAAGGCTGGGGATGAGCTTTAAAGAAAATACAATCATACTAAAAGAGAAACTCCAAAAGTTTTATTAAGATTTCAACAGACATTGAAAAAAAATATTGCATAATGATTGAAAACATAGTATTTTAAACAAAGTAGCAATGTGGTATCAAGTAAAAGAAAGACTGGAACAGCTGTCTATATATGCTGTACGGAACATGTACCAGGAAAGGGATTATGACATTTTTAAAATTCAAGGGCAAATGTGAACAGGTCACATTTTGATAGACTGACTATACACCATAGATGTTTTACAAACTGCATAGCAGTGTAAAAAAAAAGTTTTATCCTAAGTATACTGTATTTCTGCATTTGGAGCAGTTTACAAGGCAGATATGTTGTTTACAACATTGATATTTTAATAGCTCTGGATTCTCATAAAAAATAAACTAATTTAACAAAAAAGCCTGTATCTACATTTGAAAATAAAAGTGCATGTATTGAGAAATAGTGTTATTTCTTAAAAAGAGTACTTTAAAAGTTCATTTTTATAGATCAACAACTGATGATACTTTAAATGCAGTTCTGCACTGTGCTACGAGCGAGGTTCTAACACCACTTCCTCTAACTGAACATCCTCCTTTCCATAAGCACCAAGACACTGCCTGACTACCTTACTTATCAGGGTTCTGGGGATTTACAAAGAATGCAGAGTACCAAAACCACCAAATTGCTCACTAAAAAATACCAGTAACCCAAGACAGATGTTTTGAAGTAGATTTAGCCATAAATGCAAGCATTATCTCCTCAACTTTCAGGATCCTTCCAGTCACACAACTACTTTTAAACACTGGAGAGCAGCAGCAAGGAGCCATTAGAGCTGAAAGACAAGAACTGATGAAAGTCATCTCCTGCCTTGTACTGAAGAATTTGTGGGTAATGAGCATTTCAATGCATTCAAAGAACCAGGCTGGGGTGTAAGATTCCTACCTAAAACCCAGTTAGTATAGTCAGATCTGTACTTGAATCTAGATTCTCCTTTCCAGATAACTGTGGTAACAGCTAAGAATTACTGCAAATGCTGCTAACTTCTGTAGAGGGTTTATTCCTTTCTTCTCTTTATACAACAAAGAAGAGAAGTGTGGAATGAGAACATGCAGTTTGAAGATCCAGGCAAAGCTTCTATTTGAGTTCTTATAATTTCAACTCATGGCACTGAAGAACTAGGTTTCTTTTTGGTTTTTTTTTTCTGGGCACCTGTAGCACTCTGAATAGAAAAAAAGGCAGTGAATGTTTAGCTGGACTGAATCCAGAATGGGAAATGCACAGATATCAAAGCTGTGAACTGCAGCCAGATTAGCCATAAACAAGTGTCCGGTACAGAAATTACAAGTAATAAATTTAGCCATTTTTGTAAACATCTCCTCCTTACTAATCTTTTTTTTTTCCTATAATGGAAATACACACTGTATTTCATTGTTCCGAGCTCTGGTCTGTTTCTGTTTTAGTTTTGTGGCACAGTTGCTAAGTGCAACAGGCTAGAGACACCGACAGTAATACAAACAAGTTGGAAAGTCAGTTCAAGTTATTAAAGTTTTGCTATACCAGGCCATTTTTCATAGCATGTATTCTCTGTTCACAAACACTTTGTAACATCTTTTCTTATGGAAGACTGGAAACAAATTGGAGTTATTGGTTTAACAAATGTGGATTAACATAACATTCCTGATATGCCTTATGCAATTAACCAATCATGTCTCATCTTATGAAGATGATACATCTGCTATACATACCAGTAATTTAAAATGCTCCTTAAAAAGCAGCATTTTTATAGACAAATTAACAGAAAAGGAGACAATACATGTCACAATACCACAGAACAAGTAAAGCCCTTTCATTAGCTGCACTATAAATTCGTAACTGCTCATCATATACTTTGAATTTCTGACTGCTCAAGCAATTTAACCCTCAGCCAACCACAGGACAAGGAAAACTTTTCTGAACATTTGACATTGGTATCATTTTAGGTGTGAGAGTAAAAACACCTAATTCCATGGTTTTAGCTCTAAAAGTTTTGCTCCCAGAAGTAAAACAACTGTTAAGAGTTCAGAAGAAAAAATAGCAATTGTTGACATGTCAAAACAAAGTTGTACTAAAAACTGAGCTGCTGTAAATCTGAGTTCACTTACATCACTCCTAAAAAACCTTTCTTTTTAAAAAAAAGCTGATCCTAGATCACCTGTTAACTAAGACGAGCAGTAGAATACTGACTTCATGAGAAAAGATGTGCTTAAAAGCTGTGTTTGAGACATCTATTATAAAGTTTTGAATTCTTCCTTATCTTTCAAATATTTGGATTATAATTTGTTTAAAAAAAAAAAAAAAGACCAGACACAGAAGGTACAGGATTTGGACAGGACTTTTCTCTCACTACAATTCAGTGTTTCCTATCCAAATGTGGATACCATTTAGAGGCCATTTTTGAAATGTTATCAGTCAACAGCTACATGGGCACCAGTGAATCAGAAAACACACCTTAGGATTTTGTTCTTAAATTACATAAGTTAGATAAAACTACCCTGTCCAGCAAGTTCCGAATTTTTCAAACGTTAAGGCAACTTTCATTACTTTCCAGCTAAACAGTATTATAAAAAATAAATGTCACTTCAAACCTTATATACACAGTGACAGAGTAGATTTAGCTAGAAAGTATCTTTAGTACATTAATAAAGTGTCTCGTAATATTACCGAGGTTATATCAGGTGCTTGAGTGTATGTGCAATTGGAGTGGCCGCAGTACTTAAAGTACTGGTTTCAAAACAGAGCGCAGTGACCGTCCCTCCTTGGTGAGCTCTCGCGTCACACACATGCATGGCAGCGGCACAGCCTCCTCTCTTCTCTCCACAGCGTTGTAGCTACACTTCTTCAAGTGGTCAGCCATGCTCACGATGTCAGCAAACTTCCACTCATTCACAGTACAAAAGGCTGTACTGAAACGCCAAACCTAGGAAATAAGCTGCACTTAGGCTCACAGTGTTTTAAGAAACCTGAACTCAGAGCAGGAAATTGCACGCTTGTGCAACAGAACTTTCAGGTAATGTTGTCAATAACTCATACTAAAAATCAACACGACAAACATACACTATACAGAACTTAGTATTGCTCGTCCCAGGCTGATTCAGACTCCAAGACAACTCTGAACACTGGGAAGAAACAAAGGCAGTATTTTTTGTGTCCACAAAATAGATACAATCAGAAGTTAAATTACAAGGTATTTTAAAACCAGCCACAACATTTTGTTTCTTATCAGCTTCTGCAGCTCCAAATGAGGGCTGCAAATACTCTGCAGTTTGGGGTGGCCAGAATGGTAAAAACTGTATTAAACAAAGGTCATCCAAAGGTTTTAAATTATTTCAATATTTAAGGCATTCAGTACTAAGGCAATAGATATGATCTCAAAAGGTTTGGAAAAAAAATTGCTGTAAACACTACACAGGCAAGAAAAGCAAACTTTGTAGGCAGCTTTCCCACTTCTATGGAATATTGATCTTAAAGCAAATAATGAAGTAATCTTGTAACATTTTAAAATATTGGAAAAAACAGAAGTTCATTTACTTACATCCAGCAAAAACTAGACAGACACTACTTCTATTTCTCCAAGTGTGGAGAAGACTGAGACAACCTTCTGCAATTTTCACTTTTTCTGTACAACAATCTCTTTCTTGTAAGGTTATTATACCAAAATCCAGTAGTAACAGGCATAATATTATGAGAAAAAGCAGAAACAGAACCAATGTAATACCTTCCCTTTCACCTTCAAAATAAAAAAACCAGTAACTTACCTTTTCTTTTACCTGCCAAGAACTTCCTTCTGGGCACTTTCTCTTCTCCCAAAGCAGTATCACCATTCCACGTGCTTGAAGCAAGCTTCCACACACATCTCTCATTAAACGTGACACTCTTGAAAGCTGACATAAACTAAAGCCATCTAGAAAACTAGCAATGTGCTGCAGCACCTCAAAAGGTAGACTACTCAGATGGTCATTGTGTAGTCCAATTAAGCAGCTTTTTGCTGGTTCTACTAATACTGTGGATATACAAGGCTGAACTCCAAATGACCGTAAGTGGCGGTCATGAATAATTTTTGCCCCTTGTGTTGAAGGGCAAAACCTTCGTTGAGAATATGTGCACCCATAATATGCCAAAGGACACCTCTGCTCCATCCAGCCATTAAGGCCAGCATGAATGTCTCCATGCACATTCTTAAAATGCGATGAAAATTCATTCCTTCTAAACAACTGTCCACAAACAAATGTAAACATTGAACGCTGTTTCGTTTGGTATCTAGCCACGTATTCCAATACCAAATCCAATCCAAGGGTCTGGAATGGACTTGGATTTGAGAGCTGTGGGTTGGCATGATCACATGCAGAAGCTGAAGCTATTTCCCCCACCATTGTATTTGTGGCCAATATAGCAGACGGGAGAGAAAATGTTTGGGTCCCAAAGTCAACGTGATACACATCGACAGCACGACTTTCTGATATCCCCCTACCTCCGGGAGAATCTCCTAGGCAAAACAACAGAGCTGCAGTGATTAGATCAATTCCCTGAAGACCCATCGGATCTTCTGTTATCTCCAAATCTGATGTATCAACAGCTTTGTCTTCTTTTGGTGTTGACCAATAATGGTTAACAAGGAATCTGTACGATCGATGCCGTAAAAGAGAAAATGCATCTATGTTTCTCAATCTTTCTTGCTCTACTTGTCTCTCTAACATTTCTTCTTCATTAGCATTATGGGGAAGTAGTACATTATTAGCATTGCCATTAACTAAGTGATCAGCTGGTGTTACTTCAACTTGTGCTGTTACAGGGCAGGAGCTGCAAGACTGTAATGCTTCATCATCATGAGATGCAGTACATTCACCATTTGCTACACTGGACGGTTTTGAATTAGATACACCAAGATCTTCACTGTGGTCCAACACCTTTGAACATTCATTTTCTACATGAAAGCCATTACACAAAAGTGAGGAGTTACTGAGGTTTAGATTTAAGTCATGGTTTTGCACTACATCATAACAAATATCACAAGAACCATTTTGCTCCATTTGTGAATTTTGACTCATGCTATCAAAGTTAATTCCCCCAACCGCTCCTACATTATCTTCATCTGGATCTTCAGAGTCAGACTTTTTATCCTGAATAATGCCACTAGAAGCTTGTTCTTTAATCTTGGGATCTTCTTTCATTTCATGTGGCGAAATGCAGAGGTTTGAACTTAACATACCAATGTCCCTTGTAGCAGTGTTCAGGATATCCAGAGCAGCAGCTAAACTCCTCGTTGTTTCTACAGTAGCTTGATAAAGTGCACCATAGGACTCTTCATCTACAGGCATCAAACCATTGGTATGCACTGTTTCGGGGGCACTTGATTTGACAGAAGTTTGCTCTCTGGATTCTGGTATTTGATCACCTGCTTTTGACATCATAGTTGCTACTTTAAGTGATTCTAATAACATGCGCTGGTCTTGAAGAGCTAAAGCCATATCTAGCTGCTCCACTTCATCAACGTCTTTACTCAGGTTTTCGTAAGATTTTCGGTCAGCATAACT
The DNA here is from genome assembly GCA_013399945.1 of Ploceus nigricollis. Lineage (NCBI taxonomy): Eukaryota > Metazoa > Chordata > Aves > Passeriformes > Ploceidae > Ploceus > Ploceus nigricollis. Next base: position 972,025 of record VXBC01012281.1, read on the forward strand.
GACTGGCCATCTATTCCACTCCATGGTACAACATACCACACTTGCAGGACAAACTTCTAGATGATCAGCAATTTTATTTCGGGCTACTATGAAGGGACATCCAAAGCCACTATTCAAACAAGGCACTCTTTCAAGTGGACATAACATGCGATGTTCCTCAGCTTTACATGAGTGAAAAACTGCTCCACAAACCAAGGGGCAGCCAATCAAATCACAGGAAATGCCCGGCTCTGGTCTGGTCATACAACGACGGCTGACACAGTTCACACAGTGTAAGTGTTGCTGATGTTCCTCCATGACTGTAAATCCAATTCTGAGTAAAGAGAAAGGAGACAACAGAATAGAATATTGACTCAATGTTGTTAATATTTACTAGCTACTATTTGCAGTTTTGCAGGCTTGATCAGTAGACATTTTAAGAAAATAAGTATGTAACATCTTATTTCAAAGAAATGGTGCTTAAAAGTTAAGCTGAAAATTAAAAATACATATTTGTATCGGAGCCCAGAATATAGTCTATGCATTTATTTACCAGGTCCAATATATGCAACTTAAATAAAAACGTTGTGTAATCCTTCACTGTGGAATAGCCCCTCTTCCCTGCTCATTGCAAAAAGATCATTCCATGAAAAACAAAGCATGACCTTTGACTATATAACCAAACTACTTATAGCCAACAACAATAATAAATGATACAATTGCACAGAGTACAGAGACAAAATAAAGGAAACCAGATTCATCCTCATGTCCAATTCTCTAAATTAAACAGAGGCAACCTGCTCCCCAGGCTGCCTGCTACCACCTAAGCTGCTGACACCCTCTTCTTGCATTCTGTTTAAGGCAATCTGCAGCCTTCAGTGAGCATCTCAATTCCATGCCATGTCCCATTCTCTCCCCACTCCCTGCTTCTGACAGACTGCAGTCCTTTACAACAGCTCTTCACTCTTTTTCTTCATCTAAAGCCTATAGCCCTTCTCCTTATTTTCTACAGTAGTTGTTGTACAAGGGTAGCAAATAATACTACATAATTACACTACATATTAAATAAGTCCTTTTAACTTTAGTTGCCTACATGATCCTATCTATATGTCCACTTCAACCCAAAAAAGGTAACTTTTTAATTCATCCCATTGCCACCCTGATCACAATACCAGCAATTCAAAGTGTAAGGATATCAACAACTCTGCATAACAAGGCCAAACACCAATAAAAATCAAAATGCATATACATCCACGGTACAATCAACAACACATTGACACCAACAAAAAATTCCATTCTTTGTTGTAGAAAAATAAATAAAAAACAAAGAAGAAAGAAAAAAAAGAACAGTAAACTTGGTGTCTTTGTATCATACTTTGAAAAAGTCTGGAACTGCTCTCCAGCTAGAGTGCAGGCCCACACAAGCTACCAAGCTCTCCCCTATGCTCTTACAAACTCCCTCTCAGAAGTGATATCAGTACAGACTAAAGTTCAGAGGTATCAGTGAATGACTTGCACAGAGCCAAATCTCAAAAATACTGTTTCAAAAATACACTGCTCATTCCATCTTTTCCTTACTCCTCCCCCTCTAGCAATTTTCTTGAGAAATAAAATGCTCAAAGAATTTAAGATTAATAAAAGTGTTCCTTATTCTGCTAACAAGTGCTCTTGCGCATTGTATTTAGACTAAACACTTCAGGTTTAATGCATTAAACCTTCTTAAATTAAAATTACTCTAAACTATAAAAAGAAAACTGTTTCTCTTGAAACTGAAGGCAAAAGGAAACAAAAGTGCCTTTTAGACACTCTACCTTAAATAATTTAAAGCATTTAAACAGAAATACATGTGATACTTCACTCGCTTGTATTCTTTTATAATGCTTTGAAATTCATGCCAACTTTAAGTAGCAATCAGTCCTCATCCCCCCATGTGTCGTAATTTGGATAACTTAAATATTTTAGCCACCCACTCTCCTGAACACTTTTAACAAAAAGGCATATGTGCTACACTTAGCAGGCAAAACACAGCTGAATTTCCCCCACCATACCTTAGCATTTATATACTGTGTAACAGTAAGTTTCAAATAAATTGTCAAGCATATCAGTCACCGGACTCAAGTGACTGACTTGTTCAACATTTTTGCAAACATCTCGGGCACACAGCCTGCTTTTGGCTTGCAAATTAAGTCAGATAGCATCTACTACAAAGAGATTAAACATGTTCGGTAAAGAATGAAAAAACTATTTGCCTTCTCTGAAGATAATATTAGTTCTTCCAGCAAAGCCCTCTCCTGAGTAATTCTTGTCAAATACCATGGCCCGTTGCTAGACCAAAGAAAATCTCAGAAATTTCCATCAATACTGAAACCAAACTACTTCTCCTCAAGTCAACAGGTGAACAGAGATCAAAAGGAAGCTCTCAGGTTATGTGTGTCTTTTAAAGTGCGTAAGACAATTGCTAGTTTATAATGCCAGGGCCTTTAGAGAGCCCAGCCCCTGCTTCATCTATCTAAACCAAGTCCTGCTTCCATAAAGCAACAGCCTGCTCATTTCAAGCTGGCCAGAAGCGAGCCACTGGGAAAGCAGCATGTGGGTGTGTTCAGGGCACGAGTACCTATGACTCTCTTAGGATGGGACAGTGTGTTGCTAACTGGGCTCAGCTGCACAGGTCTCACCTGCCCATGAGGGTACCAGAGATGATGTCTGCCTCACTGTGGGGGTTACGGATGCTCTCACCCTATCGAGCGGCTTCACCATCCACTTGACAGTACCCCAGGTGAAAAGAGGGCACTCATGCCATGAGCTGCCAATGCCCTTTCCCACAGGGTGGAAAAGCTGGGCACAAACTGACAGCAGCCTGGGGGTAGTCCTGCCAAGACTCACAGGACACCCACAGGAGCGGGCATGTTCCTCCACAGCAGTGAGGGGTAGGCCTGGGCTGCCCTGCGTGCTGCCGCCGCGTGGCTCCGCACTGGGCACAACCCGTGTGGAGCGGGTGCAGGAACACGTCCTTTCCAGACCCTCGTGGCTGCCTGTAGCCCATTCCATACTGACTGTGACACTTGGACTTCAGTGGAAATTTCACATCAACACCATCAGATCAGGTCAAGATGTGTCACATGACAGCAATCTGGGCCAAAATTTTACTGATTTTGGGCAAGGCAGATGAGCCACCTTCACTCAACCCAGAAAGGGGACATATGTCAATTATGTTGGAAAAATAGTACACACTGCTAAGCCAGCACTATTCTACTGCTTCTAGGCCAAAGCTGGCCCACATGCAGCAGCTCAGAACGCAGTCAAACTGAGCTCGTGTTTGCCTGCACCGTTTCTGGAGACATACCCTAAATTAGTCAACCATCATTAAATAGTATCTTTAAATAGCCTGAGCTTACACAGAACATTCTATTAAGACAGTAAAACATCTTCCTCCCCAGCACACTATCTTGGTCTTTACAAGTCAGATTGCGAAATCTGAGTTGCACAATGATACTGGCTTTTCTCAGGCTCCTGAACTCCTTTCACTCATAAGCTAATAGTCACCAAAATTTAATTATTTTATATAAGCAAATGACCTTTCAAAGTAAGAAGGAAACAAAATCTGGTGAAAACAATAAATATCACTAACAGACAGTGTGTGAAAGCCAAAGCTGACACTAAAATCCCAAGTCTTATCAATAGCTAGATGCTAATTTGTTCTATACAGATGCTTCAGGTTGGTTTTATCATGAAACAGTTATGCACAAAATCAAATAAATAGCTGAAGTAACTTATTCTCTCAGTTTCTATAAATAAAAATTTTACTGGTTACCAAGAAGCTTGATATTAGTTGCCATTTATCTTAAAATTCAAATCCTTTGGCTCATTTTCTAAACATATAATTTAAAATATCTTTAGACATCAGTAGACCATCAGCAGAACATTCATTAAAATTCTGCACTCTGCTTACAAGCCTAAACTCCTCAGCACCTCCTGCCAAACTTCAATTTAGTCAGAATGTTGCATTTTATTTATAAGTTACTACAAAGTCTCTTTAAGTATATTAAATGTCCCTTTATGCATTTTTAATTTTAATACTTAAGCTTCAAATTCAACAGCTGTTTTGGGCAGTCATGAGATCCTGCACTGCTTGAACTACTTTAGGCTTCTGATATAATTCAATTCTTAAATTGCAAATTAAGTCCAAAGGAAAAAAACTAAATTACTCTATCAAACTGGTAAAATAAATAGATAAGACCTCAAGAATTAGCACACTGATTAATCAGCAAATGGCCATGACTCACTCTATTTTGTAAGCTAACTTTGTAAACCGCAGAACTTAGCACCTCTTTCATTCATAGATTAAGAGCATTCACATATGAATAATTTCCCATCAAAGAACCACAACCAATATATCATTAGTACTATACTGAGAACAAGAACCACCCTCTTCCCAAATACTGCTTTGTTAAGAATAAACCTGTTGGGTAAAGGGAAGATAAAGAAAATTCTCGCTAGAGGTAACAAGTCCTTTTATTTCCTCCAATACAGCAAATTGAAAGGGCTAACAAAGAATGTCATTGCTGACATAAAGAAAAATACCTGTTGTTAAAACACCAATAATATTTACAGAGTTTATATCCCACTGTGCTCCTTGTCACAATATGGTCAGAAGACATTGTCAGATCAATGACTACAGCAAGAACGAACAGCTGTCCTTTTCTGATAGTGTAGTGTCAGCAACCAGCTTCAGTTCCTTCAGTTCAGGGTGCTGAAGTACATACACTTGACTGTTACTAGCAGAGAAACCTAAAAATACATCCCGTTCCAGTGAGGTGACCACTGCTCTCAGAATTTGTGCCATCACTTGATGTTATTGTACATACTATACAGTCAGCTGACTAAATCAGCCAGAACATGCTTTGAAAATCTGTCATAATTAAAAGGATTAAAATTCCAGCTGCTACAGCCACGTGATTTCCAGTTGCTGTTGTAACACAAACATTAAAATAGCATAATAAGGGTTTCAGACACACACAATGCTTCAGCTGCAAGTGCGAGCGCTCACTTTCTTCTATACCACAAAAACTGTACTTCTTATTATCAAACCCAAAGCCTGCTTGCTCACTCTCTCCTATATGAATACTTTGGGGCCAATAAGACAGGAAATCACAGCAACCATTACTGCTATTGGAACCCTCCATTACACAGCTCCCTATTATTCATCAAACCTATAAAGCTCAACTACCTTTAATACTCTTCTATCAAATTCAAGTGATTAGACCAACAGGTTCTTCAATTACTGCTTCAAGGAAGTAGAAGACTAGAGACACACAAGCTGTACCACAGGTTTAAACTCCCAGGAGCATCCAAATCCACCCACATGCAAACCATACTAAAAAATTCCCTTTTGTTTTGGGCACTGCAGAAGTGATGCCTTAAGTTTTTGCTTTTATACTTTTCCGATCCTGTACTGCATTAGTGTATAACTCCGAACTTCATGTAGAGTATTAGTAAGCCCTCATCACAGTTTGGCCTGACAAAACAATCCTTCCAGGCCTGAGAACCAAGGTGATCATCTCAGCCTCAGGCCTGAAAAATATAAACAAAAGTAAATTGTGGGGGAGTAAACTAGGGGAGTGTGACTTCATTACCTGAAGCTGTAATTGGACAATTAACCCCTGATATGCAAATAGACTAAACCTGTATCTGCCCAAAAAACTCGTGACTGTCATCCATCCCATCATCCACGGGTATAGCCTCTGAGAGGCTTCTGCACTGCCCAAGGTGTATCTGTTAAAGGCCTTCAATAAATAGCCACTTTATTCTCTAACTCTGTCTAGCCTCTGTTCGAGGTAGACAGTCCAAGGCATCAGAAAAGACAGCTGAATATCTTCCATCATTTTCCCAGGTTTCTGTCAGGAGCTTCTCTTTTAGATGCCAAACATAATTTCTCAACCTTACATGATACTAATTATCACCCCCTACCCCTAAGTTCATCAGGACAACCCTGATTTCTGTTACAACAAGGTAGACCACGGAAGCTAAAACTATATTCAAAACAGTTGGATGGATGAGTGTTCACTGCATTCTCAAACATAAATTCATCCACAACAAAGACAAGAGCATCTTCCCTGGCTGGTAGTGACTGCACATACTGAACTTACTAGAACGAGTTTACATTAATTTATTGTTAATCAATGAAAACATGAAAAGAGCTCCTATTACTAAAGCCCAAACTACTATGTAAGCAGCACGCTACTTCAACCATTTCCATCACAGTCTACAGCTATTATTATGTATTCCACAAAAGAGACAGAAAGAGGTTACACTAAAACATGGCTTTTTCCTGCAAGAAAAAAAACCCTCCAGGGGACACATACTTCTGGAAAAATTCTAGTTTTATCAGTGGTCTAGCATTGAAGGAATATATACTAGCTGCTTTTTTAAGCATAAATCAAAGTTATCTATCCACCTCACAAACAAACCAGACAAAAAAAAGAGAAACCTCTAACTACAGCAGAAATAATGAACACTAGAATTATAGGGAATTGAAACCTTTTTTATGCCAACCTTACAAAGAAGACTTTTCTCTTTGTGCCCCAAATATCCTTTCTTCCTAGTGGGAAACCATCTTCCTACCATTCAGAGAATACAGTGAAATTATTTCCTCCCAAATCATTGCAGCCAAAAAAAAAAAAAAAGAATTCAAGGGGAAAAGAGCCAAAGCAAAATACTGCTTTCACTGAAGTGGACCCTCCACTGATGCCCTACCTGTCTGACTTTGTTACATTTTAGAACAGAAGCTGTGATGAAATGACAGAACACTTTCTTCTATCCCTGTTAAACTCAGTTAAGAGTGCTAAAAATCAAAAGCAAAACTACCAGGCTTTTCTTTAGAGTACTTTTGTGACAGATCTGCCATGCATTCTGGCTTCCTTGACAGATTTCCCAGAGAAGAAACCCAAAGATGTCAATGTGCCTTTGGCCACACACAGACACAGAACAACCACACGAGGAACAGCTACACTTGCTGCATGGCTCAGGCACAAAAGCACTCTACCTGTTGAGATGGTGACAGGGCAGAATCAGCTAGAGAGCCAGTAGATTTCATGTGTAAAGCACTTCTGAACTTGAACACAGTGTGACTCCTCGATTGCTGCAGATTCTGCAAGAAATGAGATCAGAAGTAAGGTTTCATTTCAGGTGTAGACATTACTTTCTGTATGTACAATCCTCTGAAAAGGTCATGCGCTTACACAGTCTGGGGCTACAAACACTGAAATTTTTTGTGGGATTTTAGGGGAATATAAACAAGTTTTTGACAGACTTCCCAAGTACAACCTAAGTTCTGTCATTTTGGCTTATTGCTGGCTGTTAGTCACACTGGATGGTAACCTAATTATATTTAAGGCTGTAAGAGATTATTAAAAGTTATTATTCTGAGCTACTGCACTTAATTCACTGCTCTGACCACTTCAGGAAAAAAAAACAAACTCATATGAAAGATTGCAACAGCTGGAGAACTAAAATAAATAAATAAAGTTTGATTCTTTTGCAAACTTGCATTTTAATCTAGTTAAAATTTGTCCATCTTCAGTCTTCATACATGGGAACTTATTAAGCAGTTGCTTACTATTAAAGAGCTTTTTACTGTAACAAGATGTTTCTTCCATTCTTTCATTCCCAAGGATTACCACTAAAACCTGAGAGAGGTGAAACCGAGGTGATATGCCCAAAGGAACAATGATATTCTTATCCCAATACCAACTCACAAATCCTCCAGAAAAGCAGGAAAGAAAATAAGCCATTTCTCAGTAACCAGAAACAGAACTACTGGAAAAAATAATGCATTCTGTATTACAGTAGACAGTTTTAACCACCCAAAAGAAACCAAAAATAAATCCTTCTTATGTAATATTTTAATTCATACATGCTGCTGCTGAAGAATTCCTGACCTCTGCATACTTACAGAAATCAGGCCAAACATCTCATTAATATACTGTTTCAGGTCTTACTACACAAGTTTAACCAGGTCCCATAGCAAAATGAGAAAACAACTTTAAAGTAAATAGACTATGAAAGCAGTTTCTCTCCAACATCCTACACTGAAATGCAATGTCATGTATTCTCTCATATTCTGTTTTCTGTTAAAAATACACCCTTGTTAGTAGACAATGGCCTGACTAATATGTAGCAAAATACACAGTACACAAAAAAATAACAGACATACCCACAAGGATACCATATCAGATTAGACTGAAGTAGAAATGATGGGAGTTTGTTTCAAAATATTTTGAAAAACGTGAAGTAAAACAAAAATATTTGATAAGACAAAGTTTTAACAACTTTATTCTATTTTCAGGTATTTCCCTTTCTTATCAAATGAAAGACACTTTTTGCAGCAACTGTCAGGCTTTTCCCCCTTCCAAGCTACTTGGCTTTAAAACCAACAAAACAGTAAAAAAAAGAGATCGTTTTAAATAAAACTATTGTCTAAACAAAACCTCACCTATTTCAAACAACTGATGACAGAAAGGTGGGAATATATCTCATAGTGAGCATATTATACCAGCTCTTTCAGTATGTTTCTAACGTGAATGAGGAACTGGAAAACATGAACATCTTCACTACAAGTTTGTACAGGGTTTTAGGACATACAATTATTCTTCAATTTGTTATCTCTAATATCCTTTAGACCACCTTTTCCAAATGTCAACAGGCTTGACGTTATTTCTTTTTGCCCAAGGACTCCAGCTGAACGATCCTATCCAAACACATTCCTTATCTGGTGACAACAGTGACTCAGACAAAACAAGGTTTTGTAAGAGCATTAAAGCTTTGCCAATAAAGCACACTCCTATTTGCAACGAATCTATCACACCAAGAAATTTCTCTGTCAAACAGGACTTTTGGAAAACTACAGTTTGTACTAGAGATGTTTCTAAATAGACAAATAAAAGCATGAACTTCAACAAAATACCACCCACCTTCCAGCACCTCTGCAGCAAAGTCTGCACCAGGTATCACACTCAGCCTGAACCACTACCTAAAGTTTTACATGAACAGCTGTAACTACATCACTCAGAAACTTACCTCACCATGCCTCTCATTTTCAAGTCTTAAGTTTAGACCTATCATTTTTTCATCATGATCTCACATTAAGAGCTCACATCAATGTTGGACATTTGGTAAGAAACAGCACAATCTACTCAACTGGATGTTGTACTGACTGTAGGGCTTTGCAGGGTCCTGAAGCTTCAAACAGCATTAAAAGATTACTAAAAGATTATAATAAGACACCAAGTGTCACATCAGAAACTATTAAAAACAGTAGCTTGCAAAGTAAGTCAGAATCTAGAGCTCCCCTGCCATTTTAACTCTCTTGGCCTGTTTCAGACCAGTTTATATTACATGACTTTTCAGTCTTTTTCCTTCATTCAATATTGAGACTAGACAGTGTCCTGACACTTAGGACAGCTTACACAGATTTCTCTGTAACCATCAATAATGTAAATATTCATTTCTTTGTGGTCTGTTCAGGAATACTTACCACCCCTTACACAATCTAACCATCTCACCAATTATCTTTATTCTCATCATGCAGATAAGGAAACTGAAGGGAAATTGTCACCAGTACAATGATGACTATACATTATTCCCTGCTCCCATCTTTATTCCACCGGATCTCATTGCCAGAGGCAAACAGCATTTGCCTCTTTTTAGATAGAGCCCACCAAAGAAATAGGTCTATCGATATGAGGGAAATTTTGCTCCTTTTAGTTCAATCGGACTGAAGGCAAAACAGGGGTTTCTTACACAGCCGAAATCTGCAGCAGCCACAGGAACTCATTTGAAGACTAATAACCATATTCTTTCTTCTTCACAAAGTGGTAGACTACACCCTCTGTTATAGACACTCTTTACAACCTAAAAACCTGGCTGTACAAAACCAAGCAGAAATCTTATCCAGAAGCTTTCCAACCAGACATTGCTTGTTAAACACAACACTTATTTTGCCCATTAGACTTTTAACTTTGAAGTAGGAGGCAAGGGAAATATAACCCCAGTTTAAGAAGTTAATTGCGTAAATGCAGAATTTAGTGCAAAAGAAAGAATATTCAGGCAGCAGAGCAAAAACACGGCTTTTGCATAGCTTTTGTCCATTCTGCTGGGATTCTCCTGTTCTCTAACACCTTCTAACTTTGGAAGCAAATGAGAGAAGAGACCACACAAAAAGTCTCAGCTTGCAATATAATCCCAATTCACACTCTCTAATCTATTTCTTCTCTTGATTAAACTTGACCACTGTGGACAAATTCCACATAGATATTTACATGCATACAGAGTGGAAGACAGAGTAAAGCTGCCAGTGCATTTTTCAGTATTCCAGGTACTCGACTTGCTTACCAACAAAGTTCTTCTAATATTTTTTGTACTTTTGGGAGAGGGGTGCAGAGGGGAAGGTCAAAAATAACTGACATCTTCCTCAAACTGGATGCATGCACCTTAACCCCCCAAATCACAGCACAAGTTAAGGTGTATCACATCAACGTGAAGCAGAAGGCAGCAGGTTTCCAGGTAAAGGACTTAACCATCAAGTACTCCACACCAATTCTAGATAAAGCAGAGGAGACATCTTGCCTTAAGTGCTAGCACAAGCAAGGTGAGGCTGTTACTTCAGGCGCACTTGGTTTGGACTAGTACGCTAACAAACACTTCTCTGGCATTATTAACAACACAATCAGCAAAAGGGAAACAAGGATTATGAAAAGCTCCTCAGCCAAATCCAAGTAGGGCTTTACAGAACAAAAGAAAGCCACCTCTCCAGCCCACGGGTTATTTCCCTCAAGAATTTGGAAGACCTGCTGCGAACGACAGCGACGCTAGAACTTTTGGAAGTGAGGCCACACAACCGTTCCAAGACGCGAGCCGTTCAACAAGCTGCTGTCATCTCCCTGTATGCTTCTGATTGCCGACCCGTGGGGTTACCGGAGTGCAACTACACAACCCTCGTTACCTTCATGAAGGAGGGAAACAAAGGCTCCACCGCACGTCAAAAAACTGCCATTAAAAAAAGGGACTGAGAGAAGAGAGAAAACATCACCTCTTGCACGGTCTGAGCACATCTACTCGAAATAACACAAACACGGGGGATTAGAGAAGGATTTCAGCAATACCTCTGGATTATTTGCTCTCTTCCCCCTCCTTTCACGGAGAAAGGCGACTCTCCGACTGCGGTCTCCATAGCCCCAGACAGCCCCCGGCCCTCCCTACGCCCTTCCCACGTGCAATCGCGACACCCCGACAGCACGGCGGGGTCAGAGGAAGCGGCCGCGGCACAGCCCGGTCCGCGGCCACCCGTGGGCCCGGCGGCAAAG
>VXBC01012281.1:984066-1068488 GCA_013399945.1 Ploceus nigricollis
GCCGCGGCCGGGAGAGGCGCGTGGAACTGGGAGCGCGCCGCGGTCTCGGGTCTGCGGGCCCGGCCCTGCCCAGCCGGGAACCCGTGCCCTGGCCGTGGGGTCACTGCTGCGGCAGCTCTCCCGAGCCCTCCTGTGCAGGCAGTGGCACGGCGAGCACGGCTGCTGCCTTGGGTCCTGACAGCCCTGCTCCTCTCGCCTGGCGCCGGATCACCAGCCTTGGTTCCAGCGTAGATCCACCACCAGCACAATCTATCCCGTAACCAAAGTCACCTTTTCGGGGCCTCTACAGACAACTGGCCTTGCTAAAGCTGTCACCTCAACAAAACCTTTCCTGCCAGCCACCAGTAACACCACAGGATGCCTTTCGGTGTTACTGGCAGTGCTTCTCTAACACCTTTCTTGGAGTGTGTTAGATTTATGGTCCAGAACTTTATTCCCAGAAACTTGGCCGTGTACCCACAGGTGCTGGTTGCTGAGCCTTCCTTTGCAGGTTCTACCCTTTGGCCTGTGGAAGCCAGTCCTCTAAGAGGCTGTAGCTAGGTAGGAATTGTACAGGGTGTTACCCCTGTAAGGGTTTTTATTCCTCATATGCATGCCATGTTTCAGGGGGCTGCAGTGTGTCTTAAGAGTCCTGAGGAAAAAAAAGCAGTTTAACTTGGACCATACCCTTTTTTCAGAAGGTACATTAAATGTACAGCTAGATATATGTGGCCACAGAAGATACAGAGCAAGGAGATTAGTTAATTGACAAGAAAAATTATTTTTTTCTTTAAACTTCCAGGAAGACCTTGCTGGTCTGCACCCAGCTTCTGAAGACCTTCTTTCCCTGCCATTTGTGTAGAATTTTGTTGGAGAGAGGTTATACACGTTTAAGAGCTGGCCAAATAGATCCTCTCAATCTCTCAACACCTAACCCAGGTGTGGGGAGTAAATAAAAATGTGACTGTTTCAAGTTTGACATTTATCATCTTAGAAGAATCTTATTTTTTCTTACTCTTGGAGAGCACGAAGGAAAGGTGTAAGAAATCATTTCCGTGTTAGCTATGTAAGACAAAATGTAAGATGACCTTAATATTGAGGCATCATTGCCAGCACTTCCTATAATAAGCACTCTCAGGATTGCCCCACCCTTATATGACAGCCTTGATGTTCCTTGATCCTGAGGACAGGCCCTTTTTCCCCTCATAGGTTTGATTATAGGGTCAGTATATATTAATCTAGCCAAGTGGGCTCCAGAAGATGGTAGGGATTGGCATCATGACTCAGAGAAGCCAAGCAGAATCGTTTCATCTCCTCATTAGACAATTATATAAATTGCTGGGCAGAATCCATGCAGACAGTCACTGGTTTTCACAACTGTCTCTTACTGGCAGTGCCTGCTGTGGGACAGGTGAGGTTACTGTGCTGCTTACTCTCACCACAGTGGAGTGTGCTCACTGGCTGGCTGAGGTATTAATTACACGAGCTGTTGCAGTGCTTTTGTGGCTGGCTGGCTCTGTGCTGGAACTGAGCTTCTATGACAGAAGCAGGGCTTTTTATTTTAATTGCTTCTTTTGAGTGAGGAGAATGAATTTCTGTGGCTTGGACTTCCTTTCTCATACCTCAGCTGAGACTTGTCTGGTCATTCAGGGAACAATCTGATTGTTCTCTAATGCTTTGGTGCATATACTTGCTTATGGTCCTAGAGCTATCCCATGGTACCCCACCTGACAATCATCATCATTCTCATGAACTTCTGTTTAAGGTAATCAGGTGAGTTTTAATCATACAATTTGGCTAGTAGCACTGACCTACAAACCAGGAGGTCTTTGAGGATTCACTGGGTGAACCACTGGAGGGGTTATTTTCTACTGGCTTAAATCCAAAATGACTGAAACTTCATTCTGATTACTCATAAATGGAAAATGAATACCGTGTCTGGTCCACTATTGTTCTGTACATGACACTGTCACTGAAGCCAACAGCAGAGTGAAGTGTAAATTCTTGAGGCAGTGTGATTTATGTCTTTCCCTTTATCTGAAGTAAAGTCTACATCAAATGCCAAGGCAGTTGCTGAGGTGTGTGCAAACGAGTGGCTGTATGTGAAATAAACCACATTTATTCCTCAGTTGTGGGTAGTGCAATTTGTTTGCTGTCACTTTCTACGAAAAATGAATTATTTAAGCACTTTCTAATTTCAAATTCGACCTATCACAGTCACGTTTCACTGATGGGTATTTATGTCTGGAAATTCTTTCAACATGGAGACACAGAGCGGGAAAACAAATTTCAAGTGTTTCCGAAATGCATTTGCAAGTGGATTTACTAATGCGCGAGCATTCGTATTTAGCAGTGTGTAAAAATAAACAGCTGAGATCTGCCCACAAAGCCACATATGCAATTTGCACTGCACAGCTTTGACAGCAGGATGTTTCCAAACAACAGAGACCTCAAAAGAAGTTTTTTGCAGCTCCTGAGCTTGTGTTTTCAACCTAAGTCCATCAAAAGGTCTGATACTTACTTTGATGCCTTTATGGTTATACGTTTTCAAGCAAAGCCTCTCCTCTTTAACAAGGTGCTTTGTCATTAAAAAAAAAAAAAGGCTATCAAGTAGCCTAGAGACTTGAAGTAGCATAGTAATCATAGTAATACCTTTTCTAAAGCTTTTTGAGTTGATATTTTAAAATGTCTGGAACATTGGTTATAAAATAAGCTGCTTGATAAGCTAATGAATTTTGGGATTTTGTGTTGTTTCATCCTGTTCTGTCTGTAGCATAAGAAGGGTTTTTTGGCAGGAAAATCTGCCCTCTGGGGTCAGATGTTTCAATGTCAGCATAATTGCCCACCTACCTAGTAACAACCATTAAAGCTGCAGTGGGCGGTTGCTCCAGTTGCTTTGTGGGAATTCTTAGTCCTCTGACTCAGGTGCTGAGATATAAATACTTTCAGAATCACAGAATGGTAGGGGTTGGAAGGGTCCTCTGGAGGCCATCTGGTCCAGCCCCTGCCAAAGCAGATTCACCCAGAGTAGGTTACACTGAGTTGCATCCAAGCAGGTTTTGAGTATTTCCAGAGAAGGAGATTCCACAACCTAAAAAAGTCAATGAAATTTTACTCCTGCCAAATTGGACTCCCTTGGTTGATTGTAGACCTAGGAGGAAGAGTGTGATTGTTAGAGAAACTAAGCATCACAGTGGTGGTCTTCTAAACAAAAGGAGCTCAAAATGATTCAGTGCCAAACACATGTGCAGGATACAATTTTCTGGGATGTGATATTCCCTCTTCAGCTCAGGAGTTGCTTTCATGAGGAAGAGATGTTTTCAGCCTTGTGGGTCTCTACTGGGGTTTCACAGGGGCTTCGTCCTGTATAATCCATCCTCTATGAGGGGTTGAATCAGTCTCCAGTCTAAAGGGAAAACTGTCCATGATGTGGAGTTGCATCTTCCATTAAGGATGACAGCTAGGCTAGACAGGACTTTAGGACTGAATTGTTCCTAAAGTTGTCTAAGTACAGCATAGGCATAGGGAACCTGATGGAGCTGTGTCTGATTTGGAGTAGTGGAAAGAGGGAAGAGATGGGGCCTCTGACACCGCATTTGAGAGGAGCTGTGTGAATGGCTGAGTTTTACATAGCAGCATCAGGAGACCTCTCTGAGCTCGTGGCAGGTTTGACTTGGAAGCTGCAGTGCTCAGGAGGATCATTGCATCTCCTGAGCTTAATAGCCCAAAATTGGGTTTTAGCAGGGCTAGAGTGCCCCATTAAACAAATAACATAACAGTGACATAACACCTTCACTGGATGTAATTCTCTTTGGCACTAGTAAATTCTTTGTATAGCTACATTTCAGCAATTTTTATCTGTTAGTATTTTTATTTTTTCCATATGTTTGGGAATGTTCTTTCTAGACAGCCTTGCCATACTGTGTGACCTCTGGTTTTAGTGATTCCTAAGCTACATAATTTAGTGATTAAGCTGCACGTTTTAGTGATTCCTAAGCTACATAATTTGTTTTAGAAGTAAAAGCAAAAAGCTAGCTAGCATTGTCATGGGTGATTCATTCAGAAGACTTAGAAAGATTCAGTCACCCACTAGTGCTTTTCATTTCTTTTCAGTTTTCCCTTAAAAAAACTGAACTTGTGCTGTGACAAATGTCAGTTCAGAGTTTTATCTGAGCGGGAAAGGAGCTGAAGGTCAAGTCATGGAACTACTGAAATGTTTGAACTTGTCATGCAGAGCTGCAAGGGGAAGCAAGGGTGAAAATTTATACATGCTACAGCCTGCTGCACAACACCATGGCTTATTTCTGGCTTTGGCAGCATCATGATAGGTGAGAAGAAGAGTCAGGACTAACAGGAGTGCACTTGGAGCTCAGTAGACCCAGACTCACTTCATCACCCAGTAGACCATAAACCATTTGTGCCTCAAAATGTCTGGCTTTAGTTTTTACCAAAGCTTACTGACAGGGAAGCATGGTAGCTCCCAGCCCTTCGGACTGATCAGGAAGCAGTGTGTTCATTAGTCATACAGGAACATCTGGTTGGGCTGTGCACACATGTGCTAATCCAAAAGAGTACAGTGGCAAGGAAAGCAAGCCATATCATGACATGTGCATGAAGATATTTAAGTTTTTTTGGGTTACAGGAGACTTCAGTTTTAATCTCAAGACAGTGATAAGATTCAACTTCAAACCAGTGTCACATTTTTTACTTTAAAAGCATGACAGTGATTTTCAGTAGGCTACATAGAATTTTCTTGTTTCTAGTGAACCACTTAGTTGGAGTTCAATAACCTGTTGGCTGTTAGCTGCTGCTTAATAGGACAATAAGAGACCGTGTGAGTGGGAAATGAAGTTGAATTTATTAATTCTGGTAATTCTGCCATAATTAGTACAATTCTGATAAAAAAATGGCATGGCAAATTATAAGGTGTGTGTATGCTTCCCTACAATGAAAAGTCAATTAATGCACAAAACTGCTTGCTCAGGAACAAAAGCTGAACAGGAAGAGGAAGGCCGTGTGTAGGAGCCATCTCCTTTCAAGAGAGGGCTCTGACACCTATATATACAAACCAATATATCATGTATTCCAGAGGCACAGAACAGCTTGTCCTGCAGCCAAAGCAGGACTATCTGCTACTTAGAGGACTTGTTGTGGAGCACTAATTTTTTTTGCAGACAGGCTTGTTTGAAGTCATTTGAGGTCAACAGTGGCCTGAACCTGCACACGAAGACGTGGAGCTACAGATGGCCCAGGGCAGCTTGCACAAGTATAGCTATACTGGACCTCATTTTCCACCACTGCAAATCAATTCACTTCTTGCAGAAGTTGTAGGGTTTTTTTGCAGAAGTATTGTTCACAAAGAGGTACTAACAGTCTCTGAGAATTAATTCCTAATCAAATATTATTTTAGTCATACAAGGGATACACCCAGCAACAAGAACAATGAAAGTAAGTCAATGGGGCTTTATTGACTCTCCCAATTGTACGTATGGTTCAGAACTGTTATCAGTAATACTGTTTACATCCAAACTGGGGAAGTTTATTTGTACATATTAGTGTGAATTACTAGGATGGTAAAGGACATACTAGAACCTATGTTAGGATTTGAGCTCAGGTTTGAAAGATATATTTTTACTTAGTGAGCTTGAAAGATTTCTATGTCCCTAGTATCTGCACATTTGACAAGAAGAAATGCCCATATTTGCTTATGTTTCTGTCTATAATATATAGAATATTATATTTTTACATAGAATACCTTTAAACACTGTATTTCTATATTATACGTAATAATATGTAATTTTTATATATTACGTAAATTAAAATTATTTTCTTGCCAATAAGAAATTATTTTCTTACTCTTACATGGAACAAAATTCCATGCACAACAGAAAGTCTAAGTTTTGGTGACCAGATGCAAAGACAAGTAACCACTGTGGCTGTTTCAAAGAATAGCTAATGCACTGTTACCTCTTCATGACAAAACTGACAGATGTATCACAAGGAGATAAATCAGAGGCAGTTTTGGCGTGACAGTGAAAGACATAGGGCTGTCAATGTGATCCTAAAAAGAAGAATTCTAGTAGGATTTAAGAGAGCAATATTACAATGAATGCTCATATTTAGAAGTATATGGGCAAAATTATGTACAGTAACAGTTTATTTTTAAGTTATTCGTACAATTTGCCTTTTACAGTAATGTCCTTGATTCCATTTTGTTTTAAGCAGGCTGATTCAACTGAGACTCTCTGCACAGAGAAGATAGGTTATTCCTTCATATTAATTGCCTGTGCCTGCAATGACAGGTTAAATCTGGCATACTGGACACTCCCTTTTTCCAAGGACAAAGCCTTCCTTCT
Source organism: Ploceus nigricollis (assembly GCA_013399945.1). NCBI lineage: Eukaryota > Metazoa > Chordata > Aves > Passeriformes > Ploceidae > Ploceus > Ploceus nigricollis. Next base: position 990,402 of record VXBC01012281.1, read on the forward strand.
CCCCGGGGCCTATATATAGAGATCAAGTTCTAGGGAATGATGCTGGGGAACTCCAGTGAGCAATGCTAGTGAATCTCTCAGCATCTTGGTTGGAATGGGGAAGGGAATTCCCCAAGTGCTCAATCATCTGGGGAAAGAGCGTGATATGCATGTCATTGTCTGATTCAGTTCTGCAAAATTAGTGAATTTCAAAAACAAGACTGCAAATTAAGGAAGAACTTTCACCATCCATAATAAAGCAGATCAGGATTCAGAAATTCTACCCCTTTCACACCCTTGCAACATACCCAGAACTGAACATCCAGGTCAGCTGCACAGACGAAAATAAAAACTTGCTTCACTGATTGGGCTCTCAGCCCATAACTCTCTCCCATCACAGCTGTGCATAGAAGTTACTGGGGCTGTAGCTATCTCTCCTGCTTCATAAACACACGTGCTGGAGGCTTGCAATGTCCCACTTAAAGATCTTTTGCAATACCAAAGAAAGAGGTCTGAAGAAGGATTAATTAGGCAGAACTTCAATTTCTTGTCTAGAAGCAGGAGACTAAATCTTGTCAGATTTATGAACCTTAGACCTTGTAAGTGCTAACAACTGCAAAAAGCTGAGGAAGGCCACTTGCTGTATGATAGGCTAAGAAATCATTGTCACTTTGTCCCAGAACCCAAAAAATTGCATGGCAAAAATCTACCCTAATCCACAAAGAGAAGATGAAGTCAGCTACTGCAAATAGATGCTGATGTATAAGGCTGCACATTTTGAAAAAGATAAAAGGTCAGCAGTGCATTTTTAAGGGTTTCTTATCCTCCCCCATCAGTTTTATTCATATGGATGAGTAAATGTAAAACAGCTATAGTTTATAGTAGTAGACACAAAAGGAAATTCAGGTCCCTCTAGGACAACCACTACTGGATAACCCCCTGTGATGAAATCAAGACCCTCTCTGCAGATACATCTTGAGGAGTCTTTGTTTCTCACATGAGCAATAATCAATATGGAGTATGGCCTGCTCCGTATGGTACCATGATCTCCCTTTCTTCATAATTAGATGAGGCTATATTAGGTCCTCATAGGAAAAATAAAATAAATCAGATGCAGTGGTAAATTACTTATTTATGCCCTTCAAAAGTATTTTATGGTGACATTGTTTTGCCAAGGTTTTGAATCACAAGGTGAACTAAGGACTGGTTTAACAGGATCACATGTTCCTAAAGTTTTGGAGGTTTTGTCTTTTGAAAGGAAGTCGTGCTGTTGTGTGGCCAGCTTACATAACAAGGTCTGAAGCAACAACTGACATTTATATCTGGAAGCAGAAGCAAACCCTAGTACTGTTTTTCTCAGACTTTGTTTGTTGAGTGCGTTTACAATCTTGTGACTTTCAGACTTAGCATCTGTTTTGGAATCTATTTCCAAAATGTCACAGTGTCTTCTGCTTTGATTTCTTCCCTTGTTTAATGTCAGTGTGGTGACTTTCAGATATATCTTTAAAGAGGTAAACTAGTTCACAAAACCTTGTTGCCATGAGGCAGCAGCCATTAATGACTAAACCTCTACCACCTGACACCTATCAAGTAGATATTGTATTTTGTGTCATGGTATCTCATAAGCACTAGGAATATGATACAATATTTTCTCCTCTGATCTACAAAGTATTCTCCCTCTAGGCTTTGAATAATAAATCTTCTTGCTATTATCATCACTATAGGATGCCCCAGCATAAAACAATCTGTTCTTCTGGGATATTATACTGCTCCCATTAGACAACTCCTGTTTCAAGACCCCATAATTCATTGGCTGAATGCTTGTAAATGTCACCTAGTTATAACTCCTGTAGGAGCAAGTACTATCGCATGCTTTCTGGCACTGCATACCTTGTCTGATGAGACAGAGACAGATTCTTTGCTGTTTGTTTTCCTTCGGGACTACAGGTGTGTCATTTAAGCTGTAAACTACCATCACTATGGAACTTTTATTTTTCTGTGCACATCACTGCACAGGCTGCCCTAGAAATAATATAAAGTATCAGTCCAAATAATGTAGACGAAACACAAATTGATTTTAATGGGATTTTTGCCTCTAATCATGGTTAAATAGTTTGCCATCTAGCTACAATAGTAAAGCTAAAGTAAAAACATGTGCCGATTGCTCCTTAGTTTCATTTCTGCCAAGTCATTGCACAGACTTGCTGCAAGAATTATTATTCTTGTAAAGGGGATGCTAAAACCCCATTGTTGAACACTGCTCTGGGCTATGTATCATCTAAATGATGGCAGCTGGGATTCAGAAACTGCCATGTAGGAAACCTGCTCTCTTGGCCCAGCGGTAATGTAACTTCATCTTTATCCTCACATCACTCATGCCAAACTTAGGGGCTTGCAAGCAGCTGCTGTGACACATCTGAATTCTGCAATGCGGAAAAATGTAATTGTGAGAGACCAAAAAACCTGAACACCTGGATTGTAAACACTCCATTCATCAGTATAGACAGGGTTTCATCCTTGGCAACTTTTGGGCAGCTGTATAAAATAAAAGCTATGATGCAGTTTGATCCACTAAACCTTTAGACTGTGGAATGGGTTTTGTCAGACATTGAAGTGATTTAATTAAACAGCAGAATCCAGTGACTAGATTTGCTATTCATGCATCCCACAAAATAATCTAACTGTGAACTGAAGGAATCAAAATCAGATTGAGAAAAGCAGTGAGAATTTGCTAAATTTCAAAAATAAAGTGGTTACTTTTTCAGAAGACTCTTTAGAAAAAGGTACTAATTCCATTTTCCTATTAGAAGTCACAATTTCCACTTTATTTTCAAATAATAATTTTAAATTTTCACACTACTTTTTAAACATTTTTAATTTTTCCAGATTTGCCAGAGGATAGAAAAAGTGAAAGACTGCAAGGAAAAAGACATTTATCTTGTTCTTTTGTCTGTACTTTCTTCTGTGAGAGTTTGAATAAAATCAAAAACCAAAAGTGGAGTCACAAAATCTTTTTCTAAGAACAAGGCGGTGTCTAAACAACAGCGTTGGTCGCTGTGTTGCATGTCGTACAACCCCTTGTCTCAGGTGTGTTTTTACAACATTTCTTGCCTCCCCTTCCCCATGCCTGTTGTTTGCCTGGTGCTCAGAGATCCCTCCCAGGCCTTCCCTTTGAGGCTGGGCAGCCAAAGGGGCTGGCTCAGGGGCTGGAGCAGGTAACCTCTCTGCTGTCATTCCTGAGATGGATGTGATTTAATGCTAGGAGTGAACAAAGACCTCAGAAGTATTTTAATGCTTGTTCAAAAAGCTGTTACAGTGAAATGCTGAGTTTGTTTCATCTACAGTCAGTTTTTGTGTGTGACTTCTTGCAAACATTTGACTATAGAGTAAGGCGTGTTTTACACCATTGCATATGTTCATTGTATTTTAGAGAAGAATCCAATATTGTAAGTTCTCAATATTAATGAAAAAAGGGGGGTTTTTCTTGTTGGGTCAATTTGATGGTCACAAAAGAAAATGGATTCCTAATGGGAGGTGTAGATCCAGCACCTTATAATCTGGATATTCTAGAGACATTACAGATTTTATGATAATCTTCCATATTTAAAAAAATTAAATTAAAAAAAAAATCTTAACCAGAAAAGCTTTTCTGTAGAGGAGAATTGGATCACAAAGTGAACTCTGACTCCAGGGAACATGCTGCCATCCTGAATCAACATGGTTTGGATTTGAGTTTTTAATGAAATATGCAAACAGGTAATATACTTGGAGTGGGACAGGGAAAAGTGACTCTGTTATTGTAAATAAATGCCTCAATTAAGTTTTTCACTGGCTGAAATGTTCAGTGACACTTATTTATTTTATTTATTTCAAGCCTTTACACATGTTAGTTTGTCTGCACACTGTAAAATTTAAAATTATCCCTTAGAGTGAAAGCTGTGATGATCATTTTATTGAAAGATTTAACTTGAAATTGCAAGACAGACTACCCTAAAATTACTGGCATGCCTGTTTTGGATAAATTCCAGAAATATTTGAGCGCTCCCACCAAAAATTGCACGAAGAGTTACGTGCACCCAGCTGCAGGCCCTGAGGGAAAGGGCATATATTGTAAAGAATACTGCTGGGGGGGCAGCTCCTGCTAACTTGCCCATTTGGCTCACAGTCAGTAACCTGCCTCTGCACAGTGGTCTGTTTTAAAACCTGATGCTACAAGAAATACTTGCTTCCCTTGGTAAGCCAGAGCTCTCGGCTGAGCTGGTAAACCAGCAGAGATGAGGATTTTAAGAGGAAGATGTGATGGGCAGCTGGGAGACAGCAATTTAGTGACATCCTAACATGGGTCAAGAACAGCTGATGGTTTGTCAGACCAAAGCCCAGGTACCTGTCCCTGCCATCTGCAGCACCAGCTATTGCTCATCCCTCGCTTGTCATTCCATTTATTACTGGCAGATAAACACATTAGCTTGGTGTTTCTGCTCAGATTATCATCAGCAAAAAGGTAATATATTTAAATTATTGTCAGTCTTCATTTTAGTAATGCACAGAGATGAACTGCAAACTCCTTGCAGAAGGATGTGTTTTGTGCAGGCTTACAGAGATATCACAATGCAAATCTATATTTATTTAAGTTTTCTTTCCCACCTGCATTAGCTAGTGACTATTTTAAGGCTTTCTTAAATTCTGGAGTAAAATTACATGGGAACTTATACAAATATGAAAATATGTCTGATTTTATGGTCAGACTGTACATGTTCAGCTAATGATACTGCAATAGACTTGGTCAATGTAGAGAATTTATCCTCTGTGGTAAATTTCTGCTTTGACTCTTCCTTTTGACCTGAATTGAAAGGATAACTTTTTTTTTTTTTTTTTTGTTTTTGCCAATGAAGTAANTTTGTTGTTGCCAATGAAGTAAGAATTCAAGAAATTATTATTTTAAAAATTCAAGCAGCTCTTTTTCAAGTATTTAATCTCGTAAAGATCTTTGTTTGGAATAGTTTCGACTTCATTCATAACCTATTAAATCCAAGCAAAGCACACTGATTTTCTTCAAAGCATTGATTCTTTCCATTATTTTCTTATGAAAGTCAGTATATTCCTGTGGAAAATCATTCCATTTCACTGCATATTTTCTCCAATGTGCAAAAATGTGCAGTTCAGAAAAATTTCAGTCAACCCTAGATTCATATTAATGTTTAATTATCATATAGGAATACAAGCCTTTCTTCTATAAAGGAGTACTGGACAGCATGGGAAGGTTCTTTTATTGGTGTAGACCAACAGTTTCCAGTGGGAATTATTAAATGTCCTGGAACCTGAAGGAGACAGATACAATTTTGTGGTGATTATAAATCCTTAGCTTCAAAGCTATTGTATGTGCCTTCATCTAATTGGTGCTTGTGACAAACTCAGAAGTGAAAAGTGATTCTTGGGTGAAAATTTTTGCGGTATTAACTGATTCAGACTTTCAGTTGAGTTTACATCTTTTTAAGTGTGACAGTTCTTTATAATAAATTCCCTTCAAATTCACTGTGGAAGGAGGCTTAACATAACAATTTCAGTTAAGCAACTGGTTTTGTCTAAAAGGGAGAAGGGACTTCGCTGAAATATTTTTTCAACATTTTTACCAACACAAAAAAGGTGCCAACTCTCAAATTTAAAATAATATTTCTTTTAGAAATTTGCATTTCACTGAAAGTTAGAATGATTTAATAACTTGAAGCTAACTAAAATATTTTCACTAAAAGCAGATTTTTGTGGGGTTTTTGTTTGTTTGTTTTGGTTTTGGTTTTTGTTTGTTTTTTTTTTTCAAGTCATTTCATCTGACTTTGAGAAAAAGAAATCCATTGAAATGGATCAGCCTTAGAAAGTTGGATGCCCCACGTATTATGTCTCGAGACAGGCTGCTGGGGACAGAAAAGCTATGGGAGCACAGGGGCAGTGTTGGCAGTCCATGTCCGGGGAGGGTGATGAGTGAACCAGAGCAAATACACAGTGAGAAGGTACCAGGTATGGACACAGGAGAGCAAAGGTGAGGTCTTCTGTGCAATCTCCTCAAAAGTAGGAGAACCAGGCAGAGAGCTCCAGAGACGAGAGAAAAGACAGCCCAGGAGAAAATGAACCACAAAAGTACTGAAGGTGCTGTTTGGCCTGACTCTTCTACTGACTCATGGCAGCAAGGATGCCTGTTCCCTTGGTCAGCTACAGCAGGTGTGTCAGATGAGGCTTTGTGTTTCTCAAGCCTCCCATTCTCTGTGATCTCCTCTCTTGACCAAAAGCCATGCATTACGTACCAGCTAGGTGAGGATACAACCTTTCTGGCGGCATCCTTTGTGTAATGCCCATGAAATGCATTTTTCTTGTGAGTTGTTTACTTTCCATCCCCATCTGACTGCCTCTGTCATTATGGGGAAACAACAAAGGGTGCCTTTCCACCAACTCAGGACAGGAAAGTCAAAGGCTCAAAACCTGATGCAAGCCACATCAGTCCATCACTCATTATGCTAATCTAAAGAATGATCTAACTAAGTAATGGAACTTTCCTATGAAAAGAGAAAACTTCAGGAACTAGAATGAAGCATGAATAGAGAAGCATAAGCAGGAGTCAGGAGAAGGACCTGGGGCTTACATCTTGGGGTAGTCATACTAGTGATTGTCACTGTGACAGAAAGGCCCCAGAACCCCATGGCAGAGGTTTGTGAGTCATAATCTTCTCTGCTATCTATTGCCATTTCAACACTCTGGTCTCAGAGGAAATATGGTAATCATTGTCCTTCAAAAGTTTTTTTTTTATTTAATTAACTCTTAATGAGAATATTTGCATTAAAACCCCCTGTGCTTAACAACTGAAATTATTCCTTTGTTACATCATTAAGCCTCTTCCCTGGATTAAATGTTGATGTTTATGAAGTGTCATGAGAGCTCTCTTTTGTCCACAGTTGGACTTGATGATCTTAAAAGTCTTTTTCAATTTAAATGATTCCGTGTTTCTGTGCTTGTGAAGCACAGTAGTGGTAGCAGCTTTTTGGCATCAGTCTGTCTTCTAGCCTTCACCTCAGAAGTATTTAGAAAAAAATCACTTTGATGGATTGACCCTGGCTGACATCAGGTGCCCAACAAAAACACTCTATCACTCCCCTCCTCAGATGGACAAGGAGAGAAAATGGAACAAAAGGCTCATGGCTTGAGATAAGGACAGGCAGAGCTCACTCACCCATTACCATCACAAGCAAAACAGACTCAACTTGGGGGAAATTAATTGAATTCATTACCAATTTAAATCAGAGTAGAATACTGATAAATAAACTCAATTCTTAAAATCACCTTTCCCCCACCCCTCCCTTCGTTCCATGTTCAACTTCACTTCTGATTTCTCTATCTCCTCCCCTGAGTTGCGCAGGAAAAAGTGGAGTAGGGATTTGCAGTCAGTTTGTCACACATTGTCTCTGCCTCTCCTTCCTGCCCAGGGGAAGGAATCCTCCCACTCTTCTCCTACTTCAGTGTGAGGTCACTCCCATGAGAGTGAGTCTTCCATGGACTTCTCCAACCTGAGTCCTTCCCATGGCCTGCAGTTCTTCAGAAACTGTTCCAGCATAGGTCCCTCTCTCTCTCTGCACACAGCCACAGGCCCTGCCAAAATCCTGTTCCAGCATGGGCTTCCCACAGGGTCACAGCCTCCTTTGGGCATCCACTTGCTCTGGCATGGGGCTGCTCCATGGGCTGCAGGTGATCTCTGCTCCGCCACAGACCTGCATGGGCTTCAGGGGCACAGCTGCTTCCCCATGGTCTGCACCACAGGCTGCAGGGGAACCTTAGCTCTGATGCTTGGAGCACCTCCTGCCCCTCCTTCTGCACTGACTTTGGTGCCTACAGAGCTGCTCCTCTCCATTTGCACGCCTCTCTCCAGGTGTTGCTGTGCAGCAGGGTTTTTTCCCCCTTCTTAAATATATGATCCCAGAGGCACAGGCACAGTGACCAATGGGCTTGGTCTTGGCTGCTGGTGGGTCTGAACTGGAGCCAGCTGGCATTGGCTCTGTCAGACTTAGAGGAAGCTTCTGGCATCTTCTCACAGAAGCCACCTCTGTAGCCCCCCTCACAATCAAAAGCTTATCACAGAACCAAAATATAAGCATATAACTTACCAAACTGATTTTAACAAAAACGCTGTCCTTCAGAGTTAAAAATGCCATAACAGTTCATATATCCTCAAATTTGCATCTATAGAGAAATTACCATCTTCTCTATTTGGTGTAATTGTTCTGTGAACTATTCAGATCAATCACATAGTTACAGTGAAACAGTCCATGAACAGTTCATAAAAAGCATGTCTGAACTGAAAAATCCCTTTTTGCATGCTTTATATCTATCCATATTTTGGTGGTTTTAGTTTTTATTTGCCTTCTTGTGTCTTTGAATAGCCTCTTATTTTAAGAAACAAAATTGCTGCTTTTGAAATAACATAAGCCAGTATATTTCCAAACTTCGGTGGTGCCAGACACACCGTGCTTCTGATGCCACTCTCTGTCTGATGATAGATGAAACTGAGTTCAGCAAAGCCAGAAATTAAAACTCAAATCCTACTCAAGTCACTAGGGCACAGGCACAGTAACTGCAGCATGAGCTCAGTGCTCTGCTGAATTGGGATCTGTGGTGTGAAAGGCTATGCTGAACTTTTCACAGGAATGCTGAAGCTGGCCCAGAGCTGCCCATACTGTCAGATCAGCCCTTGGTCTGTGCAGAAGCATGTCCCTTCCACGCTGTTGGTACAGGGTGGTTCATTAGTCCAGAGTGTGAGCCAGAAATTCCCCACTCCAAACTGCAGGACACTAGATTCCCACAAAAAGGAGAAGTGGCCAGTCCCGTGAATCTTCTCCCCTCAGGGGAGAAGCTGTTTGTAGGTGTTGGTCACAATCCCTGTGGCAAATGAAGGCATTAGCTCAAGAGCTTTCTGACTCTGAGACTTTTATCTAAAGGATCCCAGTAAGTGTACTGAAAATTTGTAGGGCTTTGTGGCCTGGGGAGAGGCCACAGCTGCAGTTAGTCATTGTATGTATGTAAGTTAATCGTGACATCTTACAGTTTGAAGCAGACCAGAACCCATTCTGCCAGCCTCATTCTTTATTACAGAGGCCATGTGAAAAGGCACTTTTTCAAGGTGAGGAACATTCCTAGACTTTAATTTTTCTCTTACTGGGTCTTTAAATAGGACAGTTTATTAGCTCCAGTTAAAGGGAAAAATAGAATTACCTGATGTCAAGACCAGTTTTATTCTACCTGTCAGGCCATTGTGACATATAACTAATAGGATGAGTGTTGGCAAGTAAACACAATACTGATAAAGGTTCTTGCAATTATACTGGAGATGTTGCTCTGTATTGTGTTCATGAAGACAGTATGTGCACCAGTGGAAGTCTGAAGGTTAATGAAGAAATATTAGAGGACAAGGACACTTGTTAGCAGCTGCTGTTTGTACAAACCTTCATAAAGGGAACATTTCCATCTTTATGCACACACAGCTCCATTAAAAGCAATCATTGTTAAAAGCAATTATGTTTATTTTATTAGCACTGAGGCATGAGATTGCTCTGCTCCAGAGTCTGGCTTCTGGAATGGGATGGTTTGAGGGGAGCCTTAGGCATGTGCTCCAGGCTTGCTTTTGCTGGCACCCTAATACCGCCCTAATATCCCCCTAGTGCCTCTGAGGGGGCACTTCAGTACCTTGCAGGGAGCTCCCTGAAGCACCACACCATCTGTTTGCCAGCCAGGTCCTGGCAGCTTCCGAGCCTACAGCCCACACTCAACCACATTTGACAGAGGTGCAGTTACCCGGGACAGTAAGGTTCCACATGTGTCACCTGTAAAGGAATGCCCAGATGAGAAGGGAGACTTTGTCAGTGCTGAGAGGGAGAAGGGCCACATCTCTCCCTTCCCTTTCCTGGGAAGTGAGCTGCTGGCAGCCCTGTTGACACATTGGCTCAATGAACATGTTGCTCACTAGCCCCAGGCTATCTTCCACCCAGCCACAGACCACTGTGGGGTGGGTGGTGAGTGCTTGGAGGTGCTGATGAAGGACTAAAAAGGAGGTGTAGGAGAGCTAGAGGCATTACTGTGCAAATGTCTAGGGTATGGGACACTTCAGGCTTGGGCTGATGAGGTCCTGGATGAACACCAGCTTTCAGCAGAAGCTGGGACCACATGGTTGCCAGGGCCCTTCCAGGCCAGGGGCCCTGGAACAGATTCTTTGAATGCTTGGCAGAAGGTAGATGCTCTAGAAAACCTGAAAGGAAACAAAACTTTGCGGTGGAGGGGTTGAGAGAGGCTGGTGCCATGGCAGCAGGGTGGAGGTGGGAGGTGACATGCAAATTGATAAGGAGACAGGCTTTGTTAGCTCTCAAAGCCGAGCAGCTTAAGAGGAGAAAATGAACATTCATTAGTCTAATTTCAAACTAGCAGCTGGTGCCAGACATGATTAAACTCACACTGTGTAAGGCAGTGAAGCCAAAAGTACACATCACCTTTTCTGCAATATGTGTTCAAAACATGGAATTCAGGCGGTCTCACTCACATGTCCCCTCCCTCCACATACAGAGTACCCTGGCTTCTGGGAAACTGTTGTTCTACTCAATTCCCCAAAGTGCACATCTATTTGTCATTATTTTTTTGCACATTTTAATAATTCACATTGTGAATTATAATTATGGCTATTAATCCAAGGAATGTAAGTGTAGAAAGCTGATGTTCCTTGCTGGATTTTTTCCTCACAAATAATATCTTTAGTAAATCTTCAATTTACCTTTCTTTATAGTTGTAAGATTCTTTCTTTAACGTGTGTTCTGAAACCGCACACATAAGTTCTTTTTTTGTCTACGCAAAGATCTATTCCCATGGACTTTGAGCAACATCAGCTTCTTGCTTAGTGTTTGTCAGTCTTTTAAAGAAAATTTACAGTTTTGCAGAATAGGCATACTTGCTCTCACTGCCTAATGTTAGTAATATCTTACTACTGATATTAGTTATTCAAATGGTACATTAAATTTATGCAAATTCTTCACAGTCATAAAATTTTCTGGAAACATCAGGAGGCCTCACAGATGTTCAAATGAATAAAAAGAAACTAGGACAGGTCAACAATGTGAAGAAAAGACAGAGAAGGCACAGAACTGTGTGCCTAATCCTCAAACATGTGCTATTCTGCAGTTTAAGCCATCCCATCTACAGCAGCAGAAGAAATAAACACAGCATTTAAGGAAAAACAGGTTTCTGAGAGCAGGCCACGGCACATATTGCCACTCTTCTTCCTCATTTGGTCAAATTGTTTTTAATGCTGAACACAAACATTTCCCTTTTCAAAACCATGGCATTTTGGGTCATTCAGGTGTAATTTAGATCTGGAATGAAATAATAACTTTCAGCATCTTGTTATGTGTTAACATCAGGTAATTTTGTAGCTACATTATCTACATGTATTCTAGGCTCTAAAAGAGAAACATTTAATTTCTAAAGAATAAAATAAACAAGGAGCTATTAATTATAGCCATGCTCTACAGCAGAAAGACAATAGGTTCAAAATACTGAAATAGGGGCTTGGGTCTTTTCTTGGAATCAAGCTTTCAGCCATGGCACGGGGAACTGTGAACCTCACACCTGCAGGATGCCCAGTAGATATCTAGGAGCTGCACTGATGGAGGATGCTGAGTTGCAAGAGATTTATATCCTCATTTACCCACAGTTTCTTTGGTAGCTGAGTAGAGCTCCTGTTTTGGCTCCATAGACAGCCCTGAAATAATGCAGGCAGAAGCACTGGGTTTTTTCTTGCAGAGTTTTGCTGTTGAATTGGAAGGGGCCAATCTCCTGTGTGTGATCATCTGCCTGGATTGTCTGAATTGGAAGGCAGCTATTATAAAATCCTCTGACCTTGATTTAAAGAGTTCCAGTTATAAGTCTTGTTCCACTTTTACTGCTTGATTTTTGCTGCAAAACATTTTCTTACTGTGCTGGTTTTTGGCTTGGATAGAATTAATTTTCTTCACAGTAGCTGTTGCAGGGCTGTGGTTTGGATTTTTGCTGTAAATGGTGTTGATATCTCAGAGATGTTTTCATTACTGCTGAGCAGGGCTTACACGGAGCCAAGGCCTTTTCTGCCTCTCGCCCCATTCCACCACCAAGGGGGCTGGGAGTGCACATGGAGTTAGGAGGGGACACAGCTGGGACAGCCAACCCCAGCTGACCACAGGGATATTCCAAACCATATGGGATCATGCTCAGCATATGGAGCTGGAGGAAGAAGGAGCAAGGAGGGGACATCTGAAGTGATGGTGTTCGTCTTCCGAAGTAATCTACACACATGATGGAGCCCTGGGGATGGCTGAACACCTGCCTGCCCATGGGAAGCAGGGAAAGAATTCCTTGTTTTGCTTTGCTCATGCAGGCAGCTTTTGTTTTCCCCTTCAACTGGGTGTATCTCAAGCCACGAGTTTTGTCACTGTTCTGATTCTCCCCCCCATCCCACTGATGGGGAGGAAGTGAGCGTCTGCCTGAGGCTGCGTCGGCAGCTGGGGTTAAACCACACACTTACATAACAGATGACATTTCCCAGAGCTTCAATCTCAGCACGTTTAGACAATTAAACACGTTTTTTGAATCAACTGCCAAACTTAAGAAAGAAAGCAACAACAAAAAATTGTCTGGATGGAAATCAAATGGATGTTTATCTCAGATAAAACAAGCAGACCAACAAACAGGAACATTTTGAACCAATTCAAATGTTCAGCTTTTCCCATAGGTTAATTGCAAAATGAGAAATATGATTTTAAATCATATATAAATATAATTGTTTTATAATCATATATAAATCATATATAATATGTATTTATATATTATTTATAATCATATATAAATATATCTCTTTCTGAAGACATTGAAATATTATATTTACTTTTCCAACATGAAACAATTAATTAAAACATCAAATAATTCAGTATTTTTATAATTCTGTCCTCTTTGGTTTAACTGGAGCATATTGCCAAATTCACCTTCAAATTCTATATTTCTGCCCCCTAAGCCAGCCTTCTTACCACATAAAAATTAATTTTTCAACTAGGTTTGATTAATGGTCTGAGAGAATAATAAATTGCTCAGCATTATGTAAGAAGTCAAAGCAAAACAGTAAGAACCATGTAGGCACTTCCTATCCAGTTCCAGTAGATGCATGCAAAGAACAGCTGGATTTTCTTGTATTCATGCTATTTTCCACATTATCTGTTCTTGCACCCTGAAATGCAAGTCACAGTGCAACATTGACTGTAGGCAGGGAACAAATAGGAATGCAAGTCTCTCACAGCTCAGCAAAATACATGGTAAAGTGAGAAAATAGAAGATTTTTAACCATCAACACATTTTCATTTGACTCAAATAGACAGGACAAAAAAAGGATTTTCATATGATAAACTGAGCCAAATGTAATTTTATGTCACTTGTGATCCAAGATGTAAAGATTGTTATCTGTTCATGTGAAAGTAAGAGAAAAGAGACAGATAAAATATTCCAGGGTGAGAATTGCAAAGCAAACCTTTACTCTCGTAGAAATATTAATAGAACTACGATAAAACCAAGGTTTCATTGCAAACTCTCTTGTACTTAAAGACTCCTGATATTTTTTTAACATGCTATCCATCAAAATTCACAGTGAATGAGGCAAGATTCCCAGCTACTGTTGGAGGGGACAGTGACAGAGGCCTGATGATTCCTTGTCAATGCTTCAGAAACCCACGACTGAGTGACAGGAATAACCTTTCATCATTTCAGGAAAGAGCCTTTAGGAAAGATCTTCCTCATCTGACTTCTCTGAGCCTCTGCTGATTTATGCCGGATGGGAGACAGGTCTTGTGTCACATCTAAAGTCCTTGCAATGATCAGAAGAGGTTTGCAGCTGAACTTACAAAAGGAATGGGATAGATGTTGCTTTGTCTTTTTTTTTTCCTAACATTCTGGTCTTTCACCACATTGATGGCCTGGACTTGTCTCCTTGAGCTACCACCACTATTTCTACTTTCCAAAAAGAAAAATTCTGTGTTCTTTACTAGTGAAAGAATTATAAAGAAATAAAGAGAAAATGGTTTATAATTTCTGCTCTTTCCTCTGACACAAGGATGTCTAGTCAGTCATCTAAATTCAGATTAAAGTCTAGAGAGCCCACTGTACTTCAGGAGCTGTTTCTGCACAGCATTCACAGTCTAACATTATTTGTCTGTCTGAATCTGGTAAGTTTTACATTATTCAGTGAGTCTGACTACAGGAATATGTAATTGTCACTGAGATAAAATGAAATTATACAGATTACAAGTGAAAAAAGCCCATCAGATGAAGGCATAAAAAGACCCTATTTGTTTCATGTGGATGAATACTTCCTAGAATTTGAGGATTCTTTTCAAATAAAGGTACTTGGAATCTCCACCTCAGCCAGGTCCTTGGCACAGACAAGGGTTTCATTGATTTCTGTATAAACATTAAAATTAACCATTTGAGTTCATACAGCCAAGGCCAGTTTGATTCTTCATCCTATTAATCCTAATTCAGATTTACCGTAACCTTCCTACCTAAAGATCTACAAAAGATTGCTGAATTGAAATTTATGTAGAAATACAGCTGTTCTGAGGCTCAGTCACAAAAAGTACAATGAAATAAGTACAGCGAAGGCAGAAAAGTCAGAATGTCTATTTCTCATAATTTCCTAATACTTTGAGCATTATGTACATCCTGAATAGAAAATATCTTCTCCATGAAACAGGTTTTTGAAAATACCAGTTCAAAAATATATTTTTGAAATAAATAGATGAAATTTTAAAAAAATTAAATATTTTGATATTTAAGGATGAATAGTTCTAAGTCAATAGGACATAGAATTGTGAAATCCTTGCTCAAACCCTTCATGCTTCCAGTCCACCCTGTAGGCTGTTTTCTTCCCTATGACATTCCTCTTGCCACTCACTGCAGCTTTCCCATAAATCCCATAGTGCACCTTGGCCCCTGGGATATGTGAGGCATTTATATTAGCAGTCTCAAAGGAACATGACTCAGGGAAAACTTTTACAGAAACTGAATATTGTATTTAAGGATTTCTATTTGCCTAGAAATCCCAGGTCAGCAGAGTAACCCGAGCAGAATATCAACTTTGCACTCCACCTACTGGTATTGCCTTGTGAGCCCCTAATTACATGTGATGCTGTCTGTAGTACAGAGCTAGTCCAGCTCATGTACATGTTTAATTTTTAGGAAAACATTTCTTCTCTTTGACTCGTGTTCAGATCAGTCTTTTACCCCAAGCATGGACTTTAATGAAGAGCTCTGCATTGTTCCAAAGGTAAAAGGTGAAGTCTGCGTGTGCCTGGCTCTCTGCAATAGTGCAACAGGCACCCCTCGAGGAGAGCAGTCAGCAGCTCTTAGGGACGTTTCCTTGGGTCTGCTGGCCTGACTGCTTGGCAGCCCTTTCCATTAGGAATCTAATGCAGTGGGGATGGGCATCTCAGGAGACAAAACTTAGTCTGCAAACTCTCATCCCTGGTTGTTTGAGGGGGTGACTCAGAGCCCCTTCATGAGATATTATCATGCTCTAATCTAATTTAGCAGTTCCCTGACTCAGAGATTGCTGGAACAATATGTCAGAAAAACAGTAATTACTGCCCCACACCTTGTCACACAGGGTGGTTAACGATCACTGAAATTAGGAACCAGCCCAGCACCTTTTCCACTGGTAGCAACAGAGACTCAATAAATCTTTTATGTATGATAGCAAACAACCTCCATCATTAAAACAATTCAGTTACTCTCTTTTCTTTTTCATAGGCCAATTTTTCAGTTGTGAAATACATTGCAATCTTGAAAAACTTCCTTTGGGAAGTAATTTAAGCAACTATTTGGGCCTGACACCTTCTTTTTTCTTACACAAGCCACCCACCCACCATTTCCTTAATAAAGGACATCACATTAATTCATAGAAACGCAAACATTTCCTATGCCAATGTCTTCTTAACAAGAGCAACAAAAGTCTTCTGAGTAAAAACTGAACAAGAAACCAAGCCTGCCCTGTGCTCCAGTATTAGTAATACCACAGCTTCCTCTTTCTGAGCTTTACCAAGGGGCCTTATAGCCACAGCATAGAGTTAAGGTTGAAACCAGCAGATGATCAAGGCATGGCTCAGTCATCAAGTGGCTTTGGAATTCAAATTTGGGAACCAGTACAGCAACGTGGAGAATGGTTAAGGGATTAAGGAAAAAAAAAAACCAAAAAACCACCAATCTGGTAAATGCAATCCAAGGTGTTTAAGTTTCATTAGTACTGCTAAGCATAGATTCTGGGGAACTGGAGACTGGCTGGTGGAGATCCAGAATATTTATGTGTTGTGTGCAAGAGCTGACGCACCTCCTCCCTCACCTCTGTGCCTAGCACACCGTGTCTCCAGAAAAAAAGGCAGGAATGGAAAAGACCATCCTTTATTTTACCTGTCAGATGCAGGACCCTTTTGCTCAGACCTCAGCAATCAGTGCAAGGAACAAATCCTAACGTGGAGTTTGCATGAGGGCACGTGTAGCTTGTTTTTCAGGTTCATGTTTGCAATGACCCTCTAGGTGCTGAAGGCAGCGTGTGCTGCTTACACAGCCACCTCCAAAGGCTGACCTGGGTACAAGCATAGATACTGAGAGACTGGGATGTACTGACACCTTTGGATGGGGTAGGGAAGACTGTGGGTAGGTATCATAGACTATGTACCAAAGAGGCTTTCCTGCCCCTCATTGTGAAAAGGGAATTTTGATGAACTGCCCAGTAAGGCTGTTGGAACCAGGCGGCTTTGGAGGTGCCTACTCTGACACCAAATGATGGCTTGACAGGACTCCACACCAGTGTGCAACAACTCTGAGAGTTCCCTTTTGCCATGCACAGCTCCCTCTGATTTACAGCTGCACTGGCAGCAGAGCAACCACAGCTGAGTACCAGAGGAGCTGATCTGAAAAACACCTCCTGAAGCACCAGAGCAGTGACCCACAGACACTTCCACAGAAAACTGTAGTAATCTCCTCCTGCTGGCAGTGGAAAGAGCAGACCTCAAGCTGAAAAATTATCTGATAGAGGAAAGTCCAGCTGTGTCTTCCCCTTCCTTTAGTGTATACATGAACTCTACGGGAAAAGTAACAAGGAAATACTGAGTATTGCATTAGTAGTACACAGGCAATATTCAGCTTCACTTTACTGTAACAGCAAATCCAGTTGGTGATGTGGAAGAGATGATCTTCAGCCACATGAGCTGTTAACTTGAATGTGACATCCTCTGGGGCTCAGTTCCTGACCAAGGGAAGCCATGCTGGTAGAGTTGCTGAAAACAGCAACAACCAAGTACCAAACTTCCCCCTCTGGTAAACAAGAGACAGAACTCCAACAACATCTCTAGTTCAAGACTGGGGCTAAGATCCCAAGAAGGTGATCATGCCAGGGAGCATTTTAATTACATTGGCCAGGGTGAAAAAACCCTGATACTTTCTATCCAACCTTTGCAATGATTTGTACAACCTCTAGTATTTTGCAAAATGAAGGAAGATTATTTTTTGTGTTTGCAGAGTTTGCACAGAGAGAGCTCCAGCTCTCTGTTTATCACTGAGTCACCAGCTTAACATCAACTTGACCAACCCACGTGAAGCTGCAGCCAGTTACTTCCACCTCGGTGGCAGCAGTTCCCTCTCAATGCCAGCTAGTCTCTGGCACAGAGCTCTGCAAATGCTCTTCCCACATTGCAGACAGAAAGTTCCTGCTGGTTTAGGACCAGTTCTTACTGTAACTGAAGCAGCTTATGATGGTTTTTATGTACTAATTGTCATCTAAATTGTCTCAGTGGCTATTCATTTTAACTTTACATGCTGGAGTGGCTTGTGAGCTGCAGGATGTAGAAAAATAGGCTAAATCAATTTCTGCTTTGAATAGATGATTTGTATTTAAGAAGGGGTTCAACTGAGAAACAAAAAGTCAACCATACGGTGTATCTAACTCAGAAAGTCTCAAAAATTTAGACCCAGGTACAAGGGAAGTGCATCTAAAATACAGCTTTCCCTTTCTAAATATTCATCACCTTCATCCTCAATTTTCATAGTAGTTCACTTACTGTTCTCTTGGAACAGAGGCTGAGCTTGTAATTATCAAATGATGCATACCCTGGCTCAGGGTAGACTGAGGCTGGAACTCCTAAGGGATGGGAGACAATTGCTTAGCACCCATTACAGTTTCACGGACACTTAGAAGAATTAGTGCAATTAGAAATTGCAAGACACAGAAAATTCTCAAGCTTTTCACAAGGAATTCTCAAGAAATTCTCCAGGAATCCATGGAGGCTAATTTTAATCTTCACGAATGTAGGTTTTCCTGCAGAACAGAAATCTGGGAGCAGATGCTGCCCTAGAGAGCTCAAATATTTTTCTTGGAAGAAACCCTATGCTCCTGTGAAATAATTAGCAGGGGTCTGATCTGTCTCTCCTTTCTGTAAACATCCTAGTGTTTACAGCAACATCACAATGTTAAGTATTACTGTACCAAATCCACATGTCCCAAGTCATGAAAAACTTCTATGAAGGCAACAGGAATTCTTCTGTGGATAAGGCAAGCTGCAGCTTGCTCTAGATGGATGTAACCAGAGCCAAAGTTTACTCTCAGTTGCATTGGCACAAGCACGACAAAACTCTATAAAGTTCCAGATTTACAGTGGACTGACTGACAGCAAGACATGTCACCAGATACTGAAACATACCCAAAGGAACCAACTTGTTTGACCATCTCATTGGAAATGGCCAGTAGCACACCTTGCCTTTCGATCTTTCATTCCAATTGTGACTTCTGTTTGGCTTTTAACTGTTCAAAGTCCAGATTTTCCCTTTCCCTTTGCCATATTAATGCCTAACAATTTTTGTTCTATTAACACACCATCTTCCTTTTTCAGGATACCATGGATAGCTAAGCAAAGGAAAACTAGATGTAGTAATAATTTCTTATTGTGTGTGCTAGAAAGTAAAAGTTTCTCCCCCCAGGCATTACCCATGCACTCCCACTTTGCTTATTGCAGTTCTATTTCACACATCCCCGTTCCCATCCTCCCTGGATGAGAATTACAGGTCCCAGTTATGCACTCACAGTTCCTTAAGACAGGAGCTCTCTACAGGGGCTTGTGGAATTGACACAGGGACCATCCCATGCAATATCAGCCAGGAGGGATTCAGGAGCCAGAATCGGACTCAGTCTTCAGTCATATGCCACAGGTATCAGACGCCCACCTGCCCAAAGCCAGAGGGGCTTTCCGACTCCTTCCCAGCCAAACCTCAATATGAAACAGATGTTTTCAGGGTGATTCCATTGACATTCCACATTTCCTTTCTGACCCTGTACATCACATTACAGGATTTGGAGCAGAAGGGATATCTCTCTCTCCAGCAAGGTGTAAGTGTACTTCATCAGTGCGAGTGCTGGTACAGGTGATGTCATGAGGTGCTGTCACCATAACACGCTGTAATGAAAGCCTGCAACTCACTCACACCAGCTACCGAATCAACGAGACTCCACTGTGGACTTTCTGTGCAATCATCTTTTAACAAGTGCACCCCAAAGAGCCTTGGTGCCTTCCTCTTACACACTTCACACTTTGCTGTTCGTTTGTTCCAAAGCGTAACAGATGTACAAAAGCCTTCATCAATGGCTGCAGTGGTTTTGACTGGTGGACTGCCCTTTTGATAGGAAAACTCGATCTCCTCCCTATTTACACCACAAGTACTTCAGTATATCGGGCCATAACATGCTCTGGTCTGTTAATAGATGTGGTGTTTTTCCCAAGGTCACACTTTTTTCCACATTATTGCTAGAACTGACACATCTTGAGGAAGACTGCCTGGCTGCTCAGTGCAGGACGGCTGTCTAAAGCTGTCAGCTGAGCATGGGGGACATGGAAGACAATCCTACTCTGCCTGCACACAAGGCTCAGTAGCAGGGAGCACTGCAAGGAACCTAGCAAGTCACAAGAGCCTCTGTGGAGCTGCATCAATAGACAATAGATACCACAGTAAGAGCAGGAACAGGATTCTGTTTTGTGCCAGCAGGCACCGTGCGCGACAGCTTGTGCTGAATGGCTCCAACACCAGCGTGCCAGCAGCCCTGGGCATGCAGGCAGCCCAGGACCAGCACTGTGCCTGTGCTGGCTGCCCCTGGCCCACGTGGGTGAGCCTGCCCCCCCCCACAGAACAGGGGAGACTGTGGCTCCATCTCCACTCCGCTGCCATCTGGCTTTGGGCAAGTCCCTTTACCACCCTCAGGTCCTTTGCAGCTTCTGTGCAGTCTGTATGGTGGCAGGTTGTCCCTCCCTGTATAACTGCTCCACAGACCATTTAACTCCACAGAAAACATTCTATTATGATTTGTACTTTGGATTACATCCCACTTGTGCTGTGCCAGGAAAAATAAGGCCCTGCTGCAGTTCTGTCTTAAAACTCAGTTAAGATACTTTTTTTCAATATAGTTTCTCATGCTTTGTCAAGAAGTTTGGTTTTATGAGATGTATCAGCTATTTTCTTTATTCTTTAGGTTCTATCTAGGTATAACTAAGTTGACTTTTTTTATATTTTATTAAATTTTGAAAATCTTAAAAGGAGTTATAAACAGTAACACATGAACTGCAATATACCAAAGGGCCAAAGAGGTCTCCTAATTATACCACTCTCTTAAAAATAGTTTGTATATATTGGGATTGACCAGGACTGATTTACAGTTCTAGGAAGGAAAATATGATACAACTGATCCAACAGATAACTTTATGGAGGAGATGTCACAGGCTTGGTCTCCATGGAGCAGGAGACTGTAATGAAGAACTGCTGTAGGGAAGAGTAATCAGCAGTTTTGGAGCTGGCTTCAACCAACCTCATTGGAAAGAATAATTATGGACCCCTGTGCTTCTAAACATATTGTAATTGCAGTTTTGAATAACAATTATTTACATATTTGCAGAGCAATCCTATCAATTGATAGTATTTAACAGGTAACATCTATCAGACAATTCAGTTACACACTGAGGAATAGGAACACAAATGATTAAGCGCTGTGTCTCAGAAGGGGCACCAGCTATTTTTCCACAAACCACGAAGATGGAAAGAAAAGGTAATGAATGTTACATCAGTCAGTATTATTCCAGTAGCAGGTTAATTTAAGACAAAAATTTATGTTCACAAAGGCTTTGAAATAGCTGCAAAGCTCAAGAGACACTATGATGCAATTTTGAGAGCAAACTCAGTGCAAAAGAAAGGCTATTGACGGGAATGTTAACTTACTCAGAGACCAAGAGAACACAAGGTTGTACATTTATCCATACCTGATAATTTTCAAATAAAAACTTAGCTTTGCTACTTTCTAAATAAATTATTTCATTGAAATTACAATAGGAATATGAAGCAAGGAAACACAGAGGTAATCAAGACACTCTTGGCTTATCATCCAGGAATTTCAGTTTTGGAACATAATTGAACACTGTTCCTTTCTCTCCTGTGGGTTGGTTTCTGAAAGTCACTAACTTGCTGCTGGCAAAAGCTGATTAGTTTCAGTGTTCTGTTACTTGAACAATTAAATTACAGGACATGAAATTGCTTGCAAATTCCTGGCAAAGCATCTGTTAATATGCAGTTATATGAAAGAAAACACTTTCTATCAAAACGTGTGTAATTATAGATTTAAGTCCAGGGTTGTGGCTTTGGACTTTAAAACCTCTCCATGGAATCAAGGGCCCCAAAACATGGCCAAAAGGTGTACTGTGCCCAACAACAGATTTCCTGAAGTGTGGAGCGAGTGGAAACTTTAACACTACTCAGAAAACCTTTCCTCTCTATTTTAGAATCAAACCCCCTAGGATAGAGCTGGACACCCCCCTCTACCATTCCCCCACTCTCACATTTGTCCTCTGTGTTACAGCAGCTGTAAGTAAGCAGAAGTAAAACCTCCCTCACTTCATTTGCTTTTTCTACCCCTTTGGTGTTTCATGTCCTCTAATTCTGTTCTAGAGGCTTTCAATAAGAGTTATAAATGATTCAGGGTCACTCACCTTTGTTAAGAACAAGTAACAGAAAAGAAATACACACTCCACAGGGAAAAAAGAAAAGTCCTACTGAACAGTGATAGCTTGTTGATGAACGAAGTGTATGTTAAGAATTCTAGAAACTACAGAAAATCTATGCTTACAAGATGTTTGAAGATTACAGTACACAGAAGGAGAGATTCCCCAGAAATATCCATGGCATGTCCCTCCTTTGACACAGCTGGCTCAAACCTTTGGCAAGATTTCTCAGCACTCATTTCCCTGCACAAGAGGACTGGGCTGGGCTTACTGCCTTTCAACCCCACCACAGATGTTCTCAAGGTGCAGAATTTCCCAAGTGGTGATCACAAAGTCCACTGTCTTGCCCCTTCAGAGACACTTGTTAATTTACAGCAGAAGTGATTAATTACCTTGCCTCTATTAAGCAAAACTTGCCTTTTTGGTTCAGGGAGGTTAATCTATAAAAGTATATATTAAAAGTTTGAACCATTATCCTTCACAAATGCACAGCATATGTTTGACTGGGGAATCCTGTGACTTAGGTCCACATTCAAACGTATCCAGGGGCTAAAACTTTTCAATATTCCCATCTGTTCAACCACTGCAAAGCCCTGTCTGTTCAGAGCCCAAGAACTTTCAGTAAGAAAGTGACTAATATCTCAAATCTGGACCACAAAAATGTGCCACTGCATTTAGATGAACATTTAGCTCCAATGAATAGGCTATACTTGCAATCTTTCACCCTTTGTTTATTCATTGCTCGTATCAGTGACTCATTCCTCCCACAGAAAAATCAGCAGAAGGGCACTCAGAGGAACATTTTACAACTATTCTTCATTTTTCCCCCTCAACCTCCTCCCATCTCCTCCAACTCCATCTAGTACAGATTCCACCTCTGCTGCAGCACGTACAACAGCAGTAGATATTAATGGATCACCTGGTCTCAGAGATATTCCCTCCATCTCTTTTCTGGCTGGTAGTGAAGTGCTCTGGGCTTTCTACCTCTGTGGCAGGAATTGTAGGATAGAATGTCTTTTAACCAGATCTCCTTACAAGATCTAACAATGGAGGCAGCAGTTACCTGGTATAATCACGTCCACAACTCCTACCTTACTGCATTAAGATTTTGTAGAAGGCTAGAAGAGAAACAACACATTTCAACAATACTTGGTAAAATAAATATAATTGAGGTTAGACTAGAAGTCTGTAGTTTCCTGGGTCTTCCCTCATGTCCTTTTTGCAAACTGGAAGAACATTAGCTGGCTTTCAGTCAGCAGGGACCTTCCCAGACCTTTGGCAGGGGTTCTTCCATACCATACACCAGCTCCTTCAGAATGCTAGGATGAATCCCATCAGGCCCCATGGACTTGTGAACACTCAGCCAGCACAGCTAGTCCCTTACAATTTCAGCATTCACAAATGGGAAGTCACTGTTCTCACACTTGTGAGCCTCCATCTCAGGAGACTCCAAGAGTGACAAGGCAAAATTCCATCAAGGTAACAAGAAAGGCAGTCTAGATTTTCTTCTTTAAACAAATGACATAGTCAAGAGAAAGTCTGACAAATGAAAATCATCTGTTAGCATAAAGAAGCGACAATTCATAGCAACATAATATGAACCCCATTAGCTCACTTGCTCCCACAGGATAGAAGGAAAAGCAGCATAAAATTCCCCACAACTATCAAAGCCAGCCTACACCAACAATTTACATTTTGAGACACCCTATAAGTAGTCAGACATTACACTTAGTAGAATTTGGAAAGATAGTTTCTGCCCAATGTGAAGGTTGCTATCAAACCAAGAGATGTTATATCATGGAAACAATGACACCTGTTCCTCAACTGATAAAATTTGGTTTGTGTCCAGTTCAATGAATGGGGCTGGGCACTTGCTTGCGTAAGCTCTATAAATACACAAAACAAAGGAACTTGGAAGTCAGCCCTGGAGGGCTGATATCTTGTACACAGAAGAAACCAAATCAGAGGTTTACAGGTATCTCACAATCCAATTGTCTAAGAATTATTCTAGTACTTAGAAACCCTGTCATCTACACCACGTGACTTAATTCCTTACCAACATTTGAAACCTACAATTTCAACTCCCTGTCCTCTTTACACTGTGTATGACTGTAGAATACAGAGTGCCTACTTGGGACTTGAATCCAATACTGCCATGAATCAGTAGTTACCTATTCCTTCCCCTTTCCCTAAAGAAGAGAAGTCAGTGGATACACTGTGATTTGTGACAATGGTTCAGGTGCACTTTATGAATTCCAAAACTATAGACTTGGCAAGTAAAAACTTGAAGCCTCACTGCTCACTCAGTAAGCAGATTACTGGGGTCCTTTTTGTGTGTCAGCTGTACAATATAAAACCAGATATACAAAAGTTAACAGACTTTCAGAAATTCAACAGAAACTCAGTATCTGATTCTACAGTGGTGAAGAATATGAGTAAACGAAAATATTATCAGCACAAAAAAGAATTTATACCAGGCCACTGTTGCAGCATATGCCACAGCCCATGTCGCAGTTGAGATGGCCACAATACACAGAGTATCATCATACAGCTTCAGAAAGCTTCAACCCATACAGAATAACACCATACCACCTCAGAAGGCTTCAAGCATTGGCCCACAGACAGTAACACCACATCACTTCAGAAGGCTGCAAGCATTGACGCTTCTTTTTCTTTAGCCCAACCTTTTATACCCCTCATGTTTATGCAGTGCACCTGTGTGCCTTCTGCTCCCTTTGGTGGTTGGTCAGTGCACCTGGGCACTCCAGGTCTCATTACCTTCAATGCTGCTCACCTGCTCCTCACAGCTGCAGTCCATTGGGGATGAGGCTCAGCCGCAGCCCCACTCCCAATTACCACAAACTGTACCTACAGGCTACAGTTCTCTTTACCTCAGATACTTTCCCTGTGATACAGTAAGCTAGTTTTACTGTAGCCATTTTATGGATTATAACTCTTTTACTCTACTTCCACTGACCAAACACAAACATTCTTTGTAACAAACTGAGCAAGCTGGGGGTGGGTGGAGGGTGGGATGAGATGACCGACACAGTAAAAGAGAAAAACACAGGCAGAGGGAGAGACAGATGTCTTGCACCTTATTTTTTTTCTCCATTATGAAATCCATTTAATCTACATTTATATAATATAATCTTGTAAAGATCTCACTTCTTTCAGGCAACCAAAAAAGGAAGAAAAAAAGCACAGGCACAGTGGCTTTGTAACTTGCCGTTCAGTCTAGAGAAAAGCATAGCATACAAACTTTAAACAGTAAGTCTTTAGATTAAGCTTCAGAAACAGGCTTTACTTACAGCTTGACAAACCCTTAGATTTCTAGGTCTTCCTTAGAAACTCATCTAATTGCTTACCTTGGGAGAGCAATAAATTTCAAGGTTAATTTTTTCTTACACTGGTCAATGCAAGATTGACCAATACAGACCTTTTTCCCTCCAAGTTAACCAAAGCACAGTTTTAACTGAACAAATAATTCTGTGACTCCTGAAAGAGGTAATGTAGTCATAAGGACTGCAAAAATTGATGGAAAGAGGACAGCACTGTTTGTGTCAGAAGAGACAGGGGTAGAGAGCTGTTAGCTGGTCCCCAGCTATTAGTCCAGACAGAATTTTACAAGAGGATTTATGACTAGTTATGCGTTTAACCAGACACAATTATTTTTCATCTCTGTAGGATCCCACTCACAGATAACTCTAATACATCTGCATATATTGGCAGATGTGTGGTTTGGAAGGCCTGTCTCACAAAAAGCACCATCAACTCTGTCCAGTTCTTAATATGAAACTTGAATATGGAAGAGAAGGCTGAGGTAAATATTCCTCTGTGGTATCTGACCTGAAATATACTACATCGAAAATTGTAATATATCCTGGACTTTCATGACTATGTTAAAAAGCTACTTAACAGGTTAAGAAGTAAACCTATTCCTGGCACAGTGTGATTTAGAGAAGGGGGAATCTTAACTTACAAATTCTCTTAAAGAGCCACAGTGACATTCACAGGGCTCAACTTAACAACAGAAGTTTAACACCTCATTTTCCAAGACGATCATATTGTGTGGTTCAAGGAAGTTCACTATTTGCATCAAGCTTTTACAGCTACCAACATGACAGCTCTGTTCTACAAGGCACTGAACTTCATATACAGTGAGAAAACCTGTCCCAAAATCCTCACCAACTACAATCGAAAAAACTCTTAACATTCTTTGTCATGGAAACAAAAGAGATTAAAAGTCAGGAGTGAGGTCTTTGGAAACAGCTGAAGCCTCATTTTTCAAGGGACTGACTTCACTGGGTAAGTAATACTGTTAACCTGGATCACATTTACACGTTTTAGCAGAACACACGAGAATCTGGTATATGCCTCTGGTAGGTCCACACAAATGTTATGCAAACACTGCAGACAGTATTTATAGGTTTCTGTCTTCGGTGGAAAATCCCATTTCTATGAGTATACTGGAAGTCTTAGGATAGGGCAGACTTTGTTCTCAGCTAAGACACTGTCTTTCAAAAGTGTTTTGATAGAGAGCAAAACCATGACAGCACCATGA
The DNA here is from genome assembly GCA_013399945.1 of Ploceus nigricollis. Classification (NCBI taxonomy): domain Eukaryota; kingdom Metazoa; phylum Chordata; class Aves; order Passeriformes; family Ploceidae; genus Ploceus; species Ploceus nigricollis. The sequence goes on from VXBC01012281.1 coordinate 1,017,066, forward strand.
AAACAAGCTTATTGTGCTTTGATTAGAGAAAAGCACTGCAGACGTACAAGCTACACACTTAGCAGGAAAAAAAAAAGAAAAAAAAATTAATGAGAAGTCTCTTAAGATGTCTGAAAGAAAAACCTTTGTCAAAGATACTAAATATTGAAAAAAATGGAAAAAAGCATTAAATTTGGTTTCTGTGTTTGGTACTATGTAAAACTTGAAGAATTAATTTTTCTACTGACTCTGACTATATACTCGGATGGTTCAACCCTCCAATTTCAAAAGGTGTTTTAACATGATTCATGCCACATTTTAATGTAATATCTCCAGAGCTCTAGGTGCTGTTGCTCCAGGGCAGTCAGGAGAGCACCTAGAACCAGATTTTCTGGCATTCCATGCTGTTATATGAGTATAAAACAAGGTAAGCCAGGACTAAGAACTCATGCAGTGCTTGATAAGAAGCTATGCTTTTGGTTAGGAATTCAAAAGCCACATATTTATAAATAAACAATGAAACCATCATATTTATATAAATGAGCCTGATGCCTTAAGATTTTAGCCTTTCTATTTTTCAAATCCTGTACTGCATTAGTGCATAACTCTAAACTCCATATGAAGTATTAACTACTGTCTTCACATTTTGGTTGGACAAAACAATTCCTCTACGCCTAAAACTCAAGGACGCCCTACAGCCTCAGGCCCCAAAAAGTATAAAGAAAAGTGAATTGTGGGGGTGCGGACTGGGGGAATATGACTTCATTACCTGAAGCTGTAACTGGAGGATTAACCCCCTGATTTGCAAGTAGACCAAACTTATATCTATCTGGAAAACCCGTGACCATTGTCCCCAGCCTTGGGAAGGCTTCATCTGCCCTTAATGTACGTGAAGGGTACATTAAATATATTCTATTAAATTAAATATTTAACATATCTGCTTTTATCCTTTCAACTTTATTTAGCCTCTGTTTCTAAGGCAAGCCCAAAAAAGGCATCAAACCAAAAACACGAAAAGGTTGGGAAACCTCTCATAGCTGACATTTTTCAGTTTGCCTTTCTCTCTTCACATTCATTGACAACTATTCTTCCCACATCTAGTTAATTAAAATGGGAGCTATGAATGTAAACACTGTGCTTCCACAGTTTGTAGCACAGATACATCATTTCTCAGAGTGAATAGTAGTTTCTTGTGCAGTCACACTGTGTCATATAATATCAAAATTATCTGAAGCTGATGAGGAAATTGGAATGTTGCTGTCCTCAGAGTTCCTGGAGTGTCTGTACAGCATGATCTCCAGTACACTGTAAAATAATTTAGGCTGGAAGGGATCCATGGAGGTCATCTGGTCCAACACACCACACATAGCAAGGCCAACTTCGAAGGTGGATCAGGTTGCTTAGGGTTATTTGAGTTCCCAGTATGTTCAAGGATGGAGATGTCACAGTTTCTGTGTATACTGTTTGATCAATCTTATCTAAAGACCCTACTATCCATTCCATTTCTCTTGCTGCAAACTGAGAGAAGTAGCCTGTTGCTTATGCATACACATTTGCCCACCTGCTAAACACAAAATTGTGTTCAACACCAACTGCACAACTGAGCTCACTTCTGTAATACCTTCAGAAATTAATATTATGTAAATGCAGATCAATACCCAATGCCAATAGGCTTAAGATTTATCGTGCATACCTTCAGCAGTCTGAAAGTTAGCCTAGATTTCTTTTCCAAACTACCTACTGTCAACAAAGGTGGAATAGAGTGCTTTGCATATCTAAAAATGAAGCTTCACGAAAGTTCCATTTCTTTCCACACTTTTTCTAACTTAGACCAGGCACCTAATAACTAGCCTGCCTACCATAATTTCATGTATTTTGTATATTTAGATTGCTGCAACTTTAAGGGGAAGAACTAGAAAAAAGATCAGGGTGAGACAATGCACAAAAACAGTGATCAGCAGTGTAACCAATTAAGTTTTGAAAATTCTGTAGCAAATGCTTTTCTTGTTTTTTCAAACAGAGCACTAACTTAGTCACAGCTTCAAGTGAAAACATGTACAGCAAGTTCAAGTCTTAAACTGATCACCAGACCAACACACATACAAAAAGCATAATTTAATTATCACCTTTTTGCCATGAGTAAGCATTAACAATGAAATATTTAACTGTCAAAAGTCTTTATGAATATCTAAAAGCCTAATACAAATATCCAAACTATTAGTAAACATTTGTAATTTAAAGTGTTAACAATAAGACATTTAATAACTCTGCATTAAATCTAACAAGCCTTTTATAGAAGAATATTAATTTACAGTCATTCTTTCTAACAACTCTTTGTACAATAAAAAAAATTAGATTTGTATTTTTCTGCTTCCCTTTCCCACCCAGCCACCCACATGGTTTTGTTCTCAGACTGAGCTACTAGCTGATCAAGCCTCATGGTAAAAATCCTCTCAGCCAAGGGTCCAAGATCTCAATTTCAGCATCCAGCTCAAATGTTCTTTGGGAAAAAAAATCCATGTTTTTGTATAATGTGCAAAGTGCAACTTTTATCCAGTGCCATCAGAAGTGCGTGCTGCTATAAACATCATCAAAGAATAAATGAGTAAAAATTAAGACTTCTCAATTTCTGATTGTTCTCTTACGGACAAATGTTAGATGATGTCTACAGGAATGACAGATCAAGTGGATTTTATCCTGGTGCTTACTGGGTCAGGTACTTTCCAATTTCATTAGGTCAAACCAATATTTTTACTCAAGTTCTTCAGTTTCCTCTGTAAAAAGTTCAGCCAAATCTGCCACTGTCAACACTGAGGCTTCTGACTGTTTCATGGAAGAGCTTGTGTGGCTGTGGGAAAAAATTGCATGCGGGCATCAGAGAAAGAATCAGTGTAAGCAATGAGTTGTGTGCACTGGAGACAGAGCACACAGTTCAGAGTCAATACCTGCTCAGCTTTGCAGCTCAGCAGGAAAGCACACCTTCTGTCCAGGAAACACATACACTCATCATCTACTGCTCCTGCACACTCTAAGTAAGATAAAAAGTCCATCTACTGTCCCCAAATGTGATCAACACCAAACACTGCAAAGGCAGCAGAACATGGGATAATCCACTTTGACCTCTTAACATTTAAGGGATTTGCTTGAGCTTCCAAGAATGAGGTTTAATATTACTTTCAAAACATTAGCCCTCATGGGATCACTTGACCACCGTACATTTATCCAAATTTTATGTGCAAAAGTAGTGCTACTTCACAGATAAGGAGAATAAATCATTCTTGAAGGGCTAAAACTGAAATCTTCCATAACTATATCCAAAGATGTGCATGTAATTTTTAGTATCATGATCTGTAACAGGCAAAATTTCCTTAAACTAAGGCCTCCTCCTAGATTTGTCATGTGTACACCATCTAGTTAAAAGGTACAAACCTCTTACACTGTCTGCCTAAGGAATGTAAATAGCATTTTTGGTCCCGCTCCAATCCATCACTGCTTATAGACTTTGGAAAGATAAACCACAGTAAGAACTGCTTTCTGTGTCTGCACACCAGCCTCATGTATGACTTAGCATCTGGGCAATGCTTGCATGGACTGTGAAACCAAGAAGTGTGACACAGCACCATCAGACGAGGTTTGTAGGATTAAAAAAATAAAATAACAAAAGAAAGAACCCATGTCCTGTGTTAGAGTTTATGGCATATTGTTGCTGTAGTGGCAGGCTTAGTACTACTCCATCAATTGCAATGTTTTTATACCAATGAAAATAGGTAAACTGAAAAGATAAATCATACCATAATATATCATTTATTACTTGGGCTTTTATGAAATAAAATACACAAAACATAACCAAAATATTTTCCAGATAATTAAAATACTTTAAGCTGCAAGTTACTGGAACCAGGTTAAAACTTTTCAAGTCTTAAAACTGTTTTGCCTATCAAAACAGTTTGAAGAACAGTTGAAGTTTATATATAAGATAGACATTCCTAACCATAATAAAAGTATGGTGGAGAGCCACCTTTTCATTTTCAGTGCAATAATGACATTTAAAAAAAAAATTAACACATACCTTCTATCTACAGTTTTCAGCATAGTCTGCATTCTCTCTTCTATTGTTGCTTTTATCAGGAACCTATGAACAATCGTAGATCTGAATGTGTTTAAAAAAAAAGAAAACGCCACCATAAGTGAGCAGAAGTTGTACTGTTACTGCCAAAGTTTATAACCATATTTTTGTCTCATACTAATTCTATTAAAAGTGTTGAAAATATGCCTCTGGTTTTTAAGAAATAAATGTTAGAAGTGATTAGCAACTTCCACTGACATTTCAGAGTGCTTAGTGCTTCCCTGTAAATACACTTTCACTTTACTGATCACACACTAAATGAATGTAAGCTGTATTAGCTAAAATCCTAATGTAGATACAGGGCAAAGTTCTGCTTTCTGTGTCCTTACTAGAAACATTCCTCCAGAGCCTAAAGAGAAGAGTTTTGCCCACTGGTTATATACAATGTTCATACTTCATTGTCACAAATTATTCCAAGAGACAAGAGCTCAATGTGATGGATAATGAAACCTAATACCCAGAGTTTTAATAATATTATTTTTGAAGACAGCAAAATACAACAATTTGTTTTTAAAAGAAGTCAGTAACTGTAGTCAGAAAACACTGGTAAAATACAAAACCCAAAACGTCAATAAACATACCACAAAATGAAAATTCCATTTATGAAATAAAATTTCAAAAAAGAAAGCAGTAATTTAGAAAAGTGACAGGCCCCAGAAAGTAAAATGGAAAAAAGTCAGATCCAAACATAAAAATGAAAAAGTACACCATGCTCCCCAGTATAAACATTTTTCAAGGTAAGAACCCTTGAAAATGCTTAGATGGTTTTCAGGTCTTAGGTTGAAACTTTGGCAGGTAACATTTCACAGAAAAACACAGGGGGAATGCTTTCGGATTCACAGGCAAAGGTCTACCCCCAAAAAAGAGAAGTAAATAAGAACTGAACTGGTAATAGTTGCACCAGTGACACTAAACAGTATTCCCTAATGCTCAGTGTACTTGGGACACAGCCCTTTTTAAAAATAAGCCTAGCTGAAATCTTAATTCTTAAAAAAGTACAATGTATTCTTGGTGGTTTTATTGCAACGTTTTTGCCACACCTTTAGTGCCAGCACCATGTAGAACTGCAGTGTGGGCTGTTGCAATCAGTCTTTCCTATGCTTTCCTATGCTCTCACAGTTAATTCAAAATCCTTACCAGCACACACAAATATCCACCTGTTCATAACATTCTTTCACATACATGCTCCATCATGTCCTCCTCTCTCTTTGCTTTCACTTCCAGAACACAACCCCCACTATTATTCTACAGTATTCTTATTCCAGAATTGACTGCAGCTATTTTTCTTCTTCATGTACTGGGGTTTAATTTTTTTTTCCTAAAGTTATGAGACCTTAGGAAAAACACATACATCTCGTATGTTGAGGACCAACTTTCTAAAACTTTTTTAAAGTGTTCAGTACTACCTATGTCAGAGCAACAGCACTGAAACAAACACGAGATGCAAACTCATTAATGTCTTCAAAAAGACAGGAGCAAGGGCAGAACTGTGCTTTAAAAACTTATCAGTTCTAATAAGAGTGTGCTATAACTTTCTTTTTGGAAAAAAACCCCAACTAAAAAAAGCCCCAGAACAAGGAAACAAAAAAACCCCCAACAATTTATGCAGCTCCTAATCTGGAGCTGAGAATGACTGTTGCGGTGTTTTGGAATGACCAGTTAGAAAGAGCCACTCAAGGAAACTCAGAAAGGCCATGCCTGAACGTAGCCATATATGACATAAATGACGAGTTGCTTGGACCTGCAAAGCTAAGACATTTCTGGACATTTTTGCAAGCAGAAGTCCAAAGTTAAAAACTAAGGCATCAATGGCACACATAAAATAGGGCAGCAGCTGAACAAGGTTTTTTCAGATCTATTCTGGATCATATCCAAATCATTCAACACAATTGTAAATCTTACTTTGTTTGGCCAATACGATGTACTCTGCCAATGGCCTGTAGCTCATGTGCTGGATTCAGAATGGGCTCCACAAGCAGAACATGAGTTGCTTCGATGATGTTTAGTCCATTGGAACCAGTGTGAAGAGGCAGCAGCAAAATATTGATGTTGGGATCGTATTTAAATGCAGACAGGTTTTCCTAAAAGGCAAACATCACAGCAGTGTGACAAAAGCTCCTCAATGAAGAGTGTGGGGGACAGGACTATATTTTCAACAAATTATGGCAGCTAATACAGGCTACAGAGTGACAATCTTGCAGGTCTGTCATCCCAGAACAGATACATGACAGTCCCAGGAAGGCATGAACTTCTCGCAACACTGATCAGTGTGTCTCATCCTTAACTTCCATGCCAATGCATCTTTCTCAAAAATCAATGTACTGTTTATCTCCAAATGCTTTAAACTAGGACTTTTTGAGATTATAATTTTTAGAATGAATAAGTTAGAGATCAAAGCTTCTGCAATACAAATTTGCTGCTTTTTTAGTTTCTGAAATGAAGCAACGAAGTTAAAAGGATCAGATTAACTTCTATGAACTATGATTTTCCCACTGCAAATAATTTAAGAAAAATATCCTTTATGTACCTGAAATTTACTAATTCCATTGATCTGAGAAAAAACCATGTTGTTGTCATACAAAGCTTTTGAAATTATATCCAACACATCTTGCCACTGTAAAAAAAAACAAAACAAAACCACACAACACAATAAAAGTAACTCAACATTACAAACAGCAATGAAAACTAAAAAATAATAATTAACTTCCTTAACAAAGAGTAGATTTAAAAGCTTTTCAAAATGCTAGGATTTGAATTTTTTTTAAAAAACTGTGTGCTAGAAACCAAATCTTTCATAAAACTAAGTAAGACAGGTAATTAGAAAGATCAACTTGAATAAAGGAAATTGGTAACCATTGCAAAAACAGTTTTACTATGTATCAAAAACATCTGGACACCACATTTAAAATTATCTAGAATTTCTACTGTTTCCATACAAATCTAAGTGTTTGCCCTTTAAAGAAACAAGCTTTCACATTTGCTGACTATGATCATTTTTCTTGTTCCAGTTACAAGACTCGCCCTACAAATCCTCAAAACAATCAAATGGTTGTACAGAGTGATTCAACATTTTGGTAGCTAAACTAGCTTCTGAAAATATTATGAACACTTTAAACTCAAAACATACATGCAAAGACAAGACAGAAAATGGTGATTAATACCGTTGAGAAAACTAAGGACTTGGCCCCTGGATCTTTAAATTGAATTTTCTTCAGCGTTCGGACCACAGCTTCCACTTTGGTGGAGTGACTTCCCTTGGAAAAGTCAAAGAAGCGCATTAGTAAAGTAGCATAGGAAAGAACTCCTTCCACATTCATTGCTTTATTAAATGATGTTATATTAGGTCTCTTACACATCTTACACGAAGTTAACAATGACCAGCCTTGAGGAAGGGCAGGTTAAGTAGCACTGAACTACTTTTACCTCTCCCTTATAACAGACTGCACTAAGATCAGCAGTGTGTAACAGCACGTGCAGCACATGAAGAATGAAGTGCCACGCAGACACACCCTCTTGTTCTGCATGAGGCAAAACAGACAGACCAAGCAGTGCAGTGGCACCAAACGTACCCATTAGGCCTCCTGCAGTTTAACTTTGTGGCACAGTCTTTAGTGAATCTTTCAAATGCACATCAAAATATCCCTACCTTCACACCTCTTGAAAATAGACCAAGAAAAAAACCTACCTGAATGCTATTTATGTTGCTTTTGTTTCTCATTCTGGCAACATCAAACTTCATAGTACATTCAGTATTATGAAGCTTGTTAATTATATTTAAAACAGTAAGAAAACTGTAAATATAATTAATTTTTGCATGATGGTGAGCTGCAATGAAAACATCTTTCTATTCTGCATTCAGAAGTATTTCAGTGCTTAATGAATCCAATAATTTATTCTACATCTTGTCCATTTTGATTTATGTACTCTTCCCTTTCCCCTTAGGTCAGCAAGAGGATACAATGAGATGCAATTCTTTTTCTATCTCCTTCAGTATGTACTTTCTATTACAGCAATTTTACCTAATGTCTTTTTTAAAGAAGCCTCTACTTTCTTACTACACACATCGTCATTTCAAACTGTGCTAGATTCAGCAGGACAAATACTGTTTTATTTCAGTCTGCACCTGTCTTTTGAACATTGAATTAACTATGTTGGCTTACTACAATGACAGATCAAATTTACTGAAGGCATGCTGTGTGCAGAATTGGCTGGGAAGGATGTCAGCAGTCTCAGCACAAGCTGGGTACCAATGCTGGGCTGCTTGATCATTCACACGTTAGGCAGCTAACATGTAAAAGACTTTCTGCAGACTGTTTTACCAAAGGCTGCAGTAAGCAGTGCCTTTTATTACCCAGGGTCCTCCACAGTGATTCCAACTCTGCAATGTCACAGACAGAGAAACTAACCACCTTTCTTCCACACCATTTCTACTGCACCTGGTAGACACTGACTGTCCATCTGACTGCTTGCAAAGTCAGATGGACAACTAGAAATGCTTATGTTGGCAGGTGTTCTGATCTGAAAGGATGATACATTTGCAGCCCTATGGCTGCTGCCTGCCAATCATAAACATCTACAGTTAGGAGATCTGAGACTAACTTTTAGGACTTCCTACATAATTCCAGGATCATTTATGGCTTTTCCAATACTATTCACCTCTGATTCAGTGATGACAATCCTGGCTAATTTGTTCTAATTGTCTTTTACTCAGAAACTGTTACTAGACCTTATCATAGGTTCTTTTCCCTGCTATAACAGATAGCAAGCTTTAGGCACTGTTGTTGATTTTTCCACCCTTCAGAGTCCTGTGACTCAGGTGTCACAAAGGTGACTTCGTACAAGATCAGTAAGGGGAACTATGGTGCAGAAAAGAACAGCACAATGCTCAAAGTGGTCACAAGTTATCTTTTTAAACAAGATAACTGTGTAAAGTTCTTCATCCCTTTGTCTACATTATGTTAAATTATATTATACTTACTGAACTTACAAGTGACTAAAACTTTGGCTCACAGCACACACAAAGATTTCAGTTTTGTTCTCTATGGAGAGATGAAACTAACAGAAGCACTCTTGTTTTTCCGTCTGTCTTAAAAAATGGTATCCTACTCATTACCCCTACACCATGAGTCTATCATTTTGTTGAATATTCAGATGACTATTTATAAAGAAATTGGCTAGATCAAATGAATTATGGAAGAGTTAACATTAGAACCAAAACTACCCTCTAACAATCAATTTCTGTCTCAGATGACAGGCTGGCAACACCCACTGTAATACTGACCAGACACAGGAAGCTTTTACAAAACCAAAACATGCAGGGATGTCAGTAATCTCTCTCTCAGTATATACTGCTTCCATTTACAGTAGTCCTTTTGCATCTAATGCACTACCTTAAGATGGTTAGTGCCAGTAAAATAAAAAGTTAGAAAGAAAGAGAGGTAGTGAATACTTTAAGAGGGATTGAGAAAGATCAGATTAAAATAAAAACACTGAATAAATCACACAATTTTCATATCTGTCCTGAAAGATACTGATCTTAACCTCAGTATTCTATAGAAACCATAGTAAGTTTGTTATTCTTTGTAAACTGTCCTTTAAAGGAATATGAGGTAGAAATTTTTAACAAAAATGTTGCTTGTTTAGGTAGTAAATACAGTGAAGCTACAGTGTATATTTTACATTTTTCATTACCTAAGAATGAGCTTTGCTCAAGCAAATTCGCACAGAATTCCTATTTTTGGTTTATTTTTGCTTTGTTCAAAGTTTTTGATGCAGAAATACTTCAAGAAAACACTACAACTCTTTACACAGGACAGCAGATGACATGTTCTTTCAGTGTCTTATTTATGAAATTTGGCTATTCTGGTTATTTTTTATTGTAATTTATGAAACATATTTGAAATTTTGTTAGAAAGAGGGTGATATCTCTAAACTGTATATGGAATTAATACGTAAAAAGCCCTGCATGAAGTAGTGTTCTAAGAAGTAGCATTTGAAAAACACAGCCTATTTACTCCCCCTAGTGCCACATACGGTCAACTACTTTAATAATTCAAGTTAGGAATCATCTACTCATAAAATGGAATTCCATTTGTCCAGGGAGGTTGAAATAACTAGTGTGAATGTGATAGCATTGTCTTCAATACAGGGTTGCAACCCTAGAAATTGTGCAAAGTTCAAGGAGACTTGCACAGATATCATGGAAGTTTGTCATCACAACTAGTTATTATTTTTGACTACACTAATCAGATTAAAATTATGACAAGTATTACAATCATATTTTAATCCAGCTGTATCATAATAATATTTTAATAAAAGACAGCAGTATCATCTAAACCAAAGTATTATCAATGTATTTTACCTTTGCATTTTAGCCCAGAATCCTCTATTTTTTCCACAACTGCAATAAACACAGGTTTTTTGTTTCTACAAGACATTCATGCAGAGCAAACATGTACCTATGCACTACATATATGTCAGTATTGCTAAAGACTTGTAGAGATGCTGTCTATTCCACCCAATGAAAACTCTCCTTTAGTAAAAAAAGCAGATACAACAGTGCAATCAGGACTGAATTCCTACATGTTTGTGTCTAGAGGTTTTGTCATTAGGACAAACTATTTATAAAACTATACAGTATACTTGTCTGCCTAAATGCGGTATTCTACAAAACACAACAAATATGCAGTGCTGGAAGTCTGGGCCACAGAGCTCCTGCAAACAACTTACCTTTACAGGAATATCATCCTCCTGATTTGCAGCTTCTGCAGTGAAGACATAAGATATTTCTTTATGAGATGTTGTCTGCCTGCAAATGGCACATTTAATTGAGCTCCGGCGGGTGCCGACGCTGTACTGCTGGATGATGATTGCTATGCACTCATTACAAAAACAGTGTCCACATGTCAGCACTGCCCACTATGCAGGAAACAAAAAAACCCAAACACAACACAGTTTCAGTTTTGGGCCATTGCAAAAGAAAACCAGTGTACTTATCTATGATAAATTACATTTTCATAGAGAAATTACGTTATTTTCATGATATGTATCAGATTAAAGAAGCATTTTACAATTGTTGCACTCTAGCTGCTAAAAAGCCTGAATTTTAAAGTTTTCCAGCATAGACACATTCATGATCTAAAGGAAGTCTTTGAGTTTACTGTTCATTGTTCACATTTTCTCAGTTTTGAACTTCAGGAAAGACATTACAATCTTCCATTTCTATGAAAGATGATTCTTAATGCCTTATATGTAAACACAGATTAAGTATTTACATACTTGTAAAAAATTACAAAAATGTTTTCATTTGCCTTCTCTACAATTCTTTATCTGTGCATTCATACTACATTGGTCTTATTTAACAAGTGATAGAAAAAGTGCTTTAATTTTTCCCTACTGGTAAGTCCAAGACAGCATCTTTGGACTTAAGAAGAAAGATTTTATACAGTATCTTAATCTCTTTTTGACAGAATGTATGTGAAACAAGATTGCATTGCAGAAGCTGTTCTCCCCTTGTGAGCCTAGAGCATCTACATGTCAGCCAGAACATTCCATGATAGAGAAGCAATTTGTAAACCAGTAGTTTTGAAATCCAAAATAGTATCTTTTGCTGTACTAGTCTGTTCTTTAGGCCATTTCAAGAGGAAAAACTAGAAGTTTTCATGGGACCAAGTAGCAAAGGGATTGACTAAACCACATCAAGCAGGTCTTTTAGGCTTTGTAAGTTTTTTTCAATTGTGCAGAAACAGAATGAGAAGTATTTTAAAAGTTCTTTGCAACATGAAAGCTGCTATCATCTAAAGAAGCAGTCTTGCTGTTAAGAAAAGATAAAGAAAGTTACGAGATTATTTTCTGTTTCAGTGAGCTCTTCCAGCTCTGAGATAAAGAATAACGGCAGTTAACGGGACTAACAGCTTTTCTCTGTAAAAACCTGTATTACCCTTGGAAGAAGAGCACAGAGGGGATTTTGGAAACATGGCAGGACAGCAGTTCATGCTTACACATCTCTATAATGCAAAGAGAAGCTAAACCTCCTTAAAATAGCTACCCTAAAATAAAGAGACAATTTAGTTTTACCATATACGAGTCCTTTTATGTTTTTCCCTAATGCATGGTAAGTCAGGTTTAAACTATGGCTTTGTACTTTATGATATAGATTAAGTCCCACTTGAATTTTAACTCCTGCAGTTCAGCAGGGAAAGAAATCCACATTGCCAGTATTTATTCTATTGGATTTTGCTACTGTTTGCATATGCAATATCCTTTTCTTTAGAGGAAAAAAATACTATCAATAAGAACAATTACAGTAAAATACAATAGTATACAATAGAAGTACTGTTCTTCTTTCTGTTAGCTTATAAATGGGAAATAAATCTTTCTGCCAAAAGTATAACTTCAGAGTTATAAAAGAATCATGAACACACATTTTTGGAACACTTAAGCACTGCTGTCAAAAGCTAAAAGAAGCAGAGGTGCTTGAATCTGAGAAAGATGTTATTTCAGGGGAGAGGCTGATTGGTACATTACAGAAACAGCTCATTTTCCCTGTTTCAATACAGCATTAATTTAAAAACGTATCTTGACAATTTGACACACAACTGGCTCAGCTCTAGCTAAAGATGTTCTAAAACTAAAACGTGCTGAATAAGTATCTTACCTGTTTTCCCAGTTGACGTGCACAGATTGGACATGGTTCCGGGTTAAGTTCTCCAGTAGTTTTGTCCTGAGACTATAAATTAGAAAAAAAAATATAAGCTTTGTGTTTTGTTATTCTATATTTAAAACAAGCTTCTAGAAGAAATTAATAATGAAGCCCTTAAAAGAAACCAAATCAAACCAAAACACTGTGTGAGCAAACTAAAAACACATTCATGTACTCAAGTCCATCTTGAGGAGTTAAAAAATATGTAACTTATGGTAAGCAAAAGGAGCACTTTTTATTTTACAGTCCTTCTGACGGCATCTGCAGCTCTGTAACAGCTCTGAAAAATCATGTTAAAATACAAGCTTCAAACAAGAAACTCCATATATTTTCTATCAGCTTCACATGGTTGCAAAACCACTTAAATTTTGCTTAACTGTGCTTACTTTAACATAAATGAACTTACTCAAACACTATGATTAAAATAACATATAATACATGGAGGTTGTGAGTTTTGTCTTTTTTTTTTTAAACACTTACTTAAACTCCAGATATGATTATCCTTCTGTTTCAGTAAGCTCTTTGTAAAATACCATAGGTATGCAGAGACATGTATAAGGCTTCTACTAAACATGGCCCAGTTAGTTTTAATGAAAACTTTACACATCTAAAACTAGTTCATAGTTTAATAAGCATGTAATTAAACAAGTAACTAAAATATATAATGCAATAATTTTATGAGCACACAGTAACACAAAAAACAGCACACCGAATTTCAAAATGTAATGAATCTTCACAGAAAATACAAAAATTTCTTTAAGATGGAAGTTTTAAATAAAAATAATGGTAGGTTTCTTCCCTTCCACAGGTAAACATCGCTTAGGAAAGGACCAAGGAACCACTAATCTTACTTTCTCCAGATTAGTGAGGTACAGAAGTTGTCCTAATTTCTTTTGTAGCTGTGATTTGGCAACTGCCTTGTCATTCAGAAGTTTCACTCGATTTTGCTCTACCTATGAAAACAACATTAAATATGTGTTAAAAAGGGAAAAAAAAGTTAAGTTTTACAATAAGACTTTAATTTTTTTGTGAAATTCAGCGAGTAATTTACTGGCGACAGACAGAAAACCAGCTCATGCTGGAAATTTAAGATGTGTGTCTCCCCAGGCAAAATTGATTATCTGTTACTTTCCTGTACCCAGTATGAACACAGCACCGTGAATGGGCACATAAAATTGCTTTTTATTGTTTTATTTACATTTTTGGTTCTTTACAGAAACAAAATTAAATTAAAATAACCCACATTTTTAGAAGTTTCTTTTGAAATTCCTTCAATTTATCATCTCTTTTCTTACAACTGTGTATATATATACCAGAATTAACTGGTGGTTCCAAAAACAGTGTGTAAGAGACAATTATTTTCTTTATATTTCTTAGAAATTTCCACTTTTGATTTAACTTATACAAAGACAGAAACATCAAGCTGACTTTTTTTTAGATTAATTACAGCTGATAGTGGAGAAGTTTAATACTGCAGAAGAGGCAAGCACCTGAGGGATGAAGGCCAAAGAAATGGGTGTTTCTGTTATGGCAGCATATATATATGCATAAATCTTAAGACTTTATTAGGCATTTGTTAAGCAAAGTGCTCCTTTTTAAAAATTGTTTTAATACAGAGATGAAATTTATTTCCTTATACAAAGAAGCACTTTTATCTAACTCAATCTCACAGAAAAAAACCACAAAATCTGTCTATTGAAAATACACTTCTATTGGTGCAAAAAAAAATTAAGAGGTTAAATTAACTCAGCATTTTCTCTATCATCATAAACAGAGTCAGGGGTACCTCAGAAATTTCAAAATACTGAAAAAAGTATTTTTCTTTGATGTGCTTATTTCTGTTTTATATAGGTATTTGTGAAAAATATCAATACGGGTAAGGAATCATGTCAACTTAATTTTCCACTCAGCTTGGAAAACTGGGCAATTGTAGAGAAAGGAAGTTGCTGCTGCTGAAAGGACAGCAGTCTCTTGGAAACATGCCACTCTGTCAGAAGGCTAACAAAAATATATCAAAGTAACAGTTACAAGCTCAAAATGGCCCATGTACTTAACGTAGAAAAATTCTATACTCCACCAAGCCTGTCTGAAATGAAAATAGAGACACATTATAGACATTATACATAGATCCAGATGCGGATTTTATTTTTGTAGGAGGTAGGTTCCTTCAAAAAGAAACCATTCTTTCCTGCCCAGTACTCTACCTCATGTGGTTCTATAATGTGGAGCACTGGTGGATTTGGTTTTGGCTCATCGGGGTGACGCACTCTCAGTCGCTCTGTCGCCATTGCCAGTTCATCAATAGCAGACACGTGATCCCTAAGGACCATCCAATACTCATGAAGTAACTGTAAGAAAATCCCAAACAAGTAAACAGCAGAACTGAATTGAGTTACACTTACATGACTCTGCCATACAATGTAAAATGAAATGTGAGAATCTTTTTGGAGGAAGAGATAACATTTCTTTACAGCATTCAGCCACAATACAACTAATTATAATGGAAAACAAGCAGTATAGACATCATTTTGCCTGCTCTCTTCTCCAGTCTCTCTGTATAAACAACTAGAAATAGCGGTCGCTCATTTCTTCTACAACTACTAGTATTACTAGTATTATTAATGCAACTAAAAATTCAGAAACAAAATGCCTTGCAAAACAAAAAAAAACCCTGCTGAATAAAAAAAGAAGTATTTCATAGAGTATCATTCTTGTAACTCAGTGTATATTAGAGTAGTACAGACAACTGAAACAATATTTCCAAGTCACAACAGATGGAATCACAACACTGTCTTCATTCTCATTGGCATATAGTCCCATCTTTTGTTTCCTAACATAAAGGCACATGAAATAAACTGCGTTCCTTCTTCACAAGACTGAAGGTAACCTGAATTACAGAATGGACCAGTGTTGGATTTGCTGAGTCTTGTTACATTCTGATTCAAGTAAACAGATGAACACATTTAATTATATCTTTATACTGTCCTAATAGACGCAATTACATTGCTTAGTAATTTGATTAGTAGCCAGTATAGCTTTTAGAAACTATTAGCTCACGTATAAACCATTTAAAATAAAATCCTGTAATAAGCACTGTGGAAAAGATTGGTAGGCAAACCCTAATTTCAGGAATACAACTTAGATGTGCTAATATTCAGCTGCAATTTGTTTATAATAAATTAAATGGATCACGCAACAGTTTGATCACCATGTAATTTACTGTACCTTATATTCCTTTTTCCATGCTTCAAAGAGTTCCAGGAATGCGCTCCCTTCGTCAGTTAGCCTAACATCCATTCGGTGAGCTTTGGCAAAGGAAAGAAGAGCTTTCAAAGCACGTTCAGTTTCACTGGTTGCCCAGAGCCCTCTGCTTGTGGTGGGCAAACGGTCATCGACAAGCCCTTCTTGGTCTTCTATCATCTCCTCAAATATTGCCATTTGGCCTTTAACACTTCAAAACAAACCAAACACAGCACTTAGCACTGATTTTGTACTTCCACATCCATCTGTACTTATTCATCACCTATTTCAGCCTTCTTATATATGATTAAAGGATAATGCAAACCAAGCAAATATAAACAGCTGTTTTATTACCTAATCAAAAGCTTGCTTTGAACACAGTGACCTCGGTACCAATCCTCAGGCCATTCTGTCAGCCCAAAATCATCTATAGCTTTTGTAAAGGCTTACACATCTAAATCATCTTTCAGTAGTTATTAATGTCACATTCATTAAAAAAATTTCAATTCTGACTTTTTATATAAGCAAGAATTACAGTTAAACTTGGATGCAAAATTTGCTGTGTGTTGCACTGTGAAAGAACAGTACAGCTTCCCAGTTCTCTCCTTGACAAATGATGCTAATTTAGAAATAATTGATTCTTTCTGATTCCAGCAGTCATGAGGCAACAGAACTCCCACTGGTAAAGACTTCTCAAAATGTTTTCTCAGTAACCTCAAGACTTTTCAATCCAATTTTGACATTGTGAGGGATATGAGAGAGAGAAGTCCAAACGAAAGCATGCACAGAGCTGTAATCTATGACTTCCAGTACTGCCCACTATGTGCATTTCTCTGACACCCTGTGCTGGTGTCATCCTTCTTTCAGCTTCATCCTGAGATCGCTTCTCTCATTGAAACATTGAATGAGGGTGGTATTATACCACTTGCAGCTGGACTGCAAATAAATATTTGCACAAATAGGAATATGTGTTAAATTAGCATACTTGTATTTATACACATGCTTTCTGAACATGTACCACTTCATTTCAGATGTATGGTCATATTATAGTGGCTTGAGAGAAAGTGGCATGTATTCATTCCTTGGACACCATTTCTTCAAATGAAATTTACATAGAAAATAAACCTAATACAACTACTATCAAAGCCATCAGCAAGAAATCTCTGTCATTTGGGCATAAACTTATTTCAGACAACATAAACCAATCCAACTTTCACTTTTTCTAACAGTGAGAAATTTATAAAGCTATGAACTTACCTATGCATAAAGAGCTTTGACTCATATTCTGTGAACAATTCGTCCGCCTTACAAAAGACACAGCTGCAATACAGAAAATTAAAAACAGATGCACTCAATTTCATCAGAAACCAAATTATTATAAGCCCCTATTCCAACATAAAAAATTATATAAAATTCTTAAAAAAGAACAAAATAACAGTCATATGTACGCTAATATAGCTGACACTAGAAGATTTTATAAAAGTAAAACCAAAGGTCATGATTCTAACAAATAGATCTGTGATATCTGTGTGCATACAGCTCCCGAGCACATAATAAAGGCTTGATGTTATTTGAAATAAAGGAAAATTTAGTAATACACATCTAAGGTATATATTCTGTTTTCAAGACCTACTTGTTAAGTGGCAGTCTAACAGGTCGCAAATGGCAGATAGTGGCAGCCTCAATAACCTGCTTAGAAGGAGGCCCTTCTAAGTTCTTCACTGCTTCTCTTACAATCTTCTGGAACTTCTTCACTTCATCCAGCTGGGTTGTCAATAGGTATTGAAGGCCTCTGCAGTCACGGAATCTGATTTAAAGAAAAAGGGAAATTATTGTATACCAAGACACCAAATCCAAACTTGATTCAGTATTTTAAAGTAGAAGAGAAGTAGCTAAATAGCAATCTAGGACAACATACAAAGTTGATACCACAAGCAAATGCTTATTACTACTACATGCAATGCTGTCAGAAAGCACTCCAGTGTATCCCCAGAGCTGATGCCTGGTATTTTTAGAACAGAAAGACTCTTTCCAAGACTTGAGAGGTGTAGCCAAATACTACTGGTCCACAATGCAGATCTACTAAATGAAAACCACTGCACATACAGTCTTACTTGTATCTGCTGGCCAACAAAATGATTTTCAATGCACCTGTGCAATTCACAGCAGACACGTGCACCCATCACAAAATACACTTCATTCAGCAAGTTAGCTTTCAAAGTTAAATTTATTAAATGGACATAATAGTAAACTATTTCCCTAAAACCTAGCTGTCTTTTGTGATTGGAGGGGTGTTGTGGTAATGAACACAAACACAAGTTAAGCACTTCCCACACTGTGTTTTTTCTGAGAGCAGAAGTCTCTTGTTGAAAGAAAGTGCATCATTCCTACAAGGTCTGACATTGATGTACAAGACTGTGGTTCTACACCATGTGGAAAGTTTGATCCAAGACATCCATTTTGTAAAGCGCAGAGAGCAAAGCACAGGTTTTACACTACTTGGCATTCAATATGACCTATTTCGCTAATGTGCATTTTAATATAACATAGACAAAGTTTGCCTAACCAGGCAGTCTGAAAATAAATGTAAATTGAAACCATGAGTCTGCTGTTAATATCATCAGTTGCCAAATAATACCAGCTTTATAAAAATCTCCCTCACTATACCACGGATTAATCATATCCAGTACACAATTCAGAGTACTTGTTGCTTCCACCATTGACCAGTAGAACTTGATATGACACTGTTTTTTAAGTTTTATCTGATATGCTAAAATAAATTGAAAACAAAGTAAGTTTTATCCCTGTGTTATAGAAACAAGTTTAGTCACAGATAGCTTTTCCAAAGTTATACAATCTGTAAGCAGTCATTTAAGAAGATACTTTCTAAATACCTAACTTCAATCAAGGAAAAAAAAATTAGTGTGACACAAGCTAATATACAGATGGATGGATAGGCATAAAAGTTTTGCATGAACATACAAACAATCCTTTCCTCATATTTATTTTGACCAGAATGTGATGCTATCACTCTCAAAGAACCATAAGATGTTCCTATCCAGACTCACAGACTGGTTGAGGTTGGAAGGGGCCTTGGGGTGTTGTCTTGCTTAAATGCTCTCCTCAAACGGGTCACCTAGAGCTGGTTGCCCAAGACCAAACCCAGACAACTTTTGAGTATTTCAAGGATGGAGACCCCACAACTTCTCTGGGCTACCTGTTCCAGTGCTCAGCCACTCTCACAGTAAAAAAGCATTCCCTGATGTTCAGAGGAACATCTCGTATTTTAGTTTGTGCCCATTGCCTTTTGTGCTGAAATAAAAATAGGTTAAGTATTGTGTCTTTATTTAGATTATTCAGTAGAATTATGTTAAGTACTGAAAATAAAAGATATATTTACTTCCATCAAGAAGAAATTTCAACCTTTTGGAATCATGATGGCAGAACAGTCAGAGTGGAGGATACATCTTTACATATGGAATTAAAATATGTGTATCTTAAGTATTTAAATTTATACACATGTTTTATAAACTTGTACACAGATGTATATACATACATTTATAAATTTAATAAATATAATTAAAATGTATTTGACTAAAACATGATTCAGAAAGATTATATTTAAAAGCATAAATTCAAGTATCTGAGAAAACTGCCTGAAGTTAAACCACCAGAGCACTGTCCTTCCTATGTCTCCCTTTTCTGTGATGAACTTACAGACCTTCATCCAGAATGTACAAGAGGGGGTTAGGAGAAAAGGGTCTGTTCAATCCTAAAATTGAGGGGAAACGTTATTGCTTTCTGTATTTATCCAACTGGAACTTACAGAGAAGACTGAGTCAAACTTTTGTCAAAGGCATCTGGCAAAAGAACAAGAGACAATGTACACATGATGCAACACAGGAAATAATTAACTAGGTAAAATAATTTTAATGTCTTTTTTTTTCCACCAAGTAGGCCAAATACTGGAACAGGCTTCACACAGAGACTATTGAATCTCCCTGCTTGGAGATACTTAACAGGTCAAATCCCTGTGCAGCTTTATTGGATCGAACAAGCATGGGTCTGGATCTTAAAATGGGAGTTGACTTAAGAGACCTCTGAATGTCCCTTCCGAATTCATTACTCTGTAATTGAACCCAAAAAGAAGCGGTACACTGCTGTTTTGAACATGAAACCAACTTCAAATTCTTTGCTCAGAAAAGCAGTGATGCTATTTTATGGTGTTGCACAAGGATTTTCTGATATTGTCTGTATACTTTCCATTTAAGCAAGCCAATTTCTTTTACAGGTTACTCAATTTTAATGTAATAAACTTTGAATTCTTCTTACTCAGCAGTTTCATGAGTATAGAAGACTGTAAAACCACAGTAGATAATGCAGAATAACATTTCAAAGAATGCTTATCTAAGAGAGAACAGTAAATTTCCTGGTTTTCTTTCCAAGTCTTCTATCTAGTTGCGCTTTTTCAGGGACTGGTTTTGAAACATAATTGCAGTACAGATGCTCTGAAGCAAAAATGTTTGCTATCTAGGGCAAACAGCTAGCAATTAGTAGCAATTACTTCAAACTAGTAAGAAGACCTGAGTAGATTTAACTGTACTTAACAGCCTATTTCAGTTATTCTCTTACTTCTCTGCCATGGAGAGTTTACTTGTCTGCTGTTTGTAGTTGCAGGTTATTTCGTTTTGCACACGTTGAACAAGCTCCTCATCGATGGCATACTGTATTGCTGTCTGGATGACATCCAACCACCAAGGAGAACCTGGATGTATCTGTATGAAAAACAAGAGATTTATCCTTGAACATTCAACAGAAAACCAATCCACTCTTTGCAGCAGAGGCATATACTGATCTTTAAGCCATAGTCAAACACAGACTGGCTAATTCCATGAAAAGCGGATGATTAAAAAATATGCCCTATTCTGTTGACATGTAAACACATGACTAAGAAACTATCTGCATTCTCCACACCTTTATATTCCTTCAGTAGAGTCAGATTCACCAAGGCTATCTACACAGAACAGCCACACAGAGATACTGTGATCTCAAAGTTTCTTCTTTCTCTCTCTCTCAAAAGGAGATGAAAAGATCATTTAATCAGAGAAAGCAAAGTTCCCTGTGAAATTAATAGAGCAACACTGAAGTGACCTTGTAATTTTAACAAGTGAAAGAAGATAAACAGCTAGAGTTCTGGATAAAAAGATGAAAATAATATTCTTTAAAAATGCCAAAAGCCAGAGACAAAACATTTAAGAGGTACTTGCCTTTCTTTGAAGTTCCCGAATGGTTTGAAGGACTGGCTGTAAGGCCTGGTGGGCTTCTGCAACTTCTGCATTGGATTTACTCATATAATGCTGTCGGAGTTGTTCTGCCTGTAAGGAAATAAGAGCAAAAAATATGCACAAATCATATCTGTGAGGAATACTGCAAACATAAAAAAGTCTTTTTGTGTTTGCTACTACTAAGATAGTACATTGTTGTTACAGAGCCCAGTTTACCTGGAGTGGACAGGACTCTTGGGTACGTAGAAGAGCTACTTGCAAAAGGCAGCTATGAAAAACCACCTCTGCATCACATTTATAAACAAAACAGATTTTCTAATAGCTTTCTTTATAATCATGCCAGGATAATGTGGTATTTAAAAATTGCTAGAAATACAGGTCAATAAAAACCAGGCAGTACTTCTATAGAACTTCTATAAGGCAGGTACAAACTTTATTTAGGAGAACAAGGCTCATTAAAACAGAAAAAACTGCCATGCTTACACAGAATTTGCATAAAAATGATAAAATGTCAAAAGATAGCCAAATAGTGAGACAGATACTCATCACCAGCATAAAACATGAGAGGCTGGAAGAACTGGGCCTGTGCAACTTGAAGGAGAGAAGCTTAGAGATTACTGAAAAACAGCTTCCCAGCAGGCAGAAGGAAAACAAAAAGACTGGGAGCCCAGGCATTTTACTGAAGTACATGGCAAGTGAAAAGGAACAATAGCCATAAATTGAAACAGGAAAAAAATTCACACAGATCATCCCTACTATGAGATATATGAAGTACTGGAACAGGCTACTCAGTTAAGTTGTGAAATCTCTTTCCTTGGAGGTTTTAAAAGGCAAGTTGGATAAAGCCCTGGGATATCTGGACAGAAATCCATGTTGACCTTGCTCTGAGGGGGAAGTTCAGCTATAGATGCCCCAAGGTCCCTTTCAGCCCAAACAGTGACACAATAATGACGTTCTTTTACAAATGCTGTCCTTATGTCCACTGCAAGTAACCCGCGGGGAAGAGTAATCCCAGCTAGTCCGCCAGTTTAGGATTAAGGATATAGTTAATCTTATGCATACAGAAAGTGATATACAGTGATTTGCTCATCTGACCAAAGAAAAATAAACTTCACCCACAGAAAACTCTGACTATTTGAAGTTAAAAATGAGGAATGCTAAAGAAAATGTGAGGAAATAAAGGACTCAGAAGAATTCAGGATGACACATTCTTTACCTTTATCATTATCTTATTCTTTATCTTTACATCTATGTAAGTTATTTCCACAGGAACATGGGGGTGGGGAAACAGCATTTTAGAGGTAAAAATTATTAAAATTTCCATAAAACACACTCACAACAGAGGCCACCAGCACTGAGAACCGCAATATTGTATTGGACATTTCTGCTCTCATCACATAGCAAACAACTCTTGATTTTACTAAGTTTAAGGGAAATGTATGTAGTTAACTCAAAAGCTATTTCTTTTGAAATTAAAAGAATTGTTGTTTCTTTAGTTAGAGAAAATGCTGAGGGGACAAAAAAATAAAAATGTGCTCTTCAATATTTATTCAAAAACAAAATATGTTTACCTCTTCTGCAAGTCGGCTATCACGCAAAGTCGGGGGAATTCCTGGGTGCTTTGCCAACAATTCCATCAAATTATGTGTAGAATGAAGTCTCTAAATATACACAAAGTCAAGAGCAATCATGAAAAAAATCCATTGCAACATCCGTGACAGGAAAAACCTGAACAGCAATGAAAGCTTACAGCAAGAAATTAGCATGCATTTAAAATCAGTTTTGTCTTTCTCTGCTAATGGAAAAGAAAGATACCATCTTTATAAGATGGAAGCATCTTATAAAGAAAAGAAAGATTCCACATTTTACTGGGATAGGAAATGATAGGAAATGAAATATTAAAAAGACCTTCTTTAACATCTCAAAAGCAAATCAGCAGGCAAGTGTGATACCAGGTCATCAGATCCTATGTCACACTCACCCTCCTAATTAAAACAGTCCCTGACTATTATGAAAAACAAATTATTTATCTCAGAGTAATTTCTTTGGTAAATGTCTTTTGGAATATTCTGTGGAAAGAATTCATTTAGCCTATCTAAAGCAAAAAGAAGTGTAAGGAAAAGACCAGATACCAAGAGCTATAATAATTTTTCATATTTTTCATTTCTCTGAAATAAAAGATATTGAAAAACGCATGACCTTTTGGTATACTTTTAGGGAAAATAAATTTGATTATTAATATAAAGAAACTCTGCTCCTTTTCTCTGGCATCACCCTTGTTTCTCAAATCAGACCAATAATATGCTTCCTGCCCAGCTCCCACAAACTCATACTAATAACCTCCACTATCGTAAACTTGTGCCCTTCTCACATCCTTCAAGAGGTGGAGTCTCTTCACCTCTGCCCTCTCAGTCACTTAAGAGGACTGGCCAGCAGTGATTTGCCATTATCCCAAAGAGCTAATCCTACACAACTGAGAAGACTTAACAGAAGTAAAATTTTATTACACTAAGGCAATATAGGCAGCATATACTTTGAGGGAAAAATAACAACTTTATTGAATTGTACAATCCAGTAAAACAATTTAATTAACAACCTATGAGCAGCTTAACAAGTTTACACTCACACATCTATGTTAAATGAAAAAAGACACCAGGAAGCCACAGAGGAAAAGGAAGAATCAAAGAAGCACAACAGAGACATCAGGTGACCACATGCAACACAATCAAACAATCATTTGCTCATAGAAGCAAGTAAAGAAACAGAAAACTGATCACTTCTTATCTATGTGTCACTAACATTTTAAATCTCTTATTATGCTGAAAAAAATTTTGGTCAATTAAGAACTGATAGTTCTTGAAGAACTATAAATATGTTACTTAGAGAACTATGCCTTTTTTTACCACGAAAATATATTAATACTTTTAAATAGTGTTCAAAAGGCATGAAGTCAAATGCCCGAAGAGAAAAGGCACTTCAATACTTTTTCATGTTTTGATGTCCTTTTATCTTCTGCAGTGCAAATATGTTATTATTCTCTATCATTTGGCACATTAATATCACTCTCAGTGCAAACCCTGCATTCTGTAATTGCAGGATGTAATACAACACTGTTAACATGAGCAGTCACAGTCACATGCACCAGACTGGGAATTCAGCTTGTTAACTGTAGTGCAGAACAGCAGGTGGAGATCATACACTGCTTCAGGGAACACCAAGAAAACTCACAAGCAGGTTTTTAGAAACACAGTAGCTTTTTTTTTTTTATTTTGTCAAAAAAAAATAAAGGAAACATGAAGGTCATGGGACAGATTCCTATCCAAAGATTGTGATCAAAAGATTGCTATCATTACAGCAGGCCGAAAGAGTAATTCAGCATACCACTGGGATGAAGAAAAAGACTGATCTGTTAAATTAAATCTAAAGTATTCCAGTTCTTAACTACTTCTCTTTACAATTCAATGCTCACTCACTTGCAAGGAATCTGTTTTGAGCTTTTCTTTGTGCTCTTCAGATGATCTTAGTACTTCTCTGTACAGCTCTGCAGCCATTGCATATTCTCCTGAATTAAAAAAGAGTAGCAAAAACACAGACACATTGTGTTGGTTTTCAAATATAGAAACAGCTATAACCTTACAAGTGTTACATTACCTGTAACATACTAACATGTTCTCAAAGAGTCTGCATATTAAGTGCCTGTCTTCAAGCAATTATTTCCTAGTCATTCCTCCCCCCAAAAATTGGTAAAAGACAGAATATGATATTCTATAAAGACTAATGCAGTTTCCAAATTAAATATCTTTTGTGACTGTAAGATCTGTAAACCTCTTAATCTTAAAATATGTATTCATGGTTGCATAAATCCAAAAAAAAAATCTCACGTTGCACTTAAAAAAATCATCTACAACTCACTGCAGTGATGCACTGCTAAATTTGCACTGCAAATGCATTATTCACTCTCCCAGTGAAAACCATGAAAGTTGTGTCATAATTCAGAAATGCAGAAATGATTGGGTACATGCAGGGAGCATAACTACTGATGCAAGCTGCCAGCATCACAATCACTTCTCAGAAAATAGCTAATATCAATTAAAAAGAAATACAAAATTGAAGTTGTGTATGGAAAAGCAGTGAAAAAATAAATCCATTTTAATTTTCTTTTCTCAACCGTGGAAATTTACTTACCCAGTAATACTCTTAGAGACTCTTAAAACATGGAGAAGTACAGAGAAAAGAAATGCATAAAGACAGATAAGAGAGTAAAACAAAACACATCATCCTATCTATATGGAAGTGTATCAATTTTATGCTAACAAGACTTGATGCTTCCTACATTGAAACAGTTCCATTTTTAAGGGTGTAGTCCCGCCACATAGGATAGCAAGTAGTAGTAACCAGCCAACAGCTATGTGCTGAATTTGCTAGTTTGAAGCTTGTCAGGCCTCCCTTGAACTTTTCTTGACCTGCCTGAACCTTTTACTTGGCTTAGCTGTGATAGCAATTTCTGTAATTCACTAGGTGTCTATGGCTAATTTTTTGTATATTTTTAAACTTTTGTTTATCTTTGTGTGGTACAAACACAGCTTTATATAGACAGCAGTAACAAGCAGTTATTCCATGTAGAATGAGATATTTACAACTACCACAATGATGTAGTGTAGGTAAATACCGGTCTTAACAACAATAGCAGAGGCTATTGACAAGTAAAGATATAGGATGCAGTGTAGAGTACAGCCATGGGATGCTAAGAGATGGTGCACAGGCTTGGCAGTGAATAAGAAAGCCATGGCTATAAACAACTCACCCACAGTCAAAGAAATGCAGACTTAGAGCTGGACAAAACTGGTTTTAGGGGCAACAAAGAGAACAAAGAAAGAGTATGTAACATTCATAAAAGGCATCATGTACACTAAATTTGGCGTTTTCATGGAGCTGCAGACCAATGAAGAATGAGAAAGATGCAAACATGCTAGCAAACATAAAAATGACCCTCAGTGGATCCTTGTGTGAGGAAGAAACCATCAACACAAACATCTTATTCCTCCCAATGAAGGTAGCGACAACTGGCAATTGCACTGCCACCACATCTACGAAACCATTGACCTCAGGGTACAGATGGGCATAAGCAGAAAGGTGAGCAGAAAAGCAGGACAAATAGAAACAAGTAAGTGCGACTGATACTCTTTTCTTTGCCTGTAGCAATTAAATTTGGACTAATAATAATTAGACCTATAAGTTCTCAATTATACTAAGACTAAATTCATGGCCTCACTTTTATGTAAGGTGTGCTTCCCCCTTCCTGATAAAGAAGACTGAGTGTAAGAGTAATACTGGGGGAGGAGTTACAGGCCAGAACTCTTGCCTCTTTTGTCCTGCTTTTGTTTCTCATCAGATGAAAGTTTTATCAATCTGGTTTTCAAAATAGGCCAAACATAATTTTTGCTACTAGTGTATTTTAGAAGCATTACATAAGTATGTAACTCTTTCTAAGCACATAACTCTATCAGAAACACTTATCTCCACGCTGCAATTGTAACAAAATATTTCAAACCTACTAACTACAGATTAAAGAATCTGAATATAGTCTTTCTGTGAGGCAAGTAAGAGAAAAGGCAGTTTGCCTGTTCTCTTTGAAGGAAGACTTTGACATGAGCTGGAAAAATTCAAACAGCAAGTCAATTTTAGAAGAACTTGGAAAAGTGTCGTTTTTACACATTCATAATGGAGTAATTTTAATTTCTTTTTATTTTGTGGGACACCCAAGATTCATATAATTATTTTTGTTTCTCATTCAAAGCTTTTTTTGCCTTATAATTCAGACAAAATCGACATTGACAGAACCATCTAGAAGGAGCAGCAAAAGGAATCTTAGCATAGCAGTTTGCATGGCTGGGGGCACAAGGGAAGCCCAGAAAGCAGTACTGATAAAACAAAAGCAAGTTAAGTACAATTACACAAGTATGACTTCTTTTAACCTCCCAGTACACAGAGATGGAGCATATTCTTTCCTCCTGTACTGAAAGGAGTAAAGAATATGCTACAGCCCTTTGGTCTTACCTTTAATGATATGGATACCAGCTAAGCCATTAAGAGCACACACCAACTGTCGGTGAGCTTCTTCACACTCTGTTCGACATTTCTTTTGCAGAGATGCCAACAGTTCCTCCATGGTCATGGTGCTGAAAAGGACACCAAATTTGAAACAAAATCACAGTACTAGAAAAGTAAGAGGGTCATGCTGAGCAGCATAGCAGATCATTACATGCATCCAACATATTGCAAATGTTTTTTTGAGATTTCTTTACTTATTAAAAAACTTCTAGCTGTCAGATTTTCTTCCTGCTAGAGCTTTACCCTAACATGAGTGTGTCCAGAAATTGCCATCTCCTGGAACACCAAAAAATAAGGATCAAGAAGAAAATTTGAACTTGGCAAAATAATCCTTCATGGGGCAAAATATTGTTCTCTTTCTGTTAGTGGTGAACTGCAAACAAGCAAAATAGACCTCATTTTGTCAAAAGCTGTTCAGATGAAAACAGCTCTGACAGACTACACTTCTACCCTCTGCTACCAATCCAAACACAAAACACATGAAGTGTCAATGTAAAGAAGAAAATGTGTGAAATGAGAACCGAGAAGACTAGCAAAAATCATTTTAAACTTCCTTTTCAACATTTGTCATATCTGCAAATTATGAGAGGAATTTTACCGGAAGAGAATTAGCTTCATGTAAAAATACCAGAAATTAAGAGAAAAGAGAGAAGCAGGAACAGAAATGAGGAGGATGCAAGAAAGAAGCTTGAAGGATACCTAGGAGTAAAGCCACAGGTTAAAGAATCAGAGGACTGATATGAAGAGACAGGAGAGTAAACAATAGCAACAGCCTAACAGCAGCTGACCTGAGGCTGCTTCTAATACCAATTGCTGCTGTTAGACCAGACACCACCCCCTCCACTGAAACCCTGCTCCTCAGCTTCATTCACCTTCAGGAGAAGCATTTACTATTTAGTGTTTAACACTGTGGAACAGAGTACTGAACTCTTGCACAGACTGGGCTCAAATTACGGAAGGATACTCCTGCCTAGGCCTTTATTTTACTTTCCCTGCAACATTGTTCCTGTTGCAGAAACTGATTCTTGGTTTTATAGTACAGTGTTATAACAGAGTCAGCTTTAAATCAATATAATCACTATTCATATTACTGAATTCTGAAAAGGCAACGGTAAATACACATGACATATGCTGATACTTCCACCATTGCTACTTACCTTTTATTTTCAAAACCATCAGCAGTTCCAAGAAAAATTGTAACAGCAGAAGGGTGTACATATAAAATATGCAATTTGATACACAGCCTGAGACTACCAATTAAGGCAAAAAGAAGGGGTTTTGACTCAGTTAAACTAGGAGAGCTTTTTTTTTTTTCTGAGTAGATCTCATTTACTGCCTTCACTACACAGGTGGGGGAAAAAAAGTCATCTATCATAGAACAGAATATGCTCCAAACTCAGGTTTTTATTCCAGGCCCATGTCTCTTATCTATATGCTCCAGTATCAACTTTCTTATTTCAGTAAATTTCTCTTATTCATCAAAGGTCCTAGCAGAGAATTTCTTCATTATTCTCCTACATATAACCAAAGACCGGAACCAAATCTTCTCTCTATGCTGGGAATGTCCACTGCTGCAGTCAAGTCTGTTTCACAAAAAATGTATATAAACAGTTCTGGGAATTGACTTTTCTTTGTACATGTGATATTAAGAAAGATTTCGTATCCATTGCTGGTTTTTCCATCAATTACTATTGTGGCTGTCACTGTGCAATCATTCCACCAAAATCAACACAGTACAAAGCTGTTCCCACCATACTCTGCTCAGTTTACATATATTTCATTTATACTACACTGGCTCATTTTAATGCAAATAATCTTGTATGATGGGTGGGAATATTGATTTCTCCTATGTTTAAGTCCTTGCTTCCACATTAGCAGACTGCCACAGTAAGTGCTACAGCACAGTGTCTAACTATTGGTCTCTGCTCAAGTAGGTGCAAAGTCAGCTTCAGCTGCTTAGGCACTGCAGGTGCCCTGTATAACAAAGAGCAAGGAGTAGGACACAAAACTTCTAACAAGGACTGAAGGAGACTGAATAGAATGGATGGACTAGGAAACAGGAGCAACAACACTGGCAACGCTAAAAGTTGAAGTTCTTCCCTACCTGTAGCTTAAAAAAGAAACATGGACACCGCTCTGAGAGGCTGGAATTGCAACAGCCTGTTCTTTCACAACCTCCTTCTAACTGACTGAAAAGGTAGCAGCTACAATTCTCAACAGGACTGGCAACATGCTTTGTTTTTTGGTCTAACAAAAGCTGAGACCAAACTGGTACTTGCAGAACACTTGTGGGGGAAGATGATCTTGAAAGCATGCAAATAAAAGAGCATTTGAACAGCTTTCAAGTTTGGATCTATATTTATAAATTCTGCAACCTCACATTAACATTTTCTTTGAACTAAGAATTATTCCATTCTGTTGATTCAGTTCTTTCACTGTTCTCATTCATGAATGTGAGTTTTGTATGAGACACAAAAAAAAAGCAGCGTGATTATTTTAAAACAAAAAAAGAATCTGGTTTGTTTCACACTCAATCTGTTACCTGCAACACCCTAGTCATAGTAAGGTCAGAATGCCACGGGAGTATCAAATGCCTTCAGTATTATGTTCTTTAACACAAGAATTACACTAACGAACCCACTGTGCCATGTTCAGCTTCCGAGGTCAATTACCTTGGTGTGCCATAGTCACATATTGAACTAAAGAAGCTTAAATTAGGTTTATTTGAGGACTGTACAAGAACTTACACTGCTGGAGACAATCAGAGTTTTGCTTTGAATAAAGTAGGCTATTTAAGAAACGACAGAAATTTCACTACCTTTTCTGCAGTGGCAAGAACTCTCCCCGAACTGCTTGTGGGTGACAGCAGGCCTGCCTCAGCCGTAGCAAAGGGTATAGAATAGAAGTCACAGTCCTTCTATCTAGGCTGCTAAGCTTAAGAGTCCAGTCCGAAATCTTCCTGAGTTTTGCCAATGCATCCTGGCAACACACCTCGTGCTGGCGATGATAGAAGTGTCTCTCCACAGGAGAGAATTGAAGCCAGTGTATATTTTCTGTCTGAGGGGGGATTTGAATCTGAAATTAAAAAAGAAAGTAGGTAATTTGCAAATAAAACTATTGATAAATGATGTTCAGGAATTCTAAAACTCAAAACTTTTATTTACTTGGTCAAGCACATCCTTCTTTGCTGATCTCCACATTATCTTCGCAATTAGACTGTAGAGAGGCCGGGGATTTTTCCTACAATAAGGTCGATATAGTAGTTGGTCCCACCAATGCTTGACCCAGTAAGGATCAACTCCAAGAAAAAGGACTAATCCATACAAATCTGCCAAGAAAAGAAAGTGTTTGTGTTTTAATACTTCACAATATGTCTCAAAAAAAATTAACTGTCATACAAAGCCTATGAGGCATAAACCATCTCCATTCTGGCCTTTATCTTTTGCACTTCTTTTCCAGTCACTCCCTCAGCAAAATATTTATTTGAGGCAGGGGACTGGGTGGTGGAAGGTGGGCATTCTCTCCTTTAGCTCATTTTTTATTTCCACACAACTTGAGAGAATATAGGTGTTTGTGAGACACTTTCCTAATTTCAAGCTTAGCAGAAAGGAGCAAAGAATTTAAGCCTATTCAGAGCAGATACAAGAGGCAGAAATTACATGATTGCATATGGTTAACTGAGTTTGCCAGGTTTTTCTAAACCAATATTGCTCAGCATCATTACTTCAGAGCCTGCTGTGCACCAACTGTCTGCTGCCCACAATCCTAGAAGGGGCTGCAATTCAGAAGAATTTTCACTTCTCTACTAAAGCATAATAAATTAACAAAAGACACTTCAATTGTTTTCTTGCTAATTGAGAGAATACATCTTGCTAATTCTGCCTAATTCAGAAACCCAGCACTTTTTGGAATGAAATTTGAGGACATACTGACTTTAAACTTCTGTCTAAATCTT
Source organism: Ploceus nigricollis (assembly GCA_013399945.1). Classification (NCBI taxonomy): domain Eukaryota; kingdom Metazoa; phylum Chordata; class Aves; order Passeriformes; family Ploceidae; genus Ploceus; species Ploceus nigricollis. The sequence goes on from VXBC01012281.1 coordinate 1,048,463, forward strand.
ACTGGAAAAATACAGAAGCACACGTCTAAATGCTTCATGTGGATACTGCAGAAACAGAGATATGTGATCTCTTACAGTTCTTGAAAATCTGGTGGCTACATTCCTTATTCTCTTAGCTTTATTGTAATTCAGTATTCAGCTGAAAGCATCGAGACATTCACCAAATACATCACAGACCAGAGGAAGAAAAATCCTGGGAATCATTTCTATGCAAGAAGCAATTCTTTACCCAGAGGTCGTATCTCACTGCATTACAGCAGCAGTGGCACAGATTGAAATGAGTCAGCAGTTTTCATCCCCAACGTGATGGGGGCTGCCTTAGAGTCTGTCAACACGTATTATGAACTGTATGACATTTCAGATATGTATTAAACTAACACTATCACACACAGGGCGTGAGTTGATGAAGGAGTTCATCACGACACTAAAATCAATCACTTCTTTCTACAGCTTTGCTTTATTAATGATGCATTCTCACAACTATTACATGTATTTATAAATTTAATTCAAAATTCCATTATGAATTAATCTAAAATATTGATTTTTACAACTTAGTATCCAAACAACAGTCCACAAATGCTTACACTGATTTATCCACTTTCAAATGCATTACCCCAATGTGTACCTTATATTTCAAAATCCATCAGAGAACACAGGGAGACAAAGCAGTTAGTCAGCTCCCTTTCTTTTATTCTATCTCTGTCTGAAGCCTGTCTACAGAAACTGAGCACCACACAAAAAAAAAAGACAAGATAAAAAAAATGTCACCTGGTAACATACAGCTACCTACGCCACACATCTTAATTCATTAAGTTCATACCTAAGGACTGGAGACAGTTTCATAAGCTTTAGCATGACTTTTAGAATTTATATTCATGGCAGTGGATGTTATGTGATGTATGGTAGTTCATACAGAGCTATGCAAAAAGCAAATACAGCTTTGCTTGCTGTATTTGACAGTTCACAGGATTCCATAACCAGAGCAGACTATCTGCTATAGAGAAGAGTTAATATTTATCCACTCCACTAAGTGAACACTGAAGAACACACTTGAGTCAGCTATTAGACATACAGCTTCTCTGCTCCCCAAAGTACTTGTCTAACTCAGGGAGACAAAAAGACTTCAGCTCTTTGATTTTTATATTGATACGTGTATTGATGGCTTTATCATCATGCTTAAAGTTTATAGCTTACAAAGTTAGAGTACCTAGTGAATTCAGAACAAAACTAGCAGACATTTTTTAACTGCTTCAAAGCCTCACCTAGTTATCAGCATAAGGAAAGCCCACAGATTACACCGCTACATAAAATCTCACCTTCTAATCCTCGCTGCACAGGAGTGCCACTGACACACCAGCGATTGATTCCACTCAAACGGAGTGCCATTTCAGCAGCCTAATGAAAGGACATAGAGCCAATGGTAGGAAAGGAAAAACAGAGTGGAACACAGTCTGACAACACGTGGATCTTATTTTTGAGAAGTCTGAACATCTTTTCAGAATGTACCCTTAGACCTAGAAGCAGCACTGGTGCAATATATTATAAAAACATATGCAAAATTTTTGATCTTTTTAGAAGGTAACTGAAAGCTGATAAAAGCCATGTCCTCTTCCAAGTAATCAAGTGCAATTAAGGGTTCAAAGAAGGCAAAGAAATAGCAAAATAAACTGTATGTTAAAAAAAATTTAAACATTAAAGCCTGTAAGGCATTATATAAGTAGCATTTTTGTCTTCCTGTCTTGGGCTAAAAGACTGGACAAAGACTAATTAAAATAATTCCCCCTGCAGACTGTATCCCTTGAGTTTGCAGACAGACTCCTGACTATTTTAGCTTCTAGACCCAAAGGACATATCTATGCCTCTGAACCACATCACTGAACAAGACTAGTGTCTTGTTTGAAACTATCAAACACCATATACAACATGATGACCTAGTTCTTTTAAACTGTCAGTATAGATTATGTTAAGTATTTTTTGAGCTAGATATAACTCACAATCTGCCCAAATTCCAACAGGAGAACCATTTAATTGTAAGTATCTCCAACAGAAAATTCACTTCTGAAGAACAAGGGACAAGGACAAATTACATGAGTGTACTCTGAACATTAAGAGTGGGGAAGGCAAGACTCTATTATTTACAATAAACTTGTCCAAACATTTTCAAGTTAAATGAATGCATGACCAGGAATGTCATACCTTTGCAGTGGTGCATTCAACCATTTGTGCTTCATCGAGGCAGATCCTCCACCACTCCACTGCTACCAAGGGGCTGGGGATGGCCATGTAGCGCTTCTGGTTCCTGAAACGGCGCCCATCCTCGCTGTTGCTGTGGGGAATGTCTACGTAGTTCAGTTCGGTGCGCAGGACGTCGTAGGTGGTGATAACCACCTCCTGCTCTGCCAGCATGTGCGGCTGCAAAAAGCCGTGCTTCTTCACACCTTGATACACCTACAGGGATTTACAGTCAACAGCACAATAGCAAAGAAGGGAGGTAAGAGACACTTTGATAAAAGTGCCAAAATATCAGTACAGCTTAATATGTGCAAGCTTTTAGCAGTGTTGCTCATATAAAAAGAAACTGTTCATAAAATCTGCATTCATATAATAGTATGGTGGGAAATTCATCTAAGTAACCTAATAATAAATACAATAGAGTCATGGATGCAAAATTTGTCTAACTTTTTATGACTTTGCAAAACATTTATTTCCTCCTTTGAAGGAGAGACGACTTCATTACTTTCTACAACAGTTATTTGTTCTAACTGTTGTTTGAAGATTAAGTATTCTGTCCATGGAACAACATTATGCAAGTCACTGTTACATGTTCAGTCTTCTTCTCTCCTTTACTGTAGACACATTACCTTTCTCCCAAAAATTTTACTCACTAAAATTTAATGGATGATTAGGCAAAGACAGAGATATGCATCAAAATATATAAAAACCAGAAATGACACTCTGAGTAAAGTTTTGCCTACAGAGATTTAAGAGACGAAAAAAAATACCCTAGGTAAAATACAGGCCCTGTGCACTAACAGAAACCTTTCCTACTGACATTTGTTCTATTATCAGAAGTACTTTTCTTATCTCCCTCATAATGTTAAGCCAAATCCTTTAGAAACATACAGAAGTTGAAATAACTGCTCTTTACCCCTTGATGATCAGCACATGATTTCACAGTTAATTTCACTCTTAACCCTACTTTTTCTCCCAGTAATAATCTTCCTCTACATTTGTGCATATGGCAACAGTGTTTCTGTCAACTGAAAGAGACACCTGCAGATAATTTCTTTCTGTTGAGCCCCAGAGTGGGAAGACAGAGCAACGCAGGTCATTGCACATGAAACAAAAGAGAGAATGGGAGCTTGGAAATGGAAGAAAAAAACAAATTAACCAAAAAGACCATGCTCTCTGAAGCAACCAAGAAGAAACAAACAGCTGCCAAAGTCTAATGATTTCTTCAAGTACTTATGAATAGATTTTCTGGAGATTTATAACTTCACCAAGTTTTGGCTATTTTCACAGCAGCAGGAAAAGACAATCTGCCACAAGCAAGACTTACTGATAAATTTTAATTTCTTGTTCTATTGCATAAAACCATTAGAATTTCCCACGGGTTGTAAGCAGTTGAAGAGTAAAAAACACACTTCACATGCAATGCAAAAGTTGTTAACATGGAAAGCTGATTCTTTGAAACATCTCCACCGCTTTCATTTTACCTTAACAGAAAATAAAACACCAAATTTCCATGTTGAAGCAACACTGAAAACAAGTCTCACAGTTGGCAATTAAAAGAAAATGAAAACAATCTTGCGGAATGGAAGATGTCACACAGTTTAAAGTACTGACATTCAGTATTTAAACTATTTCACTGTTACCATGTAACAGTGAAATTATTTCTGATAATTGTCATAAAAGCTGGTATTAAACCTGGACTGGGCCCTAGGAAAACCATGTGAGTTTTACACATTTGTTAGTTCCTGCATTAAATCTAATTGGACTGCTTACACAAATAGCACTGGAGGCCTAGAATTCACTTATACATTGGGCAACTGCACGTAATAGCCAAAGGTACCAGATACATCCCTGAATACAAAGTTATATCAATCTGTCACTACTTTGCTCAAAATACAAGTGATTGTTGGTTTTCAAAGCTCTTGATCATTACAAAGGTTCTTGACTGCTAAAAATATGAAGGACAAAACTTGGCTGCATCGGTAATAAAAGACTCTTGAATATTGTGATTACAGTATTTTTGAAAACCTGTATACCCATTATTACTCTAAGTATAATTAGATTTGTTCTAGTGACAGGGTTATGAGAAATCAAGTAAAAGGACAACACATGGTCTTCAAATAAGCAACGTCCTAATAAATTTGGTAGATGTTATAGACGCAACAGCCAAGTTGTAACAGTATTGTTTTCAGTAAACACCAATGCCCAAGATGTCTTTTATAAAGCCTGAGAACCAGAACTGCAAAACTACAGGCTTTACCTATGGAAACATTTTTTATCTAGAACAAAAGGAGGAGCAACAGTCAGAGAATTGCTTAAATGCACGTGTACAGTGAGACAACACTCAAAACACCCATAGTCCTTTTTAAGTTCCTTGGCAGTCTTTCAAACAGCCTTCCCTCTCAAACCAAATGTTGTTGCAACGACACAAAAATTTGCTTTCAGCTGCTATGCAATCTAGTCCACTGGTTTATCTCCCAGTGACCAACTAAAAAAGGAAAAAAAAAAAAAAAAAAAAAACTAATTGCAGACTGTCTTTCTGGGACACCGATGCACCACATAATGCCAAAGCATTGGTCTAGAAGCAAGAAATGTAGAGCTCTGGCAGAGAGGACAAAGACCTCTGAACTTTGAGTGATGCAGAATATCAGACAGGAAGCCCCAAGCCTTGATAAAATAACTCTCCAGAATATCAAACTACATAATCTTACCAGAACTCGAAGAGATGATGATCTTACATGCCTGTTGATCTCATCTACCCACTGGTGACAAATAGAACTTGGAGAAATTATCAGAGTCGCTCCTGTGGGAACTGGTTTCATTGCCACAAGGCAATGGGGACAGTAGAAGGGCCTGCTCTTCAGGTTCTCCTCTTTGTAATTTACACATTCTGCATGCTGCCACAGGTGACATTTCAGGCACTGCACACGAGCTTTGTAGTCAGCCAATCCGAGCTCACCGCAGATGCATTCAAAACGATATTCAGAGGTATTAAATGGAAATACAGAGCTGGTATGTTGTACACTACTGCCAGCACGTTCTTGGGAATGCGAGGACTGGACCTTTGGGATTTCCTGCTGGATAACAGTTGTAGTTTTAGAAACATCAACATCAGGATGACTGCTCATGTCACCAGAGACAAGGAGGTTGCCATGAAAATCAGGAGACTTTGGGACCACAGTTTCTTGCTTAACATTTTTCTCTTCTACAGAGTTCTCATGATCTGCTTCAGATTTCCTGTTATCTTTACTAGTTGTACAATAATCATGTTCTTCCATGGCAATATTCTCATGTGAAGCAGTTTTAAAGACATTTTCAGATGTTACATCACTGTTTCTAGATTCTTTGGTTTGAGTTTTAGCATCAATCAATTGCTTCTTCTGAGTGTTTTCTGAAGTCCTTGCTACCTACAAAGTAAAATTAACCAAGAATGTCAGACCGTATATTCTGACTTGCCCAGTGATGTTTAACATCTACCATCTACTTAATGTCTTCATTATTGACATAGCCAGAGGGATCGAGTGGACCCTCAGCAAATTTGCAGATGACACCAAGTTTAGCAGTACAGCTGACACATCTGAAGGATGGGATGCCATCCAGAGGGACCTGGGAAAACTTGAGAAGTGGGTCCATGGGAATCTCATGCAGTTTAACAAGACCAAGTGCAAGGTGCTGCACATGGGTTAGATGAACAGATTGAGAGCAGCCCTGCTGAGAAGGACTTGGGAGTACTGGTGGATGAGAGGCTGGACACGACCCAGCAATGTGCACTTGCAGCCCAGAAAGACAATTGTGTCCCGGACAGTATCCAAAACAGCATGGGCAGCAGGGCCAGGGAGGCGATCCTGCCTATCTATTCATTCTTGTGAGACCCCACCTGGAGTACTGCAATCCAGCTTTGGGACCCCCAATATAAGGAGGATGTGGACCTGTTGGAGTAAGTCCAAAGGAGGGCCATAAAGATGATCAGTGGGCTAGAGCATCTCCCCTGTGAGGAAAGGCTAAGAAAGTTGGAATTGTTCAGCCCGGAGAAGAGAAGGCTTCAGGCTAAATTATGGCCTTCCAGTATGTGAGTGAAGGCTACGAGAAGCTTTAAAGGGACTATTTACAAGAGCACATAGTGACAGGACAAAGGGGAATAGTTTTTAATGAAAGAGAATAGGTTTAGATATTAGGAAGAAATCCTTCACTGTGAGTTGGTGAGACACTGGAACAGGTTGCCCAGAGACAATGATGTCCCAACCCTGGAAGTGTTCAAGACCAGGTTGGATGGGGCTTTGAGCAACCTGGTCTAGTGGAAGGTATCCCCACAGCAAGGGAGTGTGGAATTAGACGAGTTTTAAAGTCCCTTCCAACCAAACAACTTTCTCCTCACCCTTCTTTTTAATGAACATATAAACACATCAGTACATAGATATTAAGGGTTTATGTCAATTTCCAGTTTGAGGATTTGGTTACTGTTTACCAGTGTTTAAAAAACAACTTCACAGTAAGAACAATACAACTCCCAGTGACACTATTTTAGAAGACTTATGACAGATGTAGTTAATATTTTAGCCCCAAATTTTATCTACTTATGATTTCTTGTTCTTTATTTGCGAGTGTCGAAACAATTGCTGCAGTTTTCTTCATTTTTACCACTAAATCAGTGTTGCTGAGCTAGTGTACATAGACAGTACAGCTGAGAGTAGCATGCAATTGGCAGAAAAAAAGAAGAGCCTTTGCAACATTCTTTCAAATAACTACAGCAGCATGTTTTACCTGCTCTTTGGTTCTTTCTCGCTTCTTCTGTTCCTTGTAATTCTTTCCCAGCTTGAAAGATCCAGCCAGACCATGTCCTTTAACTTGTTCTACCACCTGTTCTGCAATTAGTTTTTCTAGAGTTCTTTTGAGAAGCCGTCTATTTCTCTGTGTGTCGTACCTATATATAGAACTGATGTACTTAAATATTGCAATTATGGACGCTCCTTTCTTCACATTCATTTCCTTTATAGCTGCTAATATCATTACTCGTAAGCCTGTACGAAGAATCAAAACAAAAAATGAAGTTACCTCACAGAATCCGTATTAAGGTAACTCGAAACACAGCGTTCCTCTAAAAAATGCAGATAGGCAGCAGTTCTGACAAGCTTTTACTTGATGCAGCTCTACAGATTGCTGTTTTGCAGTGATTCTAAAACAATGCTGGATAGCAATAGAAATAAATCACTCAATTTTCTTACTGAGGCGTAAAAAAACCAGTTTATTTCATTTAAATGCATAAACTCTTTACAAAGACCTCTAGTTGCATGGAGCTCTGTAGCAGAGTTCTGAGTCAGTAACTTTACTTTTAACTGTGTATCACTTGTTTGTAGCATGCAATCCTACATGACAGTGCTCAGCAAAAGAATAATTTCATTCTGAAGAAGTCAAGAGTAGCCTTGAACTCATAGTCAGTGGCCAATATAACACAACGCTAAAAGCAAAACGTATTTTAAAACTTGTCAGAAATACTTACTGGGATACTGTATTTTTTCCTTTAATTTAGGCTCCATTTCCTTTGGTTTTTTCTTTTTATTTCCCTCTAAAGGTTGAGGCGGAACAAAGAAGTTCACAAGCTTGCCCTAATGCAGACAACATTAAATAGTTATTAGCTCATGTCTCTTCACAGTCACTCTAACCTTCATTAATCTCCTCATATTTGAAAGTAAGCATGAGCTGCTGCAAATATATTTTCTGATCTCACTAATTTTCTCAGATAGCTCTTTTTTAATGCACAGAGTGACACATCATCCAGTTCAGTTTCTTGGCAGTGTTCAGCACCCTAACTGAAATACAAAGAGCAGCTCTGAAAGCCTCTTGGGTCCTCCACTGCTTTAGCATTAAGTTGCACGAATCTACAGATGTAAGTGATCTAGGTTCCTGATGGGGGAGGAAAATACGTATTTAATATATAGCTAGAAACACAAAAGGAAGTACGCAATATAGAGGAAGAGCCCTAGTCAGCTGTATAAAAAGTATGTTTCTCCTTTTAGGGATTGTCTCCCAAATTCTACTCTATTATTAGAGTAATATATTAGCTAAGATGTCTGTCCCAACTACTTACATCATGAAACAGTTTCAGTAACTCCAGCCCTCCAAAAGCTCTGGTCTCTACGTATTGTTATCAGTCGGTGTAAGGACACTTTAGTGCTTATACTCCTCTCTTTGCACTACTTGGTGCTGACCCTCTTATATATTTAAGAATCATCTTATTCTCTCTAAGAATTGAGTCCTTTTAACTGATAAAATGACAAGCAGGCAGGAGATCACTATGATAAATGTACAATGAAACTGGCTGCCATGATTTCCAGGGGATGGAACTCATGAAGTGGTAAGAGTTTACTTAAGAATAATGGTCCTTTCCCTTCAGAAAAAATTTTTAGGTTTAGTGGATGTGCCGAATTTTCACAGTATGCATGCTGAGGAAAGTGAAAAGATGGAAAACTGTTGCTAAGTAAGGTCATTTATTATATGAAATAGAGGGAGAGCAGAAATCTTTATTCAGAATGTAAATTGTCCCTATTTTAACACAGAACATGTGTCTAATGGATGTTTGACACCCATCAATACAATGAAGTGAAGGAGAATGACCTCCAACATAGTAAACTAAATTATGTATTTATACACTCCTGAAGCCTGTCCAAACTATATTAACAGCACAGCTGCCTCATAAAACCATTGAAAAATGGCAAAGGATCAACAGCTTCTCATGCAAACTGTTCCACCATTTACGCTGCCAAGTAATATGTCCTACTAAGGGAAAAACTTTCACAGTAATAGAGCTTTAAATATGGACTTCTAAAGCAATAAAAAGTGCACTTGCATTCATTCTGAAAAGCATTTTCTTAATAATAACTCTCAACCTGGTTTCCTTACCTCAGGTAATGTCAGATCATCTTGTTTAATGTCTGGTCCAGTATGATTCAGAATAAGAGCCAACACTTCTACTGTTTTTCCAAGACCCATCTCATCTGCCAAAATACCTCCAGGCCACTGGGGTCCAGCAGTGGGATACTCACGGATAATGCTAAAATTTAAGTACATTCCCAGTCAAAGTCAGTAACTACAGAATGCTGTGACAGAGAAGTGTGCATTCAGGGACACACAACATAGCTTCAGCAAGGCAAAATTTGTAAGGTGAGGCATTATCTTTTATTATTTAAACTGAGATTAACAAAAACTAGCAAGCGTTTTGGGTGTATGAACCTGACCAAGACAAATACACATGACAGAATTTATAGAATTTTTTCACCTCCTAACAGGCCTTGCCTTGCTAACCTTAGCACATCATAGTATTAGTCTCAAAAAATCTGAAATATTTTTATATTCACATGTGAAAAAGATCTGAAAGTTACATAGGGAAAAATAAAATGCAAACTAGCAATCAAAAGGTTCTATTCTGACCAAGTAATGCAATAGTAATGCATTACCCAGCATTAATAAAAAGCTTTATACTGCTGCCTTCCTTTGGACTTTGAAAACATTGGATCAGAAGATCAAAGCCTCCAATACTCTAAATTAAAAAAGTTAATATTAAACCACTAAATTATTGACTTTTTTTAAGAAAAGCTTTAATAATTACATCTTCAACTTGAGATCTACATATTTATCTGTGCATTACATACTCAAGTTTGTTCTTTTTTCAAATTAAAGCTATCACTATTCTAATTCTTTAGTTGCTAACTGAAAAACAAGTTATGGAATATCTTATATCCTGCAGGATAAAGCTACCAACATGGTTTTCACAAAGTACAACCCTGAGGTGTCCTCAGAAAGAGTAACTATAAAAACGTACCAGCCAGTAAATGGATTATAGTAGATTTTTACTCCATCCAGAGTAATCACCTCCCGCCATAAGAAGTGCAGCACGTTTTCTATGGAGAAAGTGTTCACGTTACTATGATGAAGTTTCTCTATCAACAGCACACTCCTTAGAATTATTCAGCCTTTTTGTGACATTAAGAGAAAAAAAAGCTGAAGTTCACCTCCACAGAGCTTCATGACCACATGATATATCAACTGCTGTTCAGCAAAACCTAGCTTATCATTTAGTGTATGACCCAAACAACAGCTTTTATGAAAATACTAATGAAATAACTCACAAAACTTCTAACCAAACAGCAAGGAAACATTACTGCTGACAATACAATTACACTTTCCTCAATTATGCAAGTTTTTCAGATCCATATACTTGCCACTACTTGGAGTACTTGTGTGGTTCTCTCGGTGAAGCATCCAGTTCACAGCCTCACTTTGGTATGGCCTCAGAATGGGAATTAATGCAGGATGCTGCACATCCTTTCTCAGTAATTGAATATCCTGTTGATGGGTGTGCCGTACGAAGTCATAAAGCTCTTCAATATTTTGTCGCTCTAGTTCCATGTCGGATTCTTCCTCATCTTCCTCCAGCTCATCTGCATACACCAAATAATTCAAGACATGGATCATCAGTCAACTTGGGACAACATTTCAGTAAATTTTGCAGCAACATATTTAGTTTACACATATGAAAATAAGCAAAGCAAAGTGTCATTTAAACATATGCCATGACTGCATCTGACTCAGCTAGCAGCAGTAACAAACAATGAGCAGTTTATTAACTGAAATAAAGAAAAACATTGCAATAATAACAACAGTAATAATAATAGTAATAGCAATGAAAAAGGAGGAAAGAGAGAGATTAAAAGAACACAAGAAACAAGTGATGCATAATACAATTGCTCACCTCTCACTGATCAATTCCCAGCCCATTCCCAAGTAGGAACTGGTGGCTCCCAGCCAACTCCCACCAGTTTATAAACTGAGGATGTTGTTCTGTGGTATGGAATATCCCTTTGGCTGTCCTGGCCATGCTCCCTCCCTTCTTGTGCACCTGCAGAGCAAGGACTGAAAAGTCCTTGACTTGGGGCAAGCACCACTCAGCAAGAAGTAACAAATCATTGCGTTACAAACATTATTGTCACAGTGAACCCAAACACATGGCACTGATCAGTGACTAAGAAGAAAACTAACTCTATCCCAGTGGAACCAGGACACCTAAAAGTTAACATGCTATGGTGATCACAGATGTATACATAATCAGCAAAGCTCTTTCCTTAGATTTTAGGTATAGAATGACCAGAACTTATTTATTTAATAAAGACTTTCCACTAAAAAATTCCAATTGGTACAGAATCACAAGTATCTCATGTTTCTGATTTAAATATTTATAGATTTAAATGACCTTATAGAAAGGAGAAAAGTTAACCTTAATTTATTCATCTGATTAAGCAAATTGTAGCAGTAGGACAACATGTAATTCTCACCACTTCCATCACTTGAGACAAAGCATACTTTCAAAATTAAAAAACCACCTCAAGAGAAGTAAACATCCTTTGGGACAGAAGACCTACCCTTCTTTTCTACCCTCTAAGAAAGAAGGCCTTGTGCTTATGTATTTTTCACATAATTTGGATATATAGGCATACACAGAACCTAAACAATGTAGAACAAAAATCCATGAAAAATTCAAGGGTTGGCATTCTAGAAAACAGATATGAGAGAATGAAAGACTTGCAAGACAAGTTCTAACAGTGTTTTAGGCCTAAAATTAAAACATCAGTATCAAAAAAATAGAGATCGGTTCTAACCCTAGCTAGCATTGCAGATAAACCCACCATGCAGGATTTTTATATTAAAAACAAACAAACAACAAAAAACCAAAACAAAACAAAAACCACAAACAAACAAACAAACAAAACACCACCAAAATTGGAAGCAAGTCAAGGGCTATCATTTTCAGCATGAAGTGACCTTAAAGTATATTTAACATTCTAATACGGCAGCAAACAGCTGACACACTTAAATGAGATTTTAAATCTGATGCCTCAGGCTAACCAGGAAGAGATGTACCTGGCAAAAACCAGAAAGCCTTATCTTAAAATAAGGTTCAAAAGCCGGTATTATGACTCTCTTTCATGAAAAGCAAAAGCTTTCTTTCATTCAAATGGGTAATGAAGGTGAAGAATGATTTCCAAAACAAAAGGAGGAAATTATATGCCTATATATGGCAGCTATCAGTGCCTTCCCCTAATCCTTTTAAATCAAAGGAACAATCCCAGAGCTTGTCAAGGGAAATGAGAATACTGAAAGACATTAAGTTTCTACATATTCATGAAAACTATATATATGACTTGTAATGTAAAGAAGGCAATCAGAGTGCACATGTGGGGTTATTAATGATCCAGCTACATAAAAAGCACCAAGAAAGCACTCAGCTTTCTATATTAAAGAAACCATTCAAAGGGATCCTCTAACACATACCACTCACTTTAGGAAAAGAACAGAAAATTAGAGTGTTTGCAAAGTATAACTTTGATCAATGAATTTGATATATAATGACACCCATCATTATACTTCCTAAAATAACAGTCTTCAAATCTCACATTTTTAAGCATAATAAATTGACTTCTACAAAAACGAAGTCTATCCAGAATTTTACAGGAGAGCAAAGACTGTAATATAATTTAAAGCAAATTTTTTTAAAATGCAATTGGATTTTTTTTGTACACATCTTTCTTGCTTTTGTTCATTCTTTCAGAGACTTCTTTTTCATTATTAAATGGTTCTATGTACCACGGGGATTTTGAAAAGGATGCTAGGGAAGTTTATTGCTCTCTCAGTTACTTATTAAACAGTGAATATTTAATTATGCTTTCAAAAATTTCAAAATGTAATTCAGTTACAGAGGTCTCATCTTAATCTTTTTTACATTTGAGAAACAGATGGTATTGGACTATCTAAAAATTCAGTTTCTCTGATGCTTTTCAAGTACTCTATTTAATTCCTTCAATGACTGAACTACAGTTCTGCTACTGCATCTGCAGTAGGATCTTTCCTTTTCCAGACTGCAGTATAACAGTATCTGCATTAATGAAAATAGCCTAGATTAATGGAAAACTTGTTACCTCACATATGGTAGTAAATAAACAAATACCAAAACCATCCTTGTACAAAGAATTTATTCTTCTTAAGAAAACTGAGGGTAAATGCTATATGACAAAAAGGTAAGATGGCAGAGAACATCTGCCTGAACAGGCAGATTTGGCTGAGACTCAGGGAAAACAGAGAGTTTATGACCTTTGGAAGAAAGGGCTGGCAGTTCGGGAGGACTACAAGGATGTTGTGAGGTTACTGTATTCAATTTTGGGTCCCCCACTACAAGAAAGACATGGAAGTGCTGGAGCATATCCAGAGCAGAGCAATAAACCTTGTAACAGATCTGGAACACAACTGTTATGAGAAGCAGCTGAGGGAGTTGGGGTCGTTTGGACAAAAAGCAGAGGAGGGAGAGACCTTAGTCCTCTCTACAACTACCTGAAAGGAGGTCATAGTGAGGTGGGGGTCGGTCTCTTCTCCCAGGTAACTGAACAAGAAGAAATGGCCTCAAGTTGCACCAGGGGAAGGTTAGATCGGGTAACAGGGAAAAATTTCTTCCCATAAAGGGTTGTCAAGCATAAGAACAGGCTGCCCAGAGAAATGGTTGAGTCACCATCACTGGAAATACTTAAGAGACTTGTAAATGTGGCACTTAGGGACATGGTTGAGTGACTGATTTGGCAGTGCTGGGTTAAAACTTAAATGATTCAATGATTCCATATTGATTATTTTATCACTTTTTTTTTCTGATTACTTAATGCACCTATGCTATGCTTGCCATAACACAGATGAACTTCCTGCCAAGAAGTCTCAAAACTATCTAGAAGGATATTAAGAGAATTAACTGAGTACAGTGAGGAAAAATATATTAAAATTAAATGTAGCAGTATAGAGGTCTCATCCCTTATTTCTGTAAATTCGTGTGCACAACCCCATCAGCATGAGAATTTGCTCATCAGTGGGGGGAACAAGAAGCTTCATCTTGGAATGTTATTGTATAGGTTTCACTTTAGACGGATATTGGTGTTAAAATATATACTTAGGTGTAATTTCGTAAAACCTCAACTAATTCTGTTTAAAAACAGGTGGAATTTCAACAAAGTTGTTAGAAATCTTTAAGAAAAATGCATTAATCAGCACAGAATCAAGGCTATATTACTTTATGCTACATCAGTAAGTTCGTGCTCAAAAACTGTTAGGAAATGAAACTAATTTCACAGTGCATAATCACCTGGGGTCTCCCTTCACAAATATTTTTCATTTCTGTGACACAGTTTTTCTGAATTCAGAGCAGAGCATAATGCACACTATGGACTTACATAGTGATCATGTTTTGTTCTCTAACACTTCCAGGATAATTCTTTACTATTGATTTGGTTTCACTAACACTGAACATTAAGCAGATGCATTTACTGAGCTATACACCTACCTACTGAACTGCAACCCTGCTTGCAACGGTTAGCAAAGAGAACACAATTTTTTTCTTCTGTATTGTTTTCTGTTCATCTATTGAATTTCTACTGAAACTCCATTGCCTAGTCAGCTTGCAAGCTTTCAGTTGTTCTTCATCTCTGTTATGCTGAATGATACATTTAAACATTGTTGATACCATTTCACCAATCCCTCTTTTTCTCAAAGCGTTAGTAGTACATTAAGCTGCACATGCCTTTGTAGGACTTGACTGGTGATTTGCAATCATTTATTTCTGTTCTGTGTCAGCTATTTTACTTCGCCACTTACATGGCATTCATCGGCGCGAAATCAAGACTCTATTATTATTTTACAGCACATAAAAATGTACATGCTAAAAAATGGTCCGAATCTTTACCAACTGGCAACATAGCTCCTTTATGAACCTGAGCTGCTTGCATGGTTTCTGAAAAGTTAAGGCATGACAACCCAACTTCTCAGGACCACATTCTTGCCCCAGAAACTTTGAGGGGCATGTCTTCCCTTTCAGAAAGTGCCTCTTCACTTGTAAGCTACACAGATCCAGGTAGTCCCTATAAACACATCCTTTAGTGTACTGAAGACAAATGCCCCAGGTTCCACCAGAAAATTAGTTTGGACCTTAAAGTAAGTCACCAGTCATTTTCTTGACAATCTCTTTCCCCAACTCTTCCACAATGAGAAGATATGCAGAGAAGAAAATTGTGTGTTCTGCTATAGCATTACTTTATTTCAGTACTCTATCATATGCCTTAGACATCTCAAGTCTATGAATTCTCTGGCAACTATTCTGCTTTTAATGCATTTATGATAATGTATTTCTCCTAATGGATTTAAAACCACTACTATTCATTTCTAGACCTTAAACTATTTCTTTTTCAGACCTCTTCTCGGATCTGATTTGTCGTGCTTTCAAACCTAAACTGGCATATTTGTGTCAGTCAGACTTCAGTTTTTGGAAGGATGATTTCTTACGTGCAGTATCTTCCCCACTTACTGAGTTGTATTTGCACATCCCTTGGTACATCTCAAGTCATTCCTCACAGTTGCACGTTTGTTCTTCGCAGCAGGTAAGGATGTTCAGATTTTATTCTGTTAGCTCTTCCTTTTAGCTTCTCTTTAGCCTGAGTTGCCTGATTTTTATACAACTCTGTCTTTTCTAATTAAGTGCAGTCCTGTTTGGGGTGGGTGCTA
Source organism: Ploceus nigricollis (assembly GCA_013399945.1). Classification (NCBI taxonomy): domain Eukaryota; kingdom Metazoa; phylum Chordata; class Aves; order Passeriformes; family Ploceidae; genus Ploceus; species Ploceus nigricollis. The sequence continues at coordinate 1,064,276 of VXBC01012281.1, forward strand.
GGCTTTTGCCACAAAAACACAAACTCGGTATACTACAGTCACTGAATCAATCTTCAGTGAAAATTTTGAATCAACTATACACTCAGGAATGAGACAAAGGTTGGCTGGGTTTTCTGTTTGTTTTTTCCACAAGTTTCCTAAGACATCACAACATAAAGCCATTGTTTATCACTCTATAAATCTGTATTACTAGTAAGTGTTATCTGGCAAACATACCTTTAATTCTAAAATTATAGGAAGGCCCATGTTTCTCAATCTGCAATGGTATATTCTCAAAACTGTCATAAAGCTGAATTTTGTATTATTTTACATTGTAACTGCTTACAATATAAACCAAACAGAAATCTATTACTGCAGTTGTGTGATAGGCCCCAACTTGGGAACAAGTTTTCCAAATTTAATTCCTGGTTATTTTACACTGTTCCTGTATAATTCAGAGAAGATACTGTAGATCTGTTCAAACTACCCCCACAAACCATTGAAAACTGTATTTACTTCCAAAAAAGTAAGGAATCAAAACACCTCTATGCTTCAGTACCCGTAGAGAAGAATTATCACCTCTAATTTCAGCATAAACGAATTAGCATATGATTAATGACCAGATAATAGTATTGGGTGAATTACCTAATAACACTGCCTGGAAAAGAAAAGTTGCTCTAGATGGCAGGAAAAACTACTACTTCCACTTACATTTACAACTACTACACAAGACAACACAGTCTCTGTTCATCAACAATTAACTTTATTGCATTACCTGGAATTAAAAAACTGTAGAACTTTTCCATGAGTTTTTGAATCATCTGATTAGCTTTTTTGGGTCTTCCACCTCCATCACTGAGAAATTCTGGTTTACTTAGCCCAGCTTCAAGAAGGTAAATTCCAACCTGTGAAAAGGTTATATAGTTAACAATTTAATTAACTCTTAAATTGACAAGAATATTATAATCAGAGGACACGAAAATAATAACAGTGGTTTGAAAATTAGCAGGTACAGACAGATATAATAAATCTACTAAAAACACTATGTAGAGGAAATACAGCTAAAAGCTTCTGTGATTCCTTCAGGTAATACATTGCTAATGGTGAAAAAATAAAAATATATTTATAGGAAAAAACACAATGAAAACATTACAAAGCACATAGAAACTATACATTTTCATCACATTATAAATACAGAGTAGCAGCCAGACTTTGTTGTTCAGATGTTTTAATTTTATATTTCAAACAAAAAAAAACTTGCAAAACAAGTATAATGAATGTATACCTTTAAAGCCTGAGCCTCCCCAGGTCTTTGATAAAGTCCAATTATCTTTTTCTTTTGCAACCATCTCAAACCTTCCAATATTTCACCACTTAAAGTTGCTTCCACCAGAATACGTTGTTCGTAAGCGCCCAGGTATTCTTTTGTTTCATTACTGTACTCTTCTTCACTTCTTTCATGAACACAGACCTGCAGCTCATCATCAGAGTCTCCTCTCATTAAAGTAAAGCTCCTGTCACAGAATTCAGTTACAATTTGCTCAGAAGACAGACGAAGAGCAAATTCTCCCAACAAAGCCTTCCAGGACCTATCTGCACGGTACGGCAAGACTATAATATTTAGCTGTACAGACACAGGAGTCAAGATGGAATAAGAGTCTTCTTCATCATTAACTGTCAAAAACTTAACAGATTTTGAGCCACTGCCTTCTTTCTGTACAAGATCTTCATCAGTGCTATCATCATTTATAACAATGAAGGATGCAGAAGTGCTTGGAACTGGAATATGGTCCTCATTAGTTACTTCATCATCTAAAGCCACCATCTCGTTTCTCCGGTCTTCATGCATATTCCAGCAGAGCTTTTTCTTCTTCTCCTCATCCACTTTGGATGGAGGAGCACGTTTCCGACGACTGCTCATTTTGCCGTTTTCTCAACGGTGCTTTCAGTATCTGCAAGGTGAAGTAAATCAGTCAACAACAGGCATTACAAAATCAAATGGCCACACTAGAATTTCACTGTGCAAAATTCCGGGACACAAATATATGCACTATGCACTCAAACTGTTTAGAAGTATTCGCTTTAGAGGGCCTCCTATTCCTGTGCCATGACACGAAGCTGGACATGAAGCATGGTCTCGTATTAGATCTTACAAGTTTGCCAGACAGCTACAGACAAAGATCAACAAGACTGCCTCATTTCAGAGCCGTTACTCAGAATCTTGTGGGACAGATATAAACCAAGAAGCAGGGAAATCCTTCAAAGATGGGGGTGGAGGAAGCCAGCAAAAAAAAACCAAAACAAACCTCCACAAACAAAAATGCAGAAGTACAGGAGATCTGGGGGCAGGAGTGGGGTAAATACACATAAAATTCCTCTTTCCTTTCAAAGCCTACACAGAGCTAAAACTTAAAACTTGACATAGGGCTAGTCTGAAGCTGCCACTACATAAAATATGGTTTAGAGCCCAAGCTATCAAGTTCTGTCCTTTAAAGTCCCCACTGACCTTGCTAGTAGTATTGAATAATTTTCCCAGGAAACTGTGCATCCTGGGCCCTGGATATACAAACTGCTTGCAGAAGAGCCCTTAGTTAGTTATTGTACATTTCAGGGGGACCAGTCAGCCAACTAAATGTAGAGTCTTACTGATATTGACTAACTGCAAACCTAAGTCAAGACAGACATCCAACTCCTTAACTGAACCTGGGCACACAACAGACTTTGTGGATAAAATACAAGAAAATAAACTACAACTGCTAAATGGTATATATGAAGAAGCAAATTATAGAATATTAGATCCATCTGGGAAACTAATAACTACATAGCCAAAACCACATGCGTATAATTAAATACTCAAGCAAGAAGGAACTTTTTTCAAGAAAAGATTTTTTACAAGGAGCCCGTACACAGCAATAGATCTGTGACTTCATATTACACTATACTTTGTCAGTATAGATATTTATGTCAACTCAGCTTGTGCATACAACTTTTAAAGGAATGTAGGAAGATAAGAGGAAAATATTCCAAGCTACTAAATCCAGTATATCATATCGTAATGTTAAAGGGGCTTATGCTGGAACAGAACAGAATTCCTGTTACTGAATAATTTTGTAAGGGTCTTGGAAAAAACCCAAAAAACATAATAAACAAGCACTAACTGATAATTCATGAAAGCCGAAGGAAATATCACAGAATATACAAATCTTCCCGTGTTTGAAACTCAAACACAGAATCACAGAATCAATTAGGTTGGAAAAGACCGCTGAGATCGAGTCCAACCTGCGACTGAACACTGCCCTGTCAACTAGACCACAGCACTCAGTGCCACATCTAATCTTGCCTTAAACATCTTCAGGGATGGTGGCTCTACCACCTCCCCGTGCCAAATCACCAAATTCCAATGCCAAATCACCCTTTCTGTGAAGAAATTCTTCCAAAGGTTCAATCAAAACATTTCCTGGCGCAGCTTAAGGCCATTTTTTCTCATCCTGTCACAGTTGTTCGGGAGAAGAGGCCGACTCCCACCTGGCTACAACCACCTTTCAGGCAGTTGTAGAGAATGACAGTCTCCCACAATTACACAACAGACTTCAGGGAACGAAGGGCGAGTTTTTCAAAACAATGCTGATGCACACGAAGCGATGCTGACAGCACTCGAAGCAAATCCCGCCGGCGAGCACACACTGCACTTAACCCAGAGGCAGAAGGGTTCCTGCGGCATCCCGGCCTGCACGAGCACGTCAGCTTGGGCATCGCACTCTGAGGGACAAGCGGGAGGGAACCGCTCTCTGTGAGTGGGGTCTACCCACAGCTCCAGCGGACAGAAGACGCCCGTGCCTACGAGGGGAAGCAGCGGCCGCACACGGGGCAGGGGAAGCGGCCGGGGTTGTCTGCAGAGGCAGCCCCGCGGACCGCGGCTCCACCGCCGCACCGAGCGCTCGCCGACCCCAGGGCCAGGGCCGGGGTCTCCCGCACCGCGCTCCGCCGCAGGGACGCGGACAGCTCTCGTTGTCTCGAACGAGGAAAGTGACAGGGGGCTCGGGAAGGGGAGCCCAGCGGCGGAATGCGATACCCTCGGCAGTCGCCGCTGCAGCACCGCGACGCCTGCCACCGGCGGGCTCTGCGCGGCTGCGGTGACCCACCGCCGCCCCCCGGTCACAGCGCAGCGGGCCGGCGGCATCCACCGCTACTCGCGGCCACTCGTACAGGCCCCAGGCTGCCCGGCCCCGTCGCC
>VXBC01012281.1:1068615-1084581 GCA_013399945.1 Ploceus nigricollis
GGGTGGGGGCGTGGGAACCTTGTGGGATCCTTGTGGGATCCAGGGAATGCACGGGATCCCGCCTGAACCTGGGGGAGAATTTCACTGTGCAGGCGGCCGCACACCGGAGCAGATTGTCCGGAGAGGCTGAGGAGTCTCCCTCGCTAGAGATACTCGAGAACCGTCTGGTCTCAATCCCGTGCAGTGCGCTCTAGGATGATCCCGCCTGAGCAGGGAGGTTGGATCAGATAGAGCCCTGTGGTCCCTTCCGTCGTGACCCACTCTGTGATTTTGTGCGTGAAACACTCGGCAGAAGAGACGACTGTTCAGACATCTGATAAGAGCTATTGAAAGAGCGAGTTTCTGGGCTGTTAGCACTGTGAAAAGGCAAAATCAAGCCAATTAATTTTTAACATCAAATATCACTTCAATAAAAACTGCGGAAGGAAGCTGGTGAAGTTGCTGAAGGGCCTGAAGCACAAGTCCTAGGAGGAGCTGCTGAGGGAGCTGTGAGTGTTTAGCTTGGAGAAAAGGAGGCACAGGGGCATCTTAGCACTCTGTACAGCTCCCTGAAAGGAGCCTGTAGCCAGGTGGAGGTCAGCCTCTTCTATCAGGCAGCCAGCGACAGGATGAGAGGACATGGCCTCAAGCTCTGCCAGGGGAGGTTCAGGTTGGACATTAGGAGCAATTTCTTCACAGAAAGGGTGATCAAACTTTGAAATGGACTGCTCACAAGAAGGTGGTGGAGTCACTGTCCCTGGAAGTGTTCAGGAAAAGACTGGACATGGCACTTAGTGCTGTGGTATAACAAGGTACTCTGTGATCTCAGAGGTCTTTTCCAACCTAAGTGATCCGGTGATTCTGTGAAATGCACAGATTGACAACTGGAGATAGTTCTAAATACACAAATAGAGAGCCCTTTACAGCAAGAAGGTGGAGTTCTCTTTTATAACAATTCTTTCAACCATTTTTTAGTATTAGTTTTTACAGATTACTAATTCCTGATTTACCTGTGTTGATTTTCTGCCATTTTCAGCCTGTCTCAAAGGGTGGGTTCAGAAGAATTGCTCAAAACTGTGGTGTGCAATGGCTTTCGAGTGTTTGCCCTTATGCCATTCTTATGTGGTTTGGCTGTTTTAATTCGCAATGTTTAATTTTGCATTCCTAGATTAAAATTAGCTTAAAAAGCATTACTTGGTCCTATGTTACAACATGAAATTGCTGCAGAACAGAGATGAAAGGGAAGACAATCACATAGAATCATTCAGGTTCAAGAAGACCTCTGAGATCAAGTCCAGCCTCTGACTGATCACCTTGTCAACTAGATCATGGCACTAAGTGCCACCTCCAGTCTTTGCTTTAAACACCTCCAGGGGCAGTGACTCCACTGCCTTCTTGTGAGCAGTCCATTTCAATGTTTGATCACCCTTTCTGTGAAGAAATTGCTCCTAATATCCAACCTGAACCTCCCCTGGCACAGCTTGAGGCCATGTCCTCATGTCCTCTCATCCTATTGCTGGTTGCCAGGAGAAGAGCTGACCTCCACCTGGCTAAAATCTTTTTTCAGGGAGTTGTAGAGAGCAGTAGATCCTCCCTGAGCCTCCTTTTCTTCAGTCTAAACACCCCCAGCTCCCCCAGCTGCTCCTCATAAGACTTGTGCTCCAGACCCTTTCCCAGCTCCATTGCCCTTCTCTGGACATACCCAGCACCTCGATGTCCTTCTTGAAGTGAGGGGCCCAGAACTGAGCACAGAACTTAAGCTGTGGCCTTGCAAGTACAGGGAGAGAATCACTTCCCTGTTCCTGCTGGTCGCACTATTGCTGGTACAGGTCAGGATGCCTGTTGATTCAATCTGTGGGACAGTGAGCAGCTGAAGTGATGCGCTTCGCTAGGAATTTGTGAAGCTACCCTCTTTCACTCCTACTACTGGTATGCACCCCTATGCATATGGATAGGTAGGGTAGGCAGCTACTTTTAAAGGAGTGACATCCAGATTTGTGTTGCAAGATGTGAATATCAAATTTTCTCATTCTGAACTGTCTCTCTTGATGGTAGGAGTGAGGGCAGCCAGAGAACAACTTGCATCACATTTATTGAGGTGAGGGGGGCATGCTGTGAGTCTGTGACAACATAGAGTCCCCCCACATGGGACCTCAAAGGTGTGACTCCTCATGTGAGTGTCCTGCACCTGCTGTTGATGACCTGCTGCTGTGAGAAAGTCCCATAAGTGACTGTTGCTCACCCTCCTCCACTTGGTGAAGTTGGACTCCACCAGCTAAGGGAAACAGGAAAGAAAACACTTCCAGAACTCTTGTAGAAATAATGGACAACAATTCATGCCTCAGTGAGATCTGTTCACAGACTCATTTGCAAGGCTGTTTACAGGGCCATGAACCTCTTAATGAATCTTGCCTTTTAGTTAGCTCTTCTATTTTCATATTGTCCATGTCTTCTATTAACGATTTCCTCTCCTGGACTGGCACTTTTGCTTCCTTTGGTAGTGATGATGGTCTTTAAAGATTTAGAATATAAAGCATTTGTGAAAATGAATTTTATTTTCTCATCTGTATGTCATGAAAATGAGTAAGCAAGAGAGTAACATTTCTGCTTTCAGAAGAGGGGGAAAACACAATGGCCCCAAGAGGGTGCCTGCTTTACATGACAATATCTGTCTAAGATTCTCTTTTTCTCACCCTCATTTGGTAAGAAGTATCTTTCCTAGTTCTCAGGATAAGTAACCTTGGCATGGTCCTCCTGCCAAGGGAAGGAGGAGATAACTCCAAACAGGGTAACCATCATGCTCTGGCCTTTCCGAGGTAGCCATTGTCTTGGCACTGCTCAAACCCCTCCTGACTTAAAGCTGAGAAGTCATTTCCCAGCTCTCCCTGCCCACTTATTGGGTCAAGACTCAGTACCCCTTCGGAGTTTTCAACAGAAGAAGGAGAGGAAAGTGACTCAGATTCGAAAATACCCTTGGGTAGAGGTGCAGTGAAACAACACTTTAACAAGTAATGATTTTATTTGAAGAAAAAATTCACATTTGTGAATGATGGCACACAGTTAGCAAAACACTATGTTGGTAAACCTTGCAATATCATATGAGAAAGAAGAGGGTTGGAGAAAAGTAGAGAGAGAAAAAAAAAAAGAGAAGAGAAGAGAAGAGAGCATCTGTCCTGCATCCAGCATAGAGCAAGCTAACAGAGTACCAGGAGTACTAGTTCTGAAGTTCTTGAGTATACTTCGACACCATCAGAGGCACAAATCTTACCAAAGAGCTGCCCTGCTTTGGGGAAGAAAGAGGAGCAGGCCTGTTGATTTGCCCGTAAGGTGGTTGTAGTCTCAGCCTCTGTCATGAAGGATTTCAAACGCTAGTTTTTACTTTTGGAAGAAGTGGAGGTGAGACCATGCTGCCATCATAAATGGGGGCAGGGCAGCCAATTTATATGTAAAAGTAACAGTTTATACGAAGAGGAACAAAGAGAAGGATTACAAAGACTGCAGGTCTAGTTAAAGGGCAGAGCAGAGCCATGACACCTTAGCAGCACTCCCTCTTCCACCTGACTGCAAGGATAAGGATGATCTCCCCTTCAGCACAGCATTCACACATCTCATGGAAATCTCTTAGCTACGTTTCTTGTGGCATATCTCATGGAACACTTGACTGTTATCTTGCCTGTTGTGGCTCCACAGGAGCGTTTGAGGCATTTCTTAGGAGGATGCAAAGGGGTCTCCACCCACTGTGTCCATCTTTTGTCTGAAGGAGTTTTGCTTTTCTGTCTAGCCACTTACAAACCTATCTTTTGAAATAAGGGTTAAGAGCAGGTGGAAAATTCCCTGTTTCTATTCAGCAGCTAATGACTAAGGATCCTAGGGATTAGCACCCAGTAATTTTTCTCCTGTTCTAAAGAACTTCAGTGCATGAAAGAAGATAATTGCCATTTAATCTAACAAAATAAAATGGAGCAGTATAAAGAGAAGAGAATATGACATAAAATAAGACCATGTGATTTTTTTGCCACACTTGAGAACGTAGCCTCCCTTGCCTATGAATAAAAGTTACCCTATAATTTCAGTAGCAACTCTTAAAGCCCAGAAAGAGTAAGCAAATGAAATCAGGAGATGTGCTACTTTGCAAAGGGTTTCTTTTTTGAGGGAGGCTGGAAAAAACAGCATGTTAGTTGTTGTGGTATTTTAAAGTCCTTTTTTAGTTGCAAAGGCAAGCAGAAATCTTCTAAAGAAAATCAAAATTGTATGCATCCAATTTGGTTCTGGCAGGAAATGTGAATGTTTGTAGCAAATGAATGAAACTGAGGGCAGATAGACTCTATTCCCTGCACTACAATGACTGTATGTTAAGCTGTGCCTCAGCAAACTCATGTGTTACTCGGGTGGTTAACTAGCAGGAGAAAACTATTCAGCTCCTTTGATAAAAATCACCATGTGGCAGAAATGGCAAGATGGACCCCAGTGGAGGAATAATATTGTTCCAGTCTATTCCAGATTAATAAAATTGCAAGCAGTATTCTGTGGCCCAGTAGGAAATTATTTTCGCAGGTTAAGCTCTGCCCAACTTTCAGAGTGTTTGTTATATATAATAGAAAATAGTGTAACTATCATTGTGGGACTTTCAAAGTGTTATCATATAATTGCTACCATCCACAGTGCATAATGCTGCTTTGGACAAAAGAGTGGAGGATTTAAATATTTTTGGAGAGCTACAAAGAGCAGAGTGTTATTGTGTGCCAGAAACCATCATGCAAGCCAGTAAGCTAAGAACCCAGCATGCGAGAAACACCATGGAGCTGTGATGGCAAGCCTCTCCATTTTCACTTCTTCAGGGCTTCCACTCTTTACTGTTTCCTCAAAACAGAGAAGTGCAACGTATCTCTTGTGCCCTTCTGCCTCTTAGTATAGCATCTCCTGGGGGGATCTACCTGCACCCCACAGAATAGCACACTGCAGGCCATCTGTCTCAGCTCACGTGTATGCACAAATCTTCTACACCCTTGTCCATCTGCCACTCAGCTGAGCTATGTGCTGGTTTTGTGAAAACCAGGTGATACACCTGACCTCATGACTGACAGCAGCAGCTGATCTGTCACTGGTGGGAGTTAAGTCCATCTCCCTTTTTCCAAGAGAAAAGGACAGTTAAAAAGACTATCTAAATATAGAGCAGAAAAAAAAATAACCATGTCATTGCATCTAGGACATCATCTAGAGTTACTATGTAGGATTTAGAATCCAGTTCTTGGAGTTATTTAAATATATACCTAAATAAGGTGTTTTCCTTGCTTTAATATTCCTTTTATAAGCTTTTTTTTTTTTAAACAAAAATGAATAAAGGAAAAGTCTGAAGTTCCTAAGAAAAAACAAACCATCTAATAAAAGTGGAATTAAATAAATAAAATGTTTATAATAAAGTCAGTAAAAGCATTTGGAAATTTAGGCTCAAAATATAGATGTTTGTAATATAATACAGAGCACAGTGGTTTGAAAGAGATCTGAAGGATGCTCACAAAAAGGAGATATTTCGGACATTATCTATTAGAGATATATTTCTTGGCAGTCAAAAATGCTGATTTTCACACTCTGGCAAGAGAAGATTTGAATTCATAACTTGCTCTGTAATATAAAAAACACTTAAACCAAAGCTGCTTGCAAAATTCTCACCTATGTTTTATACTGTGGAAAAAAGGCAAATAAAATTGAATTTGAAACAAAAATGAAACTGTTTAGTCCAGAAGTCTTCTGGAACTATTTTATTTTGGCCTCTTTCCTCATAAAGAAATGGTAAGCAATCTTGGTAGTTTCTGTCAAAGAAAATATGAACTTTATCAGGGTTGTTATTTCTTTGATTTATCAACTTAGAAGTATGGAAAGATCTGCAGTTCTCAAGCCAGAAATCAATGTATTTATTTAACACTGATTAAAATCTGCCTCCACAGATGTTTTCTTTGAGTTTCACAAGGTTTGATGTTAAAACAAGTACATAAAGATTGACGTAGCTTCATTGCAGAGGGTTAATAATCATTCTCTTCAGAGGAGTATTATATTAAATTTTCTGTCCAAAATTCACCTTTGAGCCTGCTTGGGTGACTACCTGAGTCAGAAAAAGCAGTAGGTTTCAGAGGGGGCAGGCTGTGCACCGCCCAGCGTTTGCTCTGGCTCTGGGCTGCAGGAGCAGGCAGTGCTGACTCAGGGACTGCACAGGGCATGGAAGAGCCGAGGAGATGCCCCAAAGCTGTCAGCAAACTGCCCAGTGCTTCGGGGGAGCTACACCTTACCTGGATGTTGTTAGTGCCACACAGCATTTCTGGTGGGAGACAGAGGGATATTTCTCTCTGCAGTATTCCAGGAAGGTAGATACGATGCGACACTGAGCCACAGGGGAATTACAGAGAGGCAGATCTCAGCTGGGCAGCAGAACTGGCTGCTTTCTGCTGCTACTGGCACCTGGTCCCTTATAACTATTCCCTGAAAGATGCAGTAAATCTGGAACAGGAGAGGCCTGAGTGTGGTGGTACTAAGCTGATGCTGCTGTTCAGGGAGAAATGTTAAGACAGCAGAAGCCTTTAGACCCCCTGTCATGTGGGTGCCTGGAGCAAGTCTGTTGTAGAAAGGCGCCTGAATCATCCCCGAGCAGAGATTTTACTTTGGCCTTAACTCACTAAGGTGACAACCTTAACTAATGAGAAATGTTTTATTTTGATGTTTTCTCTGGATATAAATGTCATTGTATTTCTAAATATGTGTACACCAAGGCTTATTAATCAAACTATATTTTTGCCTGTCTTTGGCCTAAAATTTAGCAATGAGCAATAAGAAGTTCATCTGGGACTCAAAATGTGTATTTTAGTTTGGTTTCCTTCATAGTACCACAGGGAGCCCAACCTAATGGAGGCTGATGGAATGGCCCATATAAATTAGCAGCTCTGGTTTGTGGTTTTTCACCAGCACAAGTGGTGCAAGCAATTTAAATATTTTGGTATTTCTGTACATATTTGCCACTTCAAATTGCAGAAACTTGTAATCAAATTTTAATATTTTTCTTTAGTCTCCAGCAACTGTAGATATTTTCTTGTTATTACTCTCTACTTTGCCTTTCCCCACCTGGGGAAACCCAGATGTATGGATTTTGTTCTAGCTGTAAAACAACAAAAAATAATTCTATGTCTACTGTGCTCTCACTAGGGTAGATGCATAACCTGTTATGTAGCTCTACAGATCCAAAGTTTGTACACAAATGTCAATAATAAACCATGCTTCAATCCAATCACCTTCCTACTTTCAGTGCTCTGAGGGATTTTCTATTTGACTGGTTTTGTTCCAAGGCATTGTCCTACATGGTGCCCCATTTGTGTACCATGGGACTGTTCGTGCCTCCTAGCTGGGCTTGGTAGCATCCACATTCTCTGACTGGGGAAATGAGTCAGCAGAAATTACTGTGCATCGCTGAGCACAGTCTCATGGAAAAAAAACCCCACCTTGTCACACAATGAAACAATGAAATATTACATCTCATGACCCTGCTTGAGTAAAAATAAACCTTTTTAATTGAGGAGGTAATTGGAAGCTATCGAGAGATGAGAGAACAGGCTTTTATTTGAAAAATGATTGTGAGAGAAAGTAATGAGGTCAGAACAAAATAAATATTTTCCCTTTTTTCCAACAAAGTATTACTTTTCATTAACTATGGTTTGTTTCTCTAGGCAATAGGGACATAATACAGAAATTTTGCAAAAGTATTCTCCTGGGATGGTTATGGACCTGCAGATGTTCCTAGCTGATGAAATCCTGGGTCTGGAGCACAGATGGAAAGTGATAAATGATTAAGATGTTGTAGGATATAAATAACAATACTACAATGTTGTGTGTAGAGATATCAGCAAAACAAGGAATGCTTATCTGCTGGCTTGGTAAGCATCTTGTTTATGGCTGATCAATTTTGCAACAGTTCTGGCTCCTGCCCGAAGCACAAGTTGGTATGTTGCTGCCAGCCCAGAGTGACCCTTCCTGGTCATCCCTGCTGGGCTGGGGAGATGGGATGGGTCCTGGCTGCCAGGCTCTGCCCTGACAGACACCTGCTGAGGTCTCCCACTACCACCAGCTCCCTGGGAGCCCTACAATATCTGATCCACACAGAGAGCAACGAGGGTGCCAAGGCCAAGAGTGGTTTTTCCTTTCACTCCTACTTGGAAACCACATTTGTCAGGAAGCCTTCCAGAAAAGATTAACCTGGTAGGAAATACCCGCATTATCCAGTTTTAACCCAAGTGATTAGAAGTATGGCAGTGTCATGTGCTGCTGCTGATGGGATCCTAGAAAGGAGAAGAGTCAGGTGAGCTCCATGCACTTGCTGCTGTCTTGGGGTTGGTCCTGTTCTGGGCACAGATCAGGGCATTGTTGAGGAGTGTGATGTCAGAAGACCTGAAGACACATCTCTGGTAGTGCAGAAAGGTTAGGTTATTTGCAGAGAATGAGCCACTCACTGTTATTTATGAGTTATCCACCAAAAGTAACACTGGATGCCAAGTTTTGTTCTGCTTTGCTACCCTGGTAAATCAAGAAGAATTATTGCAGCTGCTGGTCTTGTTTCAAAATTTTTGCTCCTTGCTCTCAAGCCAAAAGCCCAGCACCATTTGAGAAGGGAAATAGAGGTAACATCTACACCAAGTAAATCCTCACAGATTTTTTTGTTTCAGCTTCCTATGCTTCTAGAGCTTGCGCAGTTTGGCCTGATTGGACTCAGCCAAAACTTTTCTTTGGGCTGGGTTTGCCTGATGAGAGTTCGGTGTGGTTTGATGTTTTGGTGCCATCTTTCCCAGGCAATATGCCCCTTTCACGTCTGCTTCTGCACAGGCAAGGTTGTTTCCTGAGGAGCCAAGGTGATTGTTTCCCATATATGCCTTGCATGTCTGAGGGGTTCTGGTGACATTGGTGTTGTTTGGAGCAAGAAAACTTCAATTTTAGTGATCTTTAGGATACGTATAAAGTGAAGTAACATAAGAATAACCTGCTCCCAAGCAGTCTTTATTGTTTGTCCTTCAGCTGTAGATACTTCCCTATCTCACAGGCCTGAAATACTATATGCTAAACAAATAGCTTTCTCCTGAATAGCTGACTTCCAATACACAATTACCATAATTATTGTAGGTGTTCTATGCTTCTGTCTACTAAGAACTGCATCTAATCAAAATTATCCCATAAAGTGTGTAAAGATTTGATACTCTTTACCAGCACTGAATGCAGATTGCCTTCAAAGCAAAGGTTTCTGAATACATTATCTACACTACGAAATTAAAAATAGCATCCAACTGAATAACATCTTCCTCTCACCCACATTTCACATCTTGAACCAAGATAGTTAAATCAGAAAAAGAGATAAAGCAGTTTAATCTCAGCATTCTAAAAAGTAGAATTTACAACTGTGAAATGTTAAGAGACTTTTTTTAACACTCCTTAGAGATCTTCCACACTCTCACACATACCCTGCAGCTTCAAGGAGCTACTGTGAGCTCTGGTCTTGCAGAATCAGGTCTTCCTTTGGCACCTAATGGGCCACAATTTCTGTTTTTTCAGCCGTGAGGGTTTTGAACTAGAAAGTATATGCAGAGGTGGAAGGCCTCTGAAAACAGGTGTGGTCCTCACTTCACATAATAGTACTTCCTCTGAATTTTTACTGGGTAGAATAATTTTTGGTTTAGTTTTACTGTAATTTTTAATTTTACTATATTAGAAATGAATGAACAAAACTAAAAATGGAATACATAACCAAAGCTGAAGGCAGTCTTCTCACCGCATATCCCTGGATTCCTCTCCTTACCCTCCTCCTCAATTTCTAAAAAGAAAAATGAGGGCAAAATCTTAAAAGCTATGTTAAATGAGGGTGGAGTTAAGCATATGTCCAAATATTCTTTGGGATTAAGTCCTATACGTGTGTCTTCAGTCTATGTACATGTAGTCACAAAATGAAAGCACACAAAGACTTTTCATGTGGGTTTGGGCTGAACAATCAAATTTTAGGATGATTTAGAAAATTGATTGAAAATGTGTTATTTGAGTGGTGCATATTACATTGTCTGGTAAAGGAGAGCAAGAAGGAAGTTATGTACAGATTTATATCCCCTGTTGACAGTGATTGGAATTTAGAGAAAAATAAAAGCCAGCTAAAGAAAAGATAAACTAAGTGCAGGTACCATTTAGAAATCAGAAACACAATAGGAATTGAGATGCAGCACAAGCTGCAGCACAAGCATTAGTTGAATTTAAATAAAGACATGGAAATCAATAGCTGTCTATTACTGTAGTGACAGCAGCTGCCAAATTGGTTGAGCTGGTTTGGGTTAATTTATTGGGGACTTATGGTTTGCAGCTAAATAAAAAGTGCAGTGGTGATGAAAGGAGTCTTTTTAGAAGCTGTTGCTAAGAAAAGAGGAAACAAAACCAAGTATATGCTATGAAAACAAGAACATACTATATTTATTGAGAAAACATCCTCTAGAATTAAAATAAAGACTATGCCGTGAAATTAGTATCTGCTTTCGCAACAGACTTTTACAGAAAACTTGGAAACCACAAGGACACACTGTTTACATAGAATCATCCTGGATATGTGGACATTCTCTAAACAATGCAACTAACTGCTATTTAGACATTTTCTCTTTAGTGAGTTCTCTAATTTATTGAAGCAAAGGTTGATTACCTATGGCTATTATTTACAGTATGGCAATGCAGCTACTCAGCCATGTATTGTTTCTGTCCCTTCATCTGCTCATTGCTAAACAAGTTTTGAGAATCACCTTGTGAGTTACAGTTAATAATCTACATGATTTACATATATGAGGGGAATAGGGGCTTTGTGAGGACCCCACTTTTCTACACAAACCTAGTAATCAGGTATGTATCATTATCCTGCCTAATGATTGCTCCATCCTCCACCCCTGAAAGTCATCTCTCATGAGGACTTAGTTGTACCTCTCCAGGACAGAATGGAGTCCCCCCCAGGACTCCATTCACAGCCCAGAGCTGTGCTGCCTGGGCACCTGCTTGCAACTGCTGATTATTTCATAGAATCATAGTATGGTTTGGGTTGGAAGGGACCTTAAAGACCTTCTGGTTCCAAGCCCCCCTGCCCTAGGCCGGGACATCTTCCATTAGACCAGCTTGCTCAAAGCGCCATTCAACTTAGTCTTAAACATTTCCTGGGATGGGGCATCCACAGCTTCTCTGGACAACATGTATCTGTGCCTCACTTCCCTCAGAATGAGGAATTTTACCTGTCTCTCTCCCAGTATGGATATTTATGTTGGTCTACTTCTTGTTGACTACTGACATTCAAAAATTTGGACAGATGTATTTACCTTTGAGACCTTTCTAAATTTCAGTGAATTTTTTCCTCAATTGCATACTGAATATTTTTGGTATTTTGTCAGGAAGGGCTGTGGAGGCAATAGACACAGTTAACATGCTGGCTATATTTCCTTAGACAAAGAGGATAAAAGTGTTCTTTAATTGAGTGAGGCTCTTCTCTTTGAGTTTTCTTCACTGCTCCAGGCCTTCCTTTTTGATCATTTTCAATTCAGCCCCATGGCTACAAATAGTAAGTAAGATTTTTTAAAGAAACTAATTGTTTTAGGCGCATTCTTAATGTCCAATCCGAAGTGTATGAGAGGGTCTGGTATTTCAGAACATTGTTACTTCAATGTTTATAGAAAATCAGAATCTATTAATGCCTTGTAAGCCTGTTTTGCTCAGGTAAAGCCAAAAAATTATAATAGTGGTTAAGGAAGATACTCAGGAGAGTAAATATCCAAGTATGATGTTTGGAGCTCTGTGATCTAATCCATGAACAAAATGTGAGCCATTAATCATAAGTGGACGAGAGATATAAATGAAATGTTACATACTTTGAGAAAGGATGACAAAAAGCAACTAGCTGATGGAAATTCAAGATAAAAAGCATTTGAATGTACTCACTGAGGACAGGCATTCACAGCCAATGAATTCAAGCTGCTGGATCAGCTGGACTTTAGCCATTTTATCACCCATGGTCATGTTATACTTGATGTTTGTCTTCCTGACTTAATAAATGCAATTTTTATAATACATCCAATGTTAGGTCAAATAGAGTTGCATTGGTGGACAAGACTGAGAATGTCTGATTCTGGAGGAACCAGGATGCTGGGATTTGAAGCGCCCCAAGGACCAACCAGTCATAGCAACAAGCTGAGGAGCCAGGCAACCCAGTGAGGATCAAGGTCTTGACATCCCTGCAGTGGCAGGTGGCCAGTAAGACAGTGCAGCTACCTCACCAGAAGGAAGTCACAGAGAAAAAGCAATTAATGTGTCATCAAAGCCACAGCAGCATACTGTCAGGGAAATGAGGGGAAAGAGAGGTACAACAATGATTCTAATAGATCCTGAGGTAATGAAATGCTTCCAGAAATGCATTGCTTGCTCGGAAAGTCAAAATTATAAAGTCTGTGCAATTTCTGTTATCGAGGCACCTCCTTATGATGACTATAAATAAGTATTTAAAGAAATATGTCATCTGATACTGTTTTTTTTTTATTATAGCACAGAAGATGTCAGAAAATGTGTAAGCACTTAATGAGAGCTATTTTTTATAATGCTGTGAACTATCCTCTTATTTTGTAGGAATGTGCTTTTCTGCATCAACATTTTGAACAAACGTATCAAGTAATTTGCAAATAGTTGGAGGAGTGTAGTTTGTACACCATATCCTTATTCTATTTCTGGGTATCAGATTCTTGTTGTGCATGCCTTGCTTTAAGTAATAGCTATATATTACAAATAAATACAGTATTACTTGGTATTTTATAAGAAAACTTGAAAACAATTTAGTAGGGAAAGCAAAAGCCATAAACAGAAGCAAAGCAAAATAAGGTGATTTATTAAAGAAATATGGATACTGACCTAGTACCAATATCCAACTGAGACGGACAAAAACTCTCTAACAGTTTAAAGTTAGAAAGTGTATGTTTATTGCGACGCCGAGCGGCATGCGGGATAGCTCCCCAAATACACACCGCATCTCTCAGGTGGTTACAGAGTTCTTTTATCNATAGGTGTCCAGCCATCCCCAGGAAAGCAGAGCTCCATCACTTGTAACAGTCACTTGGGAAGAAAAACACAATTCCTCCAAATGCCCCTTCCTTCCTCCCTCTTCCTCTGGCTCTATATGCTGAGCACGATGTTGCATGGTTTGAATTATCCCTGTGGTCAGCTGGGGTCAGCTGTCCCAGCTGTGTCCCTTCCAAAATCCTTGTGCACCCCCAGTGTCCTCGCTGGTGGAGTGGGGTGAGAGACAGAAAAGGCCTTGGCTCCGTGTGAGCGCTGCTCAGCAGTAACAAAGACATCTCTGTGTTACCTCTGTATTATCTCTGCTTTGTTTCCAGCACAAATCCAAACCACAGCCCTGCACCAGCTACTGTGAAGAAAATTAACTCTATCCCAGCCAAAACAAGCACCGATTTATGTTATTTTATTGTGTTACTACACAATGATATGCTATTCTGTCACATTACCTACATTTAGAAAAATAATGAAAATAATGATTGTGAAACTAGAACAATAGGCTGGAAGTTCCCCAAGCTGACACCTCTGAGTTCATTTACAACCAGGTATAGCAAGAAAAAAGTGAATAAAGCTGATAGTCTGCTGGCAGTGATTTTAAGGCATCCTTTCCATCCATCCTGAACAATTGCAAATGCATAAAGGAGGTGCAGTGTAGAAAATGAGATCATTTCAGTTAAAGGTCGCCACAAAATCCTACTAATCTTTAAGGTATTCCATTCCTCCTTATTTTTATTTGCTATTGCAGACTTCAAATATAGGTATTTAGGGAAGCTGATAAAGTATCCTATATACAGTGTTACATAAACAGCAACAGACTGCAAATGGAAAAAACAACATCCAGAGGTATTCAACATGTTAATTTGGTTTTTTTTTTCCTTTTCTTTTTTAAAAATTTTTTAAGCACTGGAAAGGTTCTTTAAAATATGTCAGGTATTTGTCACACATTGTTTACTTGCTAAACTGATATTTGTAAAACTTCCTCTGATTCTTTAGTCATGTGTAAAAGATTCTCATTTTGAAAAGACTGCTAGCCTTCTCTGATATTTGTGATTTTTAATTTTTTTTCTTCTTTTTGTTTTACAAAATGTCCATAAGGGTTCTGTGTGGAGAAATGAGGGACACAACAGCCAGTAAACACAGAGCTGTTTTCTTCAGTGTTTACTGTAGTCATGGGGAAAATTTCAGAAATTACTGGCTGCATGCAGTTCCTCTCAGAGCAGTGCAGAAATGTGTTGTTACATTGTACAGTTGGAATAAACTTTCCATCTTCACAAGTTGCTGGTGCCGTTTGTAGCTGCAATCTGCAGCATAAGGTCTTTCTTACCCCCAGCTGCAGCCTGCAAGCTGAGATGGCAGGAGAGAGCAGGAACACCTTTCCCTCATCCACACAGCAAGGACTTCCTTTCCATATGTAGGTGTTACCAGTTTTCACTGGTACCAGACTGAATTCCTGCAGATGGCTTTACAAGGAGCTGTCCTTGAAAATCACTGGAAAGTTTGGCTAGCTGATGCTTCAGCTGCCATATTTCCCACAGAGTACCAAATCTGTCTCCATAAGGGATGGTGACTTCTTGTTAAATTCCTTATCCTGTTAGTTACAATCTAATTAAGTAGACCTGTCTCGCTAATTTGTATTAAATCCTATATATCCAAGGTACTGTCTATCCTTTCACACTTATATAAGTCCCTGTCTGGTGAGTTCAGCCAGAATGATTCAGACTGACATTTCCAAATTAAATTAGAAGTCTGTGGATTTTAAATGGACAGTCTGATGCTCAGGGACTGTGGACCTTTGACTTTGAAATGCACTTTTCTTTTTGGCCTGATGTAGCGTAAGCTTGTTGGAATGCCAGTCCCAGCAGAAATTTATCTATTTACTCATGTTGTTTTTCAGGGGATAATTTCAGGGAAATCAGGGGATTTCAGGGCAAGGGAGTTTTATCAAAATTAATCAAACTGGATAGAATTGATGTTAAGTGGATGTTGTAAATATTGTGGAGCATTTTGGCCTAGGGGGCACCCTAAGTACATTTTTGCAGTTAGAAAATAAATACAAGAATGATTTTAAACATTATATGGGACTGAACAGTCATGTTGTTTAGCAAAGAAGACATTCAGCTGACTTCTTATTCTCTATTTGGGAGCATCCCCATTGCCATGAGACCAAAATTTGTCATTGGGTTTCACAAGAGCAGATGCCCAGGAAACTTTCAAGATTTGAGACATGTACCCTCTCTGTAAGGAATGGAAACCAGCTACCTTTGACTGTTGCATGCCACTGCTTGGAGGGCACAGGCTTGTGGCAAGGGAACCATTTATGAGGTGAGTTTCTGCAGAGGAGAGATCAGGCCCTTTGTTTTCTGGACCACGTTCTTCCAGTCTCTCTCCTTAGCAGTTGGCATGAAGCACTTCTGCTGAAACTTTTTTAATATTGAGTTATAAAAGCAATCAGTTACTTATTTTTAAATGTAGAAAGAATTACTCTCAGCTTATTAACAGCTTTGCTAGCCACAGATCAAAACTGCTGAATGTCTGAATAAATCTGCTCTATTTATCACTTCATGGAGTCTATAATCCTCAGAGAGTGTAAAAAATTTACAAGACATCCCTGAATACTGAATTTTGCATTGATTTGGATCTCACATTTTCTTGAAAGACATCTGAAATCATAACCAGGCAGACACTTTCCTCCTGAGAAAGCCCCAGCAGAGGAACTTTTTTAAAGGATGTAAAATCACCTAAATCTGTAAAATATGTTGACAATAGTGTGACTTGAGACAGTGGTCAAGAGGGTGTTGGATGACTACCAATGTTAGCTTTCAAATTTCTGAGAATCCTTGGGTTCAAGGGGTGTTTATTCCTGTCAAAAAAAAAGAAAAAAAAAAAAAA
>VXBC01012281.1:1091306-1133971 GCA_013399945.1 Ploceus nigricollis
CGTCTCCCCGGCGGTCCCGGCGCTGTCCCCATTCCCATACAGAGTGGTTCGCGTGTTTGTAAATAAAAGTTAACAGATGTGAGCAGCTGGATGTGGGGCGGGCAGCCGCTCCCCTCCGGCTGGGCCGGGGCAGGTCCGTGGGGCTGATGAGTTCGGTCGCTACCATCGCCGGGAGTTTGACAAAACGGGATCAGGGCTCGTCAGGGACTCCAGGATTAGCTGCTGGCTTTGCTGCGTGTGAACTGATTTCCTGGGTCTGCAAGTAGTGAGGAAAGAAACCTGAAAATCCCTCCCCTGTCCGGGTAGTCCCTTGCAAAGCCAGGTGCCCTGGGAAAGGGCAGGCAGAGGCTCATGCATCTTGTCTGCAGCTTGAGCAATAGTCAAAGCTACTGCTTTGCACAGTCTGTTCATAGTCAACAGGTCTTCTTAATTTTAAATATCAAAAGAAAAATAGCAGTAAAAACGTTATTTTAAAGAGGAGACATTGGTTTATAGCCAGGCTAGGTGGACCAACATAAATTGCAGCAGTAATTGCATTCGATAGGAAATAAATCTGTGATATATTATTGCGATATTTCTGTAGTCCAGTTGTGGTCCTCAAAATGGGATTTCTAAGTATAAAATTGCAAATCTGACCACATTATTGCTATAGCTTTGCAACTATTCTGTTTATCTGAGTGTATCTCTTGTATGGATTTGATTTATGATTCCCTGTGCTTACTGAGCTGACTCCACACCTTTCATTCTCACAGAGATGACTAAGTAAAATGAGGTAAGAACATATATTGTGATGGAAAAAAAAAAAGAATCTCCAGGAAGGGTTACATACTTACAACATATAGAAAGGAACTGAATTCATCTGGACACCAAAACCAGAAAATGCTGCAATTTGGGGGGGCTGGAGGACAAGTGAGAGCATGAAGCAATGACCTGACATTTGCAGTTCATTTATGCCCTGTTCAGATGAGAAAATGAGCTGCTAGCAAGACTCCAACATGAGCTATTAAGATTCTCTATTGTTGACAGATATGATTAGATCGCGTGGAAGTCCAGGATGACAAATAAACATGAAAGGGGTAAATTCTTTGTTGATCTAAATAGCAATCTCTTCCTTCAAAGCACTCTGGGGTGCTCTGCTAACTCACTGTGCCTGAAGTCCCTCAAGGAACTGGTTGCCTCTCTGTCCCACTCATGTTAACATTAATGGACCTTACCTCTTTTGGAAAAGACAACACCCTCTGAAGGTTCATTTAAAAAAAAAGATCATTATATGCAGCAACTTCAGTCATTTCTTGTGAGAAATTTTAATTAGATACCTATTTTTATGAATGTTACTGACTGATGAAAAATAATCGCTGCAAGATATTTTTAGACTTCTGAAGTAATACTTTTGAAAATAGGGGTAGCCCACAGGGCAACACTCCTCTTAGGAAAAGTCACCACAATTTCACAGATCATGCAGCTTGAGAGTCAGATTTGCTTTTTTGTTATTAATCTGTGTCTGCCATTCCTTTATTGTTAAATTAAAGCAAAAAATGTCACTGAAATTACGTAACAAGCTTCAACTTTCACATTTCTTTCCAGAAAGACAAGTTATTGACCCCACCCAATTGCTGTTGGGTAGATTCCAAAGACTTTTTTTTCCTTCTATTTAAGTTAGTAGTGAAGTTAGTATTCATGAAAATTGGTGTAAAGGTTGTATTTCTGTTGTTTCAAATCCCATGCATTCGCTGCATTGTTAAAGGTGAAATCATTCTTCGCAGACAACACAAAGCCACAAAGCAACTCAGAATAATAGTCTGAGCAGAGCTGCTCCATCCATGCTATGTTTGGAAATACGGGGATAAAGTGTAGTCAGAAACATTCCTCCTCCACAATTACTCATAGGCCTCTACACAGTCTTTATGGTGGGCTGCAAAATGTGTTGGGAGGAATTCTAGGGTATCACTGGTTGGAGAATCTCTTCAGCAGAGACTGTGAGGAAGGGGCATGTTTCTAGGAAATGCACAGGTTGACACTGTGAAGAAGTTAATGCCTTCCCCTTCCAAGATCCAGTATGGCCCCCTTTCTAGAGGAGAAAAGCTGCTTTCTTCCTACCTGACCTCTGGTTCTCACGGGGATGGACAATGCTCAGCTCGTGTAGGCGCCCAGCCACAAGGGGATGCAGTGAGACCACTGAGCTGACTGACCGTCTGTGCCAGAGAGCCACACTCCTCAGTCCTCACTGACCCAGGGCAGAGTCATGGAATCTGCCCAGACAGATGAGCCCTCTCCCAGCCTGAACCATCCAGCTCCTCTGCTTACCCTTCCTCTGCACCTGCAGCCTAACTGAAGCTGGCTGAATACTGAAACCAATACCTGGGTACACAGTTACAGCTTTAATGATAATCAGAAAAAAATAGCACATAATTTGTTGCCCAAGTTTCTTAACATGAAGCCTATACATGCCATAAGAATGAAAGAGGTCATCCATATAGGATGATGTCTTTAAGTAGTTTGCATTTGACATGGAAATTTATTCTTCATGTGCCAATATGATAATTAATTAGTGATGATGACTTTTAACTACACTCAGTCTCTGCACTCTGGTACATGAAGCTGCATGGAGATGTGCCAGACCTGTTGGGCTTTTTTACACAGTGGTTTATTAAGAAGTATAAACATTATCTGGGTAAAACCTTCTCAGTCAATAAAATCTGTTTTCAAAGGTCCACATAACACATTGCTCCTTTTAGATTGAAATTTACATATAAAACTCCACATTAAAGAAGAAAGAAAGGGGTTTAGTTATTTTATTATGTATCTCAGTTGAGCATAGTTGCCCATCATGAGAGTCAATTTTTTCCCAGAGTGGGCAACAGTCATAAAATGCTGTAACAAATTTGTGCATCTGTCAGTGTAAGGCTATATGACCATATAGTAGTTGCAAAGCATTTTCAAGACTATTATTTTTTTAACTTTTCTTCAAAGATAATTCAATTTTGGAGCTCTTGGCGTGTCTATATCTCAGATTTTAGGCTTGAAAGTCATTCTTATCTTGAAATGCACATAAGTGGATGCTGAACTTTGAGCCAAAGCTTCCTATGGAAATCAAAGGCATCAAAAAGCACATGGGTTAAAACTGGGCACAATCCTTAGTGTGATAAGGGCAGAAGAAGTGACACCAAGGATAACTTTCCAAGTGGGATATTCTGGTCTTTAGCATGATAACCTCAGAGTCAGGTATTCTCAACTTAGACCAGGCAGCCACTGGAGATTTGGTAACACTGTGAAGAATTACAGGGGACACTTTCTTCCTTTCCTGGGGAAGAGCCCCCAGGCTACCTCCAGAACAAGGCAAGACACAGCAAGCACCACTGCTGTGCTACTTTCACGCTGAAGGCAGAGAAAATGAATTTCTGGGGCTGCCACCAGAAAATGCAGAGTGGTTATGAGATTGCTGTAGGTTACACTGACTTCCAAAACCCACAAGACAACTGCCCCCTGGCTAGTGATCAGCATGAGGTCTCCACCAAATCTCTCACTTTTACCTGTTCCTCTTGTACATGGAGCAGGAGAGATGATGTTGTAAGTAGTCCTTTTATCACCTCATCTTCTAAGTACCCCACTTATGAATAAGCTAACAGAAATACTTAGCTAATAGAAATACTTACCTGGATTCCATTCAAATCATTGCCTACCTGTTAGCCTTATAAAATGTATGTGGGCATTCATTTGAATGCTCTTTGCAATTTATGGACCATGCTTATGCTTTATTGTACAAATACCCCTTTATAAACAAGATTTCCATTCCAACAGATTAACATGCAGACTTTGCAGAAGCAACTTTGGAAATGGAATGATTAAGATAATTGTACCAAATTTGTACTGTTTAGAAATTAATTTTAGAGAACAGTGAGATGTTTCTGGACTTGATTAAATTTTGTCAGATTTGTATTGCCAGGCTGCTCCTTTTTCTTGAGTATGAGGCTTAAAATGAACTATGATGAAGCAGATGGCACAATTGTAAAGACTTTCAGATCAAAGTAGATGGTAAGTATATTATCTTCACAATGATTTTTGATAACCTGACTGCTGCACACTATCCATTGTACATGCATAACCATAAACATGGTTATATGTGTTGGAAAGTGGATGAAAAGGAGTGAGTCCTGCACTTTATTGCAAATTTCACAAGAAATAAGTTCATTCAGTAGAACCCACTAAAGTAGCTTTAGATATACTGGAAGATGACACTTCTGTTTAAAGATAAGTGGGGCTATATTGATCAAATAGCTCAAAGGAATGATTTTCATAAAATTGTATTTAATTTCTCAAAGGTGTTTCTGACAAAGTTTTATTATTAATTCTATGGTGTCACTCAATGATTAATACTTTTTGATAAAATTATTGTCGGGCAACAGAACAAGGAATTCTAGTTCAAATGTTTGGAATTCTAGAGAGTGCAAATATTTCTATAGATACCAACAATTACAAAAATGCTCTTATTAGGAGCATTAGGTTAAGCTCATGTAGTGGTATGAATTGTGCTGAGATGTGTGTTCATAAATGCATATTTCAATCTGTTTAGTTTTGTGCTTAACTTGCTTCACTAATCATCTTCAGAGGCTTTGTGACACGAAAAAAAGGAAAGGCATATATCCCAAGGAAAACAGAAATTAGTTTCAAAACAAGTGTCCCTACATTGGATGGATCCTATCAATTGTATTAATTAGAAGGTGCTGGGAGAATAATTTTCATAGATTAACATTGGAAAAATTATCGTTGGTGACAAACACTGTAGAGATCAAGAAAAAATCCTTCTTGAAAATATATTGCTTTGCATTACTCCTAAATTCACAAATAGTATAGCTTTTCAACTACACAACTGGCAGCTGCATGATTTATATCAGCTCAAAAGGTTCATCGAACTCCTGTGCCTGCTATCTCAGCAATACTGCTAGAGTTTATATTTATCAGTCAGCACAATGCATTCATTTATTTTTTTCTACATTATATCTTTGCTATCAGATTTTTATGTCCTACGATCCTTGTTAACTCCTGCAGGTTTCTTGTCTCACTGAAGACTTTTAAAAATGTTAAATGACCTTAGCTTTCTCAAAGAGCTATGTCCAAATGCCTCTAAAATATACCTTTGAACCTTAGGTTCATAACATGGAGGTACTTGCACTGAGGTTTCTTAGACAGAAAACAAAAATCTAAAAATATGAAGTAAAATGGACTAAAATCATATAACTAAAGCAGTGTCACCCACTGAGAAAGATTCTTTAGGGGCCTGATACATCAGTGAGCTGGTAACTGTAGTGGGAGACCAGAAGCATTGCACCTGCCGCATGCAGCCCAGAAAAATGCTGATCAAAGTCATGACTAACTGGGGCTCCCTGACCCATGCAAAGCAATACAGGGACTTCAGTTTATCTTCTGGGTGGCAGGAATGCTTGCTGCATAAGCCACTGTCACAGATGGCTGTAATTAACACATGTGCTTGCAGTCTGAACTGGAGGGCCAGGAATCGATTGGACGTGATTGCACCTGAAATTACTGTACTTTCACCCGTGGGTATCTAAGGAATGTTAAGGGTTATCACCAGAGATGGTTGGACAGAAGTGTGTCTAATTTTTCAATAGTGTTTTTTCAAACACTATTATTACTATAATTGCTATTAATGTACACCTTAAAGAACAATTTCTAAATCTGGTTTGCCAACAGAAAGTTGGCTGTTGAGAGAGAGGCTGAATATGAAGAGAAACAAAGGCAGGACAGAGCATATCTCCACAGTTCCAGTCTGTAGCAAATTCCCAAGTCCTAGGGCTACCAGCCATCAGTGAACGTTTCCTTTAGGATTTTGTCTAATCCCATTTTGTATCACTTATACTTTGATCTCTAGAGTATCACAGATTCACAGAATGGTTAAGGCTGGAACAGACCACTGGAGGTCATCTAATCCAGCCTCCCTACTCAAGCAGGGTCCACTAAAGCATGTTATTGAGGATTTTGTCCAGATGGCTTTTGTATATCTCCTGGGGAGGAGATTCTACAATTTTTCTGGTCAGCCTGTTCCAGTGCTCAGTAACACTTGCAGTAAAGAAGTTCTCCCTCAATCTTATAAATTAATTGTATCTTGTGTGAAGAAATGTTTCCTTAAAACTATTGTTTGATAACTGCATTACCTTCAGAAGTTCATACAAAACTATTCATCATTTGTTAATCCTGATCATTATTCTGTACTTCTAAATCCAATATGAAATGTGGGAAAGTAGAGCTACATTCAGTATTCAGGGTGGGGGTACACCATGGTTAAACTCTCTTGCCAGGTTTGACAGTATTTCATTATTGCTCTCAGACCTTTCTGATAAACTTCCAGTTGTCCATTACTTTTTTAATTACCACCATGCACTGAATGAATGTTGTCAGAAAATACCTTAAAATTACCACAAAATCTTCTTTGTAAATGATAAGGCTTACTTCAGAGGCCACTGTGCACAGGACTATCCTCATGTGTTACCCTTACTTTATTAAAATGAATTTTATTTCCTACTCTTTTGTTCCTATCTGTTAGCCAATTTTTAATCCAGGACCTTCTGTTGTGTCCTGTATTACCTCTATTTCTGTCAGAGACTTTAATAAGAGACCTCATCAAAAGCTTTCTTAAATCCTAAGTACTCTATACTCTTACTCATATGATTACCTCCTCCAAAAAAGAAGTCTATTTAGCTTCTGAGATATATGGGGCTTTTTCTGAAAAGTTATGTTAGTTTTTCCCTGATATGATATATTTATTTATTTGTACCTTAATACTGTTTTGTCATTGTTCCTACTAATTAGCTTTGTGAAGAAATATCTGAAGTCTGCAGAAATATCGTGTCTGTTGTTCACTGGATTACCCTCTAAGCCTCTCTACTCTCCATAAATTCAGTTAAAAATGAAAACCGATATGTGAAAATATAAAATTGCTTTTTCTACTCTACTGCTTGCTTTTGTGCTAAGGCCCCTGTAACTGGTATTAACATGCCACAATATAAAATCAGCTGGTATTGGAAATCTGTTGAAGTCCACCTTATGAATTTGGATTTGTTCTAAAATACATTCTATTGACACCCAGAGACAATGGTTCATTTCTATCCTACATAAGGAATGACCATTGTGTGAGAACTCTCCTCTCCGCCTTCACTGGCAGTGCAGACTGAGAGAATTAATTTAACTTTTCTGTTGTGGTTTTATCTTCCCTGAGTGCTCTCTTTATATAATTGGATATCATTGAATATCAGGCTAGTTTCCCATTTCTTGAATATTTGAAGAATGGTGGGTTATTAAATTCTATGCCTTTATGTCTCAGAATTGTTTCATCTTGTTTTTTTCTGGTTTTGTATTTCAATTGTCAAGGTATACTCTGTTTTCTTTCCTTCATTAGGACACAACTTCGACTTTTCATAGTATTTATTTTAATTTTATTTATTTTGTTTTTTTTATTTTAATAGCATTAAGAAATTTACTTTTTTGCTTTATCATGCCAGCTTTTTTAATCCTGTTGGAACTTTGGC
Organism: Ploceus nigricollis; assembly: GCA_013399945.1. Lineage (NCBI taxonomy): Eukaryota > Metazoa > Chordata > Aves > Passeriformes > Ploceidae > Ploceus > Ploceus nigricollis. The sequence continues at coordinate 1,098,848 of VXBC01012281.1, forward strand.
TCTGACTATTCCTGACTATTTGTTATGTAATTTTTATTATTTCACTCTTTTGGCTACTCCTTTTAATGTCCTTGAAATTAGCTTTCTCATCTTGATATAATTTATTTTGCTTTGAATGAAACATTATTTTTACTGATTTTTTACTTCACAAGCAGCTCTTTTCTGTCCAAATATCACTAAAGTATAGTCACAATTGCAGACCACCTTTTGGATAGTTAGGTCTTAACAATTTGTATATGGCTTAAGACTAAATCAAGAGTTGCTTCTTCTTTTGTGAGTTCAATGAGCAAATGAGTAACACAAGAAACACATGAAAAAGAAATCAGTGCACAGTATGTAAAGTTTGCTTTCATTTTCCATTATCTAACCTACAGTCTGGCACTGCTACCTACAGAGCCAGAGTGTCTTAATAGCATTTTGTGACATGGTCATTGTACATCACAAGCTGTTTCCTCTTTTGCTGAGCCACTGCCTAAGTGGCTTGTGTCTATCAAAAACCAGTGTGACAGATATTTCATTTTACTGACAAATGATATTGTTTGTTCTGTAGTATCACAGTCCTTTGTTCAAACAATTTCCATTCATAATCTCTCTTGAATATTTTTATAAACAAATGAACTTCTTAAAGGATATTTGAATTATGTTAACAGCCATCAATTATTTATAAGTAAGTCCCTTGAAAATCTGACAGTGTTATTTCAAGCATGGGCATTTGGCAGTTCTGATAGACAAAGCAGAGAAAATCATGTCCTGTGCTGGTGCAGAGAGCAAGTGTAGCAATAAGGCACCTATCAAATGCTCATTGAAGTTAATTGGTGGCCCTCTGTGGACTGCAGTGGATCCTGAATGGAGCTCAGCACAGCCATCAGATGTTGTCTTTTCTGGTTATTGAGCTGACAATACTCAGAAAGCCGTAAAAATCCGCAGGAGTTGTTAATCCCACATCTAGGTGCATGCCATAGTTAATTGGGAGTAGTGTAAAATTGTGCGAAAACAAAACTGTGTTTGTTGGATTTGCATAGGTATTAGAGCATATTCAAATGCATAACTTTTTCCTTCCAACAAGGAGGCTGAATCTAGTTCTTCCCATTCAAGCTCCCCAATGAATTTAACACTTGCTTCTCTTTGCAAAATGTTTGAGGAACAAACCTTCATTTTCTTAAATGCAGTTTCACCAGCAACATTCATCCTTATTAATCTGCGGATATAGATGGGTTTGCACAAGCTAGTAATTTCCCAGACATTTATTCAAACAAAACTCATCCTGGAAAACAGCAATAAGAACCAGGCATGAATATTTATCAAATGACAACTACTGGGAATCTGAATAAGTGTTCATAAATACTCTCTTAAAATGTTTGGCCACGCTCCGTTGAACTTTGAATATCTTTTCCTAGGTGGAGTAGAATATAAAAGATAAATTTGCAATTAATTGCCATGAAGTGAGAAAACCTTTGAAGCCTGTTTGTAAGCCTTTCTTACCTATGTGGTATTCTGGAAAGGCTTCAGCAAATGGAAATTTGACATGTAGAAGTTCATGCTGGATATTGAAACTGGTGATCCTCCTAATGAGAATGTATTTCCCTAACTGCACGTTCCACATGAGTAGATTTCAGTCTCTTGCCAAAACAGCAAATATGTGAAACTGAATATTGGTAGTACTGTTAAGAAATGCTGTGTTAGGAGCACTGGAAAACTGTAGGATTATTTGAGAGACTAGAAAGTAAAAATCCACTCCTATTGAACTATTCATAAAGGGTAACAGTGGCAGGCTGACAGCATTCTTTTGGAGGATTCCCTTATTTTCCAGGCCATATTTCCTGGGAGGATAAACCCATTCAGCATCGGATTAAAAACTCTACAGCTGTCAGCTATATGAAGCAAAGTGCTGAGCTGGGACAGCTGCTCCACTGGAACAAAAGTGTTGAAGATTTTGAGAAGGGGGAATGAGCCAGACAGCAGCCCTGACAGCAGCCTGGCAGACTGGGTGTCACTTAGTCCTTTCTTGTTCCCTTCCACCCTCAAGGCACTACAATTGTGGCTCTCAGGTGTCACTGCATTTCCAGTTAAATAGGCTTAACCTTCCTCTTTCAGGTGGATACCTGCACAACTCAAACCATTCTTTGTCCTCTGTCAAGTTAGACCAGGACACCAACATCTGACAGCTCAGTCTGGGCATACTAAGTGATATGATGCCAGTGTGTGTCACCTAGAAGGCAGAATTCCTTCCCTCCCACATAGTGCCATCCTGGAAATGTCATTACGACAGGAAGGTTCTCCAGGAGTTCCTTATGGATTTGTCACCAAACTCAGAAAGAGATAAACAATACTCTATTAAACATATGCCCCTAACCATGCCCTAGTCGTGTCCTTCAATCCTGAAAAATCCTGAAAAAGGGTAGAATAAGGATGTAGTAAAAGTGGCATTGAGACAGTAATGTGCAAAACTGATGCTGTGAAGTTGAGTGAGTCAACAAATATTAATTTCAATATATTATAGAGCAGCCAAAAATGGACAGTAATGAGTTATACCAAAAATCCAAACACAAAAGACAAATGAGCTATGCCAGACAGTTCTGGCTACCAAGACAGCAATCCTCAGAATAATAGTAAGATGGTGATGCAGACTTCAGCTGACAAAACCCTGTAATTAAATTAAAACAAATCAGTGTGATGCTATGAAGAATTGCTCTTCTCAAACAAACCTGATTTTATTCCCTGATGAAAATGCAAACTTGGTAGTTACAGATTGAAAGTGCAGATCAAGTATCTTAGATTTCTTTTCAGGCACTGAATCAGTATTACAGAATATTTTTATTAAAAAAGCACTGTGCAATGTCAGAAAAACAGATGTCCCATAAATTTAAACTCAGCACACTGATCTCAGCAAGTCAAAGGTGACCATCAAGTACAGCTTACATAGGAGAATCGTGTCCTTGAAAGAAGTCCTAATACACTTTATGATTACAGAGGAACTATGTATAAAAAATTCCCAACCCAAAAGCTAATGTCATCCCCTAGAAAGTGGGAACTTCACTTCAATATAAAGATTATTACTTTTAATTTTGGTATTTGTTCAGTTCTGTTGTCAACTTTTAAAAATCAATATTAAAATATTGAAAAGAGATAGGGATAAAATTCTGAATGATTTGAGGGCTGGAAAAAATTGCTTAATAGCAGGAATCCAAACCAGCTTAATCTGTTTGGTTTTTTAAAAGGAGATGCAGTTTTATGTGTCAAAAATGCTTCCTTTCCTCCAAGCAAACAAAGCCACTGGGAACTACAGGGCTCTTCATCCTAATGGTTAAATGCAAAACAAGCACTGATTGCTGGTAAGCCAACAAATTCCAATTAGAAAAAGACCAATTTTTTATGTGTGCTGGTGATTAATCACTGAGATAATTGACTGAGGAAAATTCAATCTTTTGATGTTGTCTAATCAAAATTAGCTGCAGACATTCCAGAACAGTTTTATTTGAAATGCATGTCACTGGACACAGCACAGCTGGATCTGGAGCAAATGTATGGACTGGAATTTGACAGATGATAGTGGACAGGTAATTCCTGTCCATTACAATGACAGTAGTGACAAAAAAATGACAATTCTTTTGTCATTAAATCTTGTTCATTTGTGAATAGTTTTAGTTATGTAAGGAGGTGGGAATTGTGTTTTATGTGAAGAGTATCTTAATATTTTGTTTATTCAGCTGCCTAGGAACATCCAAAGTATCCTGTGCTGTGGATACTGATTGTAGAGGAAGAGAAACTCAGGAGAAAATAATCCCATCAGTCAAATTCAGCCCACTGTCTCAGTTTACATGCAGTATTTTAAGTCACTATTTGTCCTTTCATCAGCAATTGGTGTCTGTAATGCATTTTGCCCTTAGAGTACAGAGCCCCAGTTCCTACTGGTTTTGTTTGCTTGGGGGAAATTTCCATTTGCATGTGGAATTTATATTTCACTTATTCTCTTACTTGTGACACAGATGTTGGCTCCTGTGACTGAAGAAAACCGCAAGTTTTCTAAAAAGATGCAATGACATTTTGCAGAGGTCTCACCAATTAGAATACTGCTTTGTTCCTAAAATGATTTAATTCATGTGACAGCCCATGCAAAGTAAATGAATTGAAAAACACTATGAAAGAAACCTAGAACTTGATAGCTAGGTTAATTAACATTCTTACCCAGCAGTTTTTCTAGAAATTAATTCAGTGCTGAATTTCTGATTATCTGTTTCAATTTTAGGAGATATAATATGGACATCAATTTTTTCTGGTTGTTTCAGATCCCAACCAACATGTTTTAACCCAATGCCTTCATGCAATGAACATCTTAGTGTTCTTTTACGAGGCAACTTAGAGTATAGCCATGTTTGTAAAATCCTTTGTCCTTGTCACATCATGTACTTCTGAATTTTCTACTGAGTCCAAATATATGTGAAATAATGTATTCCACCTTTGTCATAGAGGTGTTGTTGTCTGTGAAGTGAGAAACAGGAATGCACTGGTACCATGAATATCCAGAATCACATAACTGCTTTTTATAGCTCATATCCTGAGGACATATGAATAATAACATTGTCTTCAAAGTTCTGGTAAAACATCTGTATTCAGAACTATGGTTCGACTGTAACGAAGTCAATAGGAGCTATTGACTAAAATTTAGCCGTGATGATGCTGTGTGATGATCCTGTAAGGTGCAGAATGCTCTTGCTTGATCCCAAATGGCAAGTAAATGCTATCTTAACTTCAAGCACTTGGATTATGGAGGGCAAGAACTAACCACACCCTTAGACAATACAGTTTCTGGGAGTAGATTGGAATCACAGCAGTGCCCAGTGCCTTACAAGATGAGGCTGGTTGTGCTTATCTCACATTAAAGACAGGCTTTCTACTGATAAAGCAGACATTTATAAGCCTTGTAAGGGACTCTGCCGTGGGTTAGTCTAGGGAGAAACCAAAGAGCCTTAGAACTGTGCATATCAAGGGATTACGAAAATTGATGAGTGGGTTAAATGAAGACAGGTGCAACCCACTGGAGAAAAAAGGCAGGATTTTGGATGTGCTGTTTTGAAGTGACAAGAAAAGTTAGTTGCTGCTGTCTTTCTTAATTTAAAAGGGAAGTGCTGAAATAACTGATTAGGTTGGCTTTCTAATTTCTAATTATTTTCTAATTTTATGAATAGAAGATCAAGGTAAGTAGGCAGCTAACTGAACATTGAAACTTAATTGTATTTACCCATGTAAAAGCCATGATTTTTTTTTAAGTATTTTGTTTGTTTTGCTTTAATTACTCATTTGCTATACTGGATTACACTATGGTAAACGTCACCTGGATTTTTTTCCTCTCTCTGTTATAATGAATAATCTCAGAGTGCTAATTTGTATGTGCTTAAATTCTCAAGCTTAAACAGCTCTTTTATCATAATACATGCAAGAAAATAACACACAAAGCAGAAAAAGAAAGAAACTACTTCTGTGTCTCTGCCACACAAAGATTTCTGATGTATTGACTTTTTTGGTGTTGCCAGGCTTCTTCTACTTCTACAAACTTTAACTCTCAAGGATGCTATTTAAATTGTCTAACAAATACTAGTTTAAAATTTGGAATACACAATGTTTTGTGAAACAGAAATTAAAAAAATACGTAGATCATATTTAGAACAAACCCTATCTGTGCTGCATTTCTTAGTAGGCAAGTTTCATTTTCTAACAGCAGCATGCAGAAGGCAACTGGAAGCAACCATGAAAGGGCACTGGGCTGCCATGTTTTGGGGGGAAATTTGTTGATATGATAGGATTTTTGTTGAATCATTTGCTTTTGCTGAATCAGCACCTTAGAGAAAGGAAAATATCCTATAGGAATCTTGTAATTGTCTCTGCCTCTGACTCCAGGTCTCGTCATCCCATCCCATAATAATCATAGCCAATACCTTTCTGTATGTTCCCTCCTAGTCTTTCCTACAACTCCCTCTTCCAGGCTTATATCTCAGAATCTATATTGATACTTAGAACAATCTCTAAAAAGCTCAGTTGGCTTTTTATTGTTTTTGGAAGGTAGTGCCTTCTGGAAAAGCACAAAAGTAGTGCAAAATCACTCATCTCCAGTGCTGTTCTTTTCATGTTTTTAACATAATCCACCAGATTTTTGTAGCTCGGCAAACAAGGCATAAGCATCTCTGAACCACACAGAATGTATGATCATGCTCTCAGTCAATAGCAAGTGCATTTTCTTTTGACTGAAAAAACTAAATGCCTGAGCTGACCTGCAAGCTTAGTTTTCAGACAGGCAAAGAATTTGAAAAAAAGCTTTGTAGTCATTACAATTAGATAATAATTGGCTTTTTTCCCCTCTCTAGATTATTTTAATATAAGAATAAGATTAACTTTCAATTTGATGTCATTGATGTCCATTGAAGATTTGCCACTGATTTTAGTAGGACGAAGTTTGGTTTTAATTATTATACAATTTCAAGGCAAACATACATGCATATAAGCAAACTGTACATATATATGAGGAAAGAGGGTTATAAAACACAGAACCTGAGGGAAAACCTCAGGTTTGTACATCTTACAAATAGAAACAATATTTCTTCAGTTTGCCTTATTTTTGTGTAGGAAGATTTTGGGGATACATTCTAAAAGTGTTAATCTCTATAAAGAATTGCTCCATGATAGTGTAAATTTGAATTTCAATCTCAGGGTAACTTTATGCTACTACTAATGTTCTCTGTGGTGACAAAGTCCATTGTTACTTAGAATAAAGGGAAAATGGTTTTCTCTATGCTGTAGTCAGGAACACCAATAGGCAAAAGCATACATTTTAATAAAAAGAGGGACAGAGGAGAGCACACCTGCAAGCACAGATGCTTTACCCTTAATTTCTGCAACTTTGATTTTACTCAGAGCACTTAAGTTTTGTATGTAGCAAGAAGTTCTGCTCACTGCCAGTTAGGAGTAGACCCAGTAGAAAAGAGGCATCTGACTATGTGTCACAGTTAAATGAAGAGAACAAAAAAAACAATAAATGTTTTACCTTAAGCCTAACACACCTTGAAATGATGATTGGTCGCTCCTTGGCTTTAGAGATAAATGATTCATTCATGTATTTATTATGGAAAAGTTCTTCAGACAACTGAAATTATTTAAATATTAAGAAAATATTTTATCCTGGGACATTCTTAAGACCCAAGAAAGGACATGTGATAGGGGTTCTTGTTATAAATGTTATCTCACTGACAACAGTAACTGAAGAGGTTATGGATCAACTTTTCCCTGAGAAGAGAATACCATATTTTGAAGCATTACTGTCAAATGTGATACTGCTGTATTTTGCAAGAACTATTTATGTGTTTGTTATTCCCTGTGGAGTGTTGACCCTGACCAGCAGCCAACACAGCCGCTCACTCACTCCTCCTCACTCTGTACCAAGGGGACGAGGAGAGAAAATAGGTAGAACAAGAGTGAATCCAAACAGCTGCAAATCCAAATCACGGCCCATACAGACTGCTGTGAGGAAAGTTCACTGCATTGCAGCCAGATCCAGAAGAACCCAGCTCAAGAATCACCTTATTCAGCGATTAAGCCGCTCTTCTATGTGAAAGATGTATTTTCTTACTCTCTCAGGTTGAAACTGAAGCTATATTTCCCAGAGTACTCTAAATGCTGAACTGCTTGATTTGAACTTTCATGTCTGTAGAGGCCTCATTGAGTTTGTAACATCACACTGAAAATTTTACAACTAATACCTTAGAGATAATGGCATTACCATTTCAAACTCTAGCCACTCAAGTACTTAGAAGTGTAAAATTATTTAATCTTGATTTACAGCCTAGAGCACTCTTATGGACAATTGCTCTGTTGCATGCTTTGTGCTTAAGTAGGCTGGATACCTGTGTGACCAACTGTACTGATGAGATATAGGAATATATTACAGATAAATGACATTTCATGCACCTCAGTTAGAAAGTCTCAATTTTTAAGATGTTCCCAAGGGTTGTAGAAGTTGTGGTGTTATGAGGACTTTAATTGTTTTGAAATAGGAGATATATTTTAGGAATACAGAGTAGAGACAGAGGTCTGGCCTTAGTGCCACTTGAGCAGAAGTTTCCCAAGACAAAGTTCAACTTAAAAATCACACAATTCTCCAAACATTTTCTTCAAGGATGCCTTACATTGTATAATTGTATGTGTGAACTTAACTCACTTTGAAATCCAGCCTGGTAAGTTCCTTAATACCAATGGTTGTCTTGAAATGTTGTTCTAGAATTTAATTCCTTCTACAATTAAAACCTGCTTAATGCTTTACTTTTGGATGTTGTTTTGGAGTTTGTTTGTTTGTTTGTTTGTTTATTTGTTTTTAAGGTTAGAAAAAGACTCTGCTTTTGTATAGCTCACTTAAAGTCACATCCTTCTGTCTTTCATGATCTTGATGGCTACTCTTTGAGATTTCACCATTTTTCCATTATCTTGTAATGCTGGATATCAGTGCAGAAGCAGTTGTAATACTGTGAATTAGAGGTAAGGTAGTATAATCTCTGCTACCACAGTACCACACTTATTTACATAAGTAAACTCCAATTCTATTTTTTTTAGCCACAGCATTACCTTCAGGGATTATCTGTTATAATTACCATGCCAGTAATTGCATCCCATGATGGACTCCAATATTCCTTATGAGCAGCGTTTTTAGTTCTTGAAAGTTTAAATTTATGTGTGTATTTAACTGCATATTTCTTTGTTTCTGTCCAGTCTACTGACTAACCTAGACCAGGCTGCATTGGTAACTTGTCTCCCAGTCTTTCTGTCATTTGCAAATATTATTGGTAATGCTTTTGTATTTTTGTTTTTCCAGGTCACTGATTAATATTAACTTGTAAAATCTAAGGACAGATCCTTATGGGACACAATAAAGAGGCACCCAATCAATTAGTGTTCCTTTACTGCAAGTGTATGTTGAAACCTACCAGCCAGACTTTAATCTATTTTATGTCTGCAGTACTGATTCTTATCATTCCAGGCTCATAGCCAAAATGTCACACAAAATGAAGGTAGATGTCCTGTGGAAATTGAATAGTATTGCATTGACTATATTACTTTTTATAACCAAGATTATAAATTCAATTATAAGAGATGATTTGGATAACTGAATTGGAAACACCTAGTTTCCACATACACATAATGATTGGCAATTCTTACATCGCCCCATTCCCTTAATTTTTTTTGTACACAAATTCCATGTCAGCTGACAAAATAACCTGTTATTTTTTCCAAAATGGATGTCAGGCTGAGGTTAACTCACTTGTCCTTTTAAATATTGCACAACACAGCCTTTGTTGCAGACCTCTGGCACTTCATAACTTCCAACAGCTATTGAAGATAGTTTCTAGTAGTTTAGAGACTAGTCAGCAACTTCTGTCAGAAGTTATCTGAACACATCCATTTAAAAATGCCTGACCTTTTGGAGCTGCCACTTGATTTCCTTCTGAGTTGGGAAGGGACATTACCATTCCTCATCACCATCAACACCGTCACCATCTTCTGGTATGTATACATTATCTGTCTCTTTCCCAAAATACAGAAAATAAAAACTTACTAAAAGATTCTTTCTGTTCTGCAGAATCCCTTCTAGCACTGACCCATCATCATTGTTCCTTCTTTTCTTTCTTTTCTGAAGTTCCCAGCTTCTAAAGCTCCCCTCTTACCTTTTCGACTGCAATATCACCAGCCAAATGGCATAATTTCATTTTTTTCTGTAAGAGGAAGGCCAGTTCAGATCTAAGCAGAGAAAGTGGCTGGGAGGGATTACTGGGAGAGGCAATGGAAGGCCCAACTTTGCTGCCCAGTTTTAGGATCCACATTTTAGAATCTGCCAGGAGCAACCAACCTGCTGCTCCAAAGCTTTCACCTGTCCCTAAATCCTAATCCATGCTTTTGACTAACTTTGAGTCAGCTCCAGCTCCAGCGCTCCCTGTGTAGCAGATGACTGGTGGTGCTGTGTGCTCAGAAGATGGAAAATATCTAATGGTGTCTCTCAGAAAGATTGCCCAGTCATCATTTGGCACTTGAGTCATTGTTGTGCCTTTAGTTGTGCCTGCAGTTGGGTTTTGCATTGAAGGAGCAGTGGCATTTTGTTTCTCAAGGATGGTAAGCACAGCAGTTTTTTCAGGGGAAGTGTCTATTCCGAGTGTCGTGTTCTGACATAACTCTATGAGAAAAGAAAGAAAAATGCTCATTTGTGGTTAAGAAAAAGACTTCACAGCACCTCATTGGTAAGAGACAAAAGCAGCTCGTCTGTCTCTTGCTCTGTATACGTACATGAATATACAGAAGTGCTTCAGATGTTTTTCATTGACATTGTGTTTTATGTTCATCAACCTCTGTTAATATCAATACCCACTCAGAATAAAACATTGCTTAGGAGGGGAGAAAAAGCCCCTATCAATCCACTCAAATTAAGTAGTCAAGAAAAAATAGTTTGCAGAAATCTCAAGAAATGTTAAGAAAACCAGAAAGTTTTCTGCCTTTGCATTTTCTTCAGATTTGTTAAATTAAGATTGCAGGCATCATGTCAGATGAGCAGCAGTGCTTGTGAGAGTGCATTTATCAAGTGCTAACAAGAGGATGAAGGAAAATTGAAATGCCATTACAATCTTATTCTTCTTTAAAAGTGAAGTACTAAATTTTGCACTAATTCATTCAGACAGATGATATTCTGACAGAGGTGACATCTATAACAAAATGCGACTAAAGTGGATGTAATTCAGGAAATGATCTTTTCTTCTCAGCACTATGATGTTAATGTAATAGATAATTCAGATTTGGATTTCTTTTGTCTTAAATCCGTTTATCTTTAATCATCAATACTTTTTGTTATAGGCAGACATGTACTCATAAAAATAGCAAAATCATTAGCTTCTTCTATTGGAAAAAAAATGAAGTAATTAGTCTGATTAATATTGCTATGGAAAACTGTCCCATCTAACCTCTATTCCCAGCCAATGTGTGTGATAACATTTTAAAGAATGGTATTGTTAACAGCCTTTTCTGTCTCAGGTTGGATTTTTTCATTGGAAATGCAGACATTATTATAGCTGCTGCTGAGACTTAACAGAAGATCGAGTGCTGTGGGGGGAGCTCCTGCAAGTCACTTTCCTATAAAACTTCAGTTACAGTTCTCTTTGGGTTGTAGGGTTGACAGCAAGGCTGGTAGTGAGCATTCCAACAAGCTATTGCAGAGGTTTTTCAGATGTCATTTTTACTCTTGATTGTTTGCTGGTTATTGAGTTAAACTCTAATCTTTGGCTGAGAAGTGCCAAGTGAAACTTGTCACAACAGGGTTTTAGTCCAGAAAAAAGCTCTGCCATTCCTGAGCTTTTCTTTAGATGTTACAATGAGGCTTCTCTAATGCTCACTGAGTGAAAGTGGTTACAAGGAAAGCATCAACCACAACTATTTTAGGAAGCAGTACAGGGCCCAACGCTGCCAGACCACTGCACTACTTCAGAGGTCAATTAAGGCTTACATGAAGAGAGGTGATTCTCCCCGGGCAGGTGTACTTGGAGTGTGCTACCAAACTTGGTCCCAGCACCACTGAGAACCTAGCTTCTACTCAGTTGTCTTTCTGAGAGTGTTTGCTTTCCCCCCACAACTGAACAAATAAAAAATCTTAGTGAACAAAAAGGACAAAAAGGATAATTACAGGTAGCTCCTTTGGCTGCAAAGGACAAAAAGGATAATTACAGATAGTTCCTTTGGCTGCAAAGTGCTATGCAATAGATTATTTCAGAAGATTCCTGTATGTTAATTCAGTAAATAAAGTTTGCCTTTTTTTCCTTTTTTTTTATAATTGCAGTAAAGTGTCAGGCAATGCATTAAAAGTACTATCTTCAAATATCATCTTTAAATAAGAAGTTAAACTTAGTCCTAGCAGAGTCTGGTGATTTACATTTTTTTTTTATCAGATCCTATTTTGTTTGCTCTCTAATCTCTTCATTTTGTTTTCAGCATATTTATTTGTTTGATATGCTCACTTTGTTAGCTAAGGAAGATGAAATAAGACAGTTTGGAAGTACAGTCATTCTATAAGGTGAGAATTCTCAGAGGCATTGTATAAGCATGAAACTCTCTTTTTTTTCAGCAGTCATTTGCTTGAGCCTCTGTTTTTGAAAAAGAAAATCAGTAGATATTAAGTCCAGATAAATTTAGACTCCTTTTAAAGGGGCACCATGGAAATGTTTATTTTCAATTTAATAAGAGCTTGAAATTTCTCAGAAAGCACTAACCTAAGAATATGGCAGAAAAACTATTTAAGTAAAAATGGAAATCCTTATGCAAAAATACTATGCCAGTAGTCATCTTCAGCCTTTATTATTGTTATAGACTAAAGCCTTTTCACAGAATCACAGGATATTCACAGAGTTGGAAGGCACCCACAAGGATTGAGTCCAGCTCTTAAGTGAATAGTCCATACAGGGGTCAGAAAAATGGATATATTTCATTTTTAGATACATCTTGATGAAGTGAAAGATATATCTTTCACTTCAGATGACCTTTAGCAGACTTTAAAAGCTTTTTTGCAGTGCCATTTGTCTTTTCCAATTCTTTGGTAATCTTGCCTTGGCTCTTTCACATAAATAAGATGTATTTTATGGTTTTCCAGAACTCAGTAACAATTTCTGGGTTTTTTTTATACTGTTAGATTTTTCCACTCTTTTTTTCCACTGAGGGTTCTTTTAATTAATCTCAAAAGATAATTAGTTTCTCTCTTAGATTCCCAAAAACCTATGAGTGGGTTTTGTCGACTATGCCTTTGTGCTTTTAAACATGGCTTTGCTGTACTGTTGTATCTACTGGAAATACAGTCCCCTTGCATCTGTACAGGCAACAGGCACCCAAGGAATAGACAGAGGAATGTTGGAACCAAGAGAGGCAAAAGTGAGAAGATGAGGGCTACTGATATTAAAATTTCCAAACTTACACAGCCTTCATCCTTTGGTCTCCCTCTGCAGCAAGTTGCAACAGCATTTTTAAAATTGTCAGAAATATAAGCCCCAACTCCTTCTGTTTTTGCACTTGTATATGCATGTAACCCCAGATTCAATAAGTAAAATCTGCATCCTCAAAACAGTAGTTTTTTTTGTCCTCACTCTGTCATTTAACATGCTTTCCAATGCTTATAAATAGTCAAGTTATCAAAGCTGAAAATTGAGGTCTGCCTAACGCATTTCCATCTCATAGTACGTTAATATGCATAACCATATGCTTTTCTGATTATATTAAAACCTGGACAGATGTATAGGATAAGATTGTAATTCATTTGGAAATACCATAGCAATGTGAGATAGGTTTTTGAGGAAAAGCTAATCTTAGACAAAAGATCTCATACACATAAAATATGAAACCCAATTGTTGTTATGTAGGAGGGAGGACTGTAGAAAAGTCTAACAAATGTAGTTTAAGCTAATACAAATTCTGTCCATAATTTTGAAGTTTGTTGTTGCCAATGATTTTGCAGGAAAGGGCTTGCTCATGGTTGTGCCAGTAATTCCTGTCGTCAGGCTGACATTTCAAGAGCAGCCTTCTGCATTTGTATTCACCCTCCCAGACGCATCAAAAGCACATTCACACCCTTGCCTCAGCCCTGCACCTGGGAAGGGGCCGCAGTGACAGTGGGAGAGAGGCCATTGTGTTACCCAAATAGTCAGCCCAGACAGCCTTTGGGGGCATCTTTCGCTCTCCATGTGGGATTGTAACTCATTGGAATGAGTTGCAATGCATTGCTCATGGCATTGGTTCATGTTGCATACGTGAAGGAGTTTCTTATCTCCTTATGTGGGTAAGCATCCCAGAGGGGATTAAATTGAATCCATGAAGGAAATAGGCTGAAATCTGTGACAACAATTTGTGTATTGTTTCAGACTGACAGTCTTTTCTCCCTCCCTTCCCCATTTATGTTTTATCTGTGCAATCAGGAAGTCTTGGGCTGGATCCTGATGATACCAAAGGAAATGAACAGTGGCTAATTTCAATATTACCTTCTGAGGAACAAACAGTCTCAAAGGAGACAGAGGAAAATTTGCCTTCAGAACATATTTTAAACAAAAACACTATTCACTATTTTTTGAACACATAGATGTTCAAAATATACATAGATGGTGAAAATATAACAGCATTTTAGAAACAGAGAAACACTACTGAAAAGGAAACAGCTTAATGTATTCTGTACCTTGTAGGGGAATGAATCCCTATCACATAAGTGGGATCTACCCAGTCCTTGAGCATCTCTGCTCTCATGTAGTGCACACTCACAGATGCCCCGAAATTCCCTATTCCAAGCAGCTGTGGGTTTGTTTCTTTATACAATTACATACAGAAACATCACTTTTTAAATTCAATTTAATCATAGAGTCTAACAGGAGAGTGCTCTTCAAAATAGAGTAAGATAAACCTCATTTCATTAAACGTGTCCTGTAAGATCACAGTATCATGATCAGCACCTCAAAAGACAAGTGCATGCAAACCATAAAAATGAACTATTCAATTGCATGTAAAAGAAAGAAAACATTTACAATTAATAAAAGGGATCTATCAGTGCCATCAAAGTAGCATGTGACTTGTATGTCTCTTAGTTACATCTTAAGAAGAATCATTATTTTCTTTCCACAATAGCAGGGGAAGCATCAGTATTTTCTATGCTATTTTGATAAAATCTTGGTTCTGTACTAACAATCATCAAATCTAACAAATATTATGGGGGAGAGGAGATTATATGAGACTTCTATAAAAGACTAACAGATTTTATTTTAAGTTCCAGAAATGCTTTGTTGGAGACAGAAAGAGTTTGTGTGAAACCTCAGTGGTATATAGAATTTGCAATGGCCTTTTCACTGCTGATTTTTTTTCTCTAAGAAGACCTATTTTTCCTCTCCATCTATTTAACATTTTTATGAAACTTTTATGAGCTTGCTGTCATAAAGGCCCTCTCTGTTCTTTTGATTTTCTTTTCTTTTAACACTCGGCCAACCTAACACCTCTGCTTAATACCAATTTGTGTTACTGAAGGTTAATGGTATTACTTTAATTTGAAGAGAAAGTGGTTTTTTTTTCTGATAAATAAAGGAAAAGAAAGGAATAAAGAAGAAAATTATAAAGTGTCCAATATAATAGAAACTGAAAAATTGTTTATTTTTTGATCTTACATGTGTTTTTTATCAGCACCAATTCACTCATTTGTATTTGGATTAGATACAAGAAGTCGATGATATTTGGTCCGAAAACATTCTATACATCTGAAAGATTCAGTATCTTCTCACTCATTGTTGCTTACATCTTGTCACAGAACATTATGCTATGTCATACCAGAGGCATGTTAGTGACGTCAGGTTATACAATGCCAAAATGGAATTTGTAGTGTCTTGTGCTTTTGGATAAGAGAGAGAGAGAGAGAAAGAAATAGGAAAAGCAGAAGGAAGGTAGGGGAGAGAAAGAAAAAAAGTGACAGAGAGAAGATTAAGTAGAAAGATATTCACCACCCTTGCGGATCCAGCAGTGTCCCATTTGACCCCTTCTTCTGGTCCTCTTGGTGGTGGGGGTCCCATGAAACATACAGTGCATTCAGATATCTGTGGGAACCTCCTCTGCACTGGGGAGTTTTACACTGCCTTTTGCAACACACTGGATCTGTGAAAAGCCTTAGGAATGAGTCTGGGGAGTGCTTCTGGGGCCCTTGATGGTTTATGACGCTTTTTAAAACAAGACACCTGCCTCTCATGTCAATGTCCTGTGTGAATGTGACATTCCCAGTGGTTGGAGGAGTTTTACAACTGAGCCAGTTTGTATGAGGGAAGACTCTCTGCAGGGTCTGCTTCTTATCTGGCTTGCAGCCTCTGGTGATGGGTGTTCAAGCCCTCTGTACCAGAGGTTTTGCCATCATACACACAAAAACTCTTCTCCTCCCCCTTGGCTGGCAGGAGGAGTGTGCATACCTGGCCTCGGCAAATGAGTCTGTGGACTACAGCCTGCCTGCCCCAAACCCAGTGAGAGCTGATTTTCAGCACAGCTGCTGGGTTTGGCTTTCCTTGTGGATACATTCTTCTCCTTCAGCCTTGTTTACTTCTCCTAAGACCAGAGATAATCGAACAATAGTGCCACCTTTATTCTATCTCGAGTTCCCATCAAGTAAGCTCACAGTCCAAATTCCCCAAATCCAGGAGGCATATTTGGGGTGGGCTTGTGGTGACAGTGGTATTGAGAGGGTGGGCTTTGATGTTAGCAGCCTCTTAATACAGTTTGCCCAAAGTCCTTAGGTGATCTTAATAGTGTTTAAGGCAATTATGATTTTTAAGTCTCTTATGTACCCCCACAGTGCCCAGTCAGACATTTAGGGATAGATTTTCTGACACTCCTGGTGGTAGAAGTACATCTGTTGAATTGCTATATTCTTCTTTGTCAAAAATAGATTTGTTGCTGTTGAGAAATATATGGAATATTTTAGTGTGCAGATCAGACCTACCACACATGTTGTCATAAGATCAAGAGGCATTTATGTCAATCATTTATTGATTCAGTCACGGCAGAAATATTGAACACACTGAAAATCACTCCTTGATGAATACCTTCATCAAAATTCCTGGCATACAGGGGGCTGTGCTGTTTCCCAATGCTGGAGCAACCACATGGAATGGCTGAGGAGTCCCCCATAATGTTTTTGTCAAGAATATTACATCTGCACAGCTGCAGATGTACTTTTCCTGGCTCTGAGATGTGAGATCAGAGCCAGCATGTCAATGCTGCCCTTTGGCCACTGTCAAGGCCAAAAGCTTTACTTCTTCAATGCCAGCAGGGTACCAAAGCTGTGGCCAGCAGGCCACCCAAATCTGCCACCTCACAGCCTATTTGGCAGTGGCTGACACAGTGTTCCTGGAGAGCTTTACACAGCCAGCTGTGCAAGCACGGCTGCCTTGCCCTCAGTAGCTGCTGCTTTTGGATGTGCTCAATGCATGCACAGCCTCGGCCTCTCTCCTCCATGTCGCACCTGCCACTGCTCCATCTGTGGTCATGCGCCTCCCCTTGCTCTCCTTCTCCTTCTCATCCTGGCTTCCCGTCCCAATAACCAGGACCTGGTGTGGCAGAGGAGTCTGCCCTGCCATCAGCCTCTCCTGGGAGCTAGGGCAGCTCAGCTGCCAGGCTGCCACAGCCCCATCCAGGGCCAGCGTGGCTGCTCTGCGCTGCCCCAGGGCACGGCACCAATGCCAGCTCCCCTCGGCCACTTTGCTGGTGCCCAGTTTCTCTGTGGGCTTTGGCCCTCAGAGGGACAATTTGGGAAAAAACAAGGTGGTGGGAGCAAGCAAGGCTTGTCCAGCTTCCCTGGTACATGCAGGGACCTGCAGGTATTTTGTGGGCCTTTGACTGAGGGCCACTCCTTGCCCTCATTACCAGGAACATTTATTTGAGGACAGAGCAGCTGAAGCCATGATGGAATGGCATGCCTGGGTTCAGGTTGTTTTGAGCTGAGAACAGAAGGGTGCTGGGACCTTCTGGATGGCAGTACAACCTGTGAGTACTCAGAAGCCATTCCTCAGGATCTATCTGTAAGCCCTGGCTGTAGAGGAGGCAAAACTTCAAAGTCTGCAATGTTTGGGAAAAAAACCCAATATTTTCATCTTTCTCCATGATTTGTCTTTTTTCCTATTTCTTAGCCGAGCAAAAGATCCTTCTGTTTTCCCTCCATCGAGCAATTTTACAGGCCTGTGTAGCAGCACTGCCTTCATCTCCTCAAGGACGCTTTAAGAACTGCATCAGGAGCGCTGCAAGGGACTCCCGCCATCCTAAGGCCTTCCCCATTAGGTCCTGGAGCACAGGAGATGACCTGAGAGCATTCCTGAATGTGGACATGGGTGGGGGTATGGGAGGACTCAACCTGCCCAAGGTGTCATCCCTGGGGTGCAGCCTTGCAGAGCTGCACAGGTGCAGACCTGCGGGCAGTATCTCACTATCTCACGTGTTCAAGCTTATCGCTTTCTCCTACTTGCATTTGGCCATTTTTTTCCTGCTCTCAAGACTGCCCTTCCAGAGTTCATTCTTTTCTATTACCTCTGTGGGAGCTGTGTAAAGTAAACTACTAATTTGTTCTTTACTTGTGGTAATTCAGCTTTTACATTAATTTCCTGTACTAGCTCTGCCTGTATTCCCAACATTAAATCACCTTTCATATGCAGATACTATGATAGCCTTTGGGAAAAGGTATTTCAAATGTTTCACCATTCAGCAGCAGACATGACATTTAACACTGTGTAACTCAAACATTTATATTGTGTTAATCCTTGCAGTTATGAACTCAATTGGAAATTCTAGTATGAGTAACTCTCCTCAACTTTATTACTGAGAGTACCTTTCAAACTCGGGATTTTAATTTGTTTTTTGTTTTGAATTTATTTGACATAATATTATGAAATTATATTCATTTTCATCAAAACCTTTAATTGACATGTACACCAAGGCAGTCACTTTTCTTAAAACATATTTAATTTAAACCACAATTATTTCTAAAATAACATAATATTCTTCTGAATAATAAGTCTACAGTATTCAGGGATTTGATAAAGCATACATCAAAAAGTTTATCTTCTGGTTTGTAAAAAACTGCAGGATTCCATTCCAATTAGATAATACAGTTTCTCTTGTGATGGATAAGATAGGATTAGGTATAGTTTTTTAGTCCAAAGACTAAGATTTATTAGTTATATGTTATTCCAGATGCAATATAATTCACATCCAGAGCCGTGACTCACATGAACAGAATGTATCAGTGTCTAACAATTATATGTAAGCTAAAATTGCCTTAAAGGTCATGAACTTTTCGCTTTGGGGTTGTAGTTCGGTAGCTTTTTGGACTTTTTTTCAATGGTATGTGCTAACAGCCAGTGAAGAATAAAATTTAATTAGTTCATTTGTCTCTCTTAAAACTGAACAAACATCCAACAGTTTTGCCACTGAAATCTCACTTCAGTGGGAGTAGGTCCAAACACTAACTTCTCTTTCATAAATAAATGAGTACACAATACTCCTCAGAAAATAACCTAATTTCTAACATCCTTTCCAGATACCTCGTGAAGTCATTGATAGTGCTTCAGGTCATAGTATTGCTGACTCTTTATGGAGCCTTTCATGATGTTTGGGCTTCTCAGTGCCAGCCCATAAAAACATATAATTTGTGAGTATCTTGAGTCACTAAAATAAAATAGCCATCTTTAACTCTCAAAATTATAAGGAAAGGTCAGAAACTGATTGCTATGTGTCCTCAGGTTCAGAAAGCAGATAACCAGTAGAAATATGATTTAAAATTTTCATTAATTCCTTTATGTTCAGACCCTCATAGTAAGGTAATTGTATGCATGATTTTTGATTGCTCAAAGTTTTAAATCTTGTGCTTGAATGTGAGCTAACCTAACTGCAAAACCGCCAAAGCATGAGCAGAACTGCAGATATGCTTCTTTCCTTCTTCTTGAAATTTCTGCTCATATTAAAAAAAAGGGAATATTGTTCTCCTACTCTGATGTCACTTCTGGGTATCCTTGCTATAACTACTTTTGTAAATGATTTTACTAGGTGTAATATTCACAGCAAGCTTAACCCAAAAAGAGATTATTATAGGAGTTGAAACTTTATTCTTACGTTTACTTTCCCCAGACTCATCAAGAAACACACACAAAAAAGTGTGAGACTTTTTTCTACAAATGCCAACCAAGAGAACCAACCAACAGTTAATTCTAGGAACTACTAGATTAATTTTAATATTTTCTGAAGAAAACTGGAAGCCCCTTGCTGATAAGTCATGAACAGAAAGACGGAGTTCTGCAAGCAAATTTGTCAGCTAGGTTTGGAGCTGAAATAGCTTCATTAGAATATAAACCTCTCAAACTCCTCGATAGATACATAATAAATAATCACTGGGTGTATGCCTTGAATACATTTAGGGGAAAAACAGCATGATACCACATTTTGGCATTTGTCTTATTAGGGAAGTGTCATTTAGCATTAGTAGTCTCATTACTTCAGGCTGACTTCACCTGTGGCTGTATTTCTGACAAGAATATCAAGTAGTTGTTCAAGGTATTGCACCTGCTGCTTTCAGGATAAAGGCTTAAATGTAACCACTTTACTGAGTGGCAGAATTGTACCTTTTTCTGTGTCTTCTTTACCGAGGTAACACATCACTGTGGTGAGCTATTGGCAAAATGTACTTACTTTGTAATTAATGACAAGAAGTAACCTAGCATTTAATACAATTATGTGAGTTTTCTTATTTGAAATATAATCTCATTTCTCTAATTATGTTAGGCATAGTGTATTGTCTAATGGATGTAATAATCATCTAATTCGGCATTTCAGCTTTTTTTTTTTTTTAAATCTCTTGTACTCAATTTTGGTTAACACTAGGAAATGCAAAAAAAGACAGTCTGGCCTTAACAGTTCACTTTCTGCACTTCTAGAAGGGCCTGAAGAAAACAGGCTGTAAGCACAGATGGCTGAGATCTGTAGTGTACTAAAGATGACTCAGTTCATTCATTTAACATATCTTTCTGGCCTTTGTAAGGCTAGAGTGCAGTTGCTTGGAAAGAATCCAGAAAATTTTCCTAAGCTTAAATTAAGACAGAGTGCTTGCAGTGTAATTCCAATTTCTAATAATGAGTTTTCTTCTCCATAGCTAAAAGATGGTAAGGTCTCCATCCAATACAAAGTCCTTTTGACGATGTCAAAGATAAACAGCTAGGGAAATGTAAGGGAAACACTGACTTCCAGAGAGCCATGGATTGGTCTGGAAGGCAAGATGGTGGTAAGGAGGACTTTGAAACTGATATGTGGTAGCAGGCTCAAAACAACTTTAGAACTGAGGAGATGGGTAGCTGGACCCAACCAAAGCAGCAGGAAGCAGTAACCAATCCAGCTGGTTTTCAGGAGAGGGGAAAACCTCTAGTGAGTAGCACTGATGTTCAACCTGTATTAAACTGTCCTTAGTGGCCAATGTTTGCAGGACTTGTTTCTCTCTTCAAAGCCACTGTACCTGGAGAAATTGAAATAGCCACTTCAGCATTCTTTATAAAGCAGGTTTTGGGTCATTCCTTCCTCTGTAAACCACTTAGAATGAAATAAGTGGTAGAGGTTAACCTTTTATGCTTTGCAGTTTGACTGAGATTTTAGGTCAAGTGAAGTTTGTAATTTTGATGTTTTCTCTGCTGTTTCGTCCTGACTGGTAACAGAATGAGAGAACACATCCACAAAGAATTCTATTTATTGTAAAATATCCAGTACTTTAGGGTTTGTGAAGTACTCTCATAGGCTAACTTTGAAGTTTTCCCTTAAAAACACCTGAGGTGAAATTTACTAAGCAAAGGAAGCTTTCTCAATGTAATTTTCTATCTGAACTCTGAAAAGAAATTGTGTGGTAAAGGGCTTTAGGTAGCAAAGTCAACATTAGGTGTAGAGAGTTCACTGAAAAAGAAAAAACAAATGGTATTTGGAATAACTTATAACTAGTGAAATGTAGCCCCTCCTGACATCAGTGGGATAGCCTTGAAAAAGATATTCTGGGGAAACATGGCTGTGTTGAATCCTTGCCCTTTTCCCAGTGACAAAGAAGTCTGGCAGAGGCTGCATGGTGCCAGTTCGATGGCCCTGGAAGCTGTGTGTCAGCAGGGCTGCTTTCTACGAGCATAGATAGCATTTATGTTTGGGATAGACCACAATGATGTACACTGGCAGATCCTTTTCTACAATTTTTCTGGTTTTTTGTCAGTCTGGTACCTTCAGGGAATAAATATGGATTTTGACTTTTATTTGTAACTCTCCCAATCAAAGGTGTGGACAAATTGATGTGAGTGGTTGAATTATTACAGCTTAGAAAGTGACTAGTTGTCATTTCAGATTCGTTAGCTGATTCTGTACGTGCTCCCAACAAGTTACTGATATGCTAGCTTAAATCTGATGGCTGAAATTTTTTCGTTTGTAATCAACTAGCAGTATACACATGATTATTTAATATGGTACTTGTAACAAATACATTAAAAGTAGAGAACTCAATTTTTTTCTTGTTTACTGATCCTACTCAAAGATGGTCCTGTGGTGTAGGGAGGCATACCATACTATCGGAGAGAAAGCTGATGCTGTTTCTGCTTTTTTTTTTTCTGTTCAGTGGTCCCAAACTTTCCTGTCTTTTCAGACTTGTATTTGACAACAGTATAGTTACTGTCTCATCTAATATTATCACTAGTTTTTACAAATTACTTATTGCAGTATGTCAGGGACTAACTTGACAACCAGATCATGTCCTTGCTCTGCTCTTCCCTAATAATTTGCCTTTGCAGCAATGAAGATTTTAAAAATTTATTACTTGCTGGTATGTCATGCAGTCCTCTTGTTCTCATCTTATTTCCTCTGCCAAAAAGTAGTTAATTAGTTGAGTAAAAGAGATGTCTTGCAGTGAATCCATACTGAACAATGAAACAGACTTCAGACGTCCAGCAAGGTATTTACAAGCTTGGGAGAGGTGAAAAAAACAGATCATAACATTAAGAGAGGAAAGAAGAGGACAAAAAATAGTTTCTCACTTGTTAATTTGAAAAGGGGAACTTTCTTGCAACATGACTTGCCTCTGTAGCACCCTGCAGTGAAAGTGGAATTTGTGGTTTTCTTACTTGGTGCATTACCTTTGTTATGTGCTTGCAGGGTATATGGGAGTTTTTGTGTGTTCACTTTTGATCCACGTTGTGGTTGCCATGGTTTAGAAGAATAAATGCAGTAAATAAGCCCCTAGTGGTGAGCAACAGGTGACCTCACCTGAAGAGATTACTCATGGCTGAGGTGGGTGAAGTAACTCTTGTTCCCTACCTCTTGTCATTTTAAGTGCATTGGAGCAGCCTTCTGGGCAGAGTTCTCTGCTGAGGGTTTTGTTGGTTTTGTAGGTGTTTCTCTAAATGGATCTTAAAAATGTGGTTGGTATTTCCTGATGACCCTTAAAGCAGAGCAAAAAAGAACACGCTCAGTCTTTCTCTTCAGCATTATGGTCTTTAAGATTTTTTTTTAAATGGTGATTAGCCTATATTTCAAGGAAATGTTCTGTTCAGCTCAAATATGAATGATTCATACTTCCTTATGTTATTACCCAAACAAATCAATGGCTGCTTTCATTCAAAGATAGAGATTAGGTGGTACACATTGTTTTGTTTTTAAGCCCCCTGAAAACACAACACACTGTTATACAGCTTGGGAAGACCCACACAGACATTCTGTGTTTTTCCTTAAGAAAACAGTTTCCAGGATTCTCATAAGCATCTCACTGCTGAGCTGTTTCTGCTCCATTTCATAAACGAAAAACAAATGGTTCTCTTGATAAAGAGAATGGGGACAAATTTGCCAAACAGCTGTAATAAAAACAAAGAACATAAACCTTTTAGATGGAGCTCATGGGTTCTGCTCCCCCCACTATTAAAGTGTTAATACAACTAAACAGTGCTAGTTTCAATATAGCTGTGGCACAAATGTAATAGTTTCTGGCTCACAGGAGCAATTTATGAGGCTGAATTTTTTGTTAGTTTCTTCTTTTGTATGTCTTCTGTTGATCAAGATAACATCTCTGATTTTTACTACAGCATCTTAATGTTTTTATTAAGATATTTAAAGCATGTAATGCAATGAGTGAGAATAATTGCCACCATATGTAACTCTCAGCAGTATCTTTAGATGTGTGGATCCCTCTCAGAAATGGCCTTATCTTGAATTTTCTCAGTGGTGAAGCAAAGCTTCCTTTGGCACTGAAAGAAAAGTGTCATAAAAATCCTCTTGGTAAAATTGCAGTCATGATAGGTTTATACTGCTGTACAGACTCCGAATGAAGCATATAAGGAAAATATGTGGTTTTTTTGATTAGGGTACAAGTTGAACTGACCTTAAAAAAGTTAAAAAATGGCAAGGGCTGTTTGAGCCCCAATTGTAAGGCTCAAAGTATGTTACTGTCTCACCTAGTTTTGGATAGAGGTCAGAAAGAAAATCACAATAATAATTATTTTGCGTTTCACAGCTGATCCTGGTAGTAAAAGGCAGTTTCAGATAAGATTAGATCTTTTATTCAATGGCTCTTTCAAAGGAAGAAAGGTCTTAGCCTGGGGCCCTGATGTAACTTCACTGACTACAATCACACAGAGATTTCGTTCATTACAGGTTTCCTCTCTCAGCTGTCTGAGTGTGAATTGAAATGAATGTACCCTCCAAGCTGGTACAGATGGCTGTGTTCTTGGCTATTGCACAGAATTAATTGGTGTTTTCTATTCCATATATGCCCTTACATTGTCCATACCTCGATAGCTGAGTCCATTGAACAATCTATGTAACATATGTCACACATTCTTCTCCTCTCTGGTCTTTTTCCCTGGAGGGGAAAGATGTGCAGCATGTTGTCCTGCTCTGGGAGCATGGCAAACATATTTTAAGAGAACCTCCAGGGTCACCAAGTCTCATCTCTGGCTGTTGCAGAAACCTACTTTACATAATGCTCTTGTGAGCTGAGCAAGCTCCAGTCAAACATCAGACTTCTTTGTGCTGCTGCTGGACAGCTGTTATGCTACTTTCATGTAAGGATTGGAAACATTTCTTTTAGAGCTGCAGATTTTCTGCTTTGTTTTTTGCCTATTCCATATTGTGTTCATGTTGTTCTTGATCTTAATTAGCTTTTTCCGTTCTAAATTCTCTGTCACACTTACTGAATTTATAGACACCAATCTTTCTCTTAGCATATGTTTTGGTAGGCTGTTGTACTGTTAGTGAGAGTTTGACTATGTTTGAGATAATTGTTATTTCATCAAAATTAAAGCTGAGAAAAATCATTCCAAAGGGATTTAATTTTTCATTTTTTGCAACCATTAACTTGAACTACAGCAGAATTAGTGCTTTACTGATGTATAACAAAACCCTTCCTTAAAGTTTGGGTAAGAAACTTACTATATATTTTTTTTAATATGCACTGCCTATACATCTAATAGGATTCAGTTTAGTCTCCTGTCCCTCCTTAGGGAAGACTTTAAGAATAATCCTACTGGTTTCAAATGAGTCTCTGTTGAACAAAGTTCCACATGAAATTGGGAAATATATCCTTCTGAAGCATAAAGTTCTTGCTAATTGGCAAGTCAGGAGTGAGGTTGTCCTGCCTCAGTCTGGGACTTGAGGCAAGTCATCAAAGCAGCATGGCTCAAACTGTACTGCCTTGGAGTAAGTCCCTTGGTGACTGCGGGTCCTGGCCTATAAATACCTGGAAATGCCTCCATCTGGGTCATTCTCAGCATATGACAAGGCCACAGTGTTTACCCAAGTACAGGGTTGTGGGATTGGGCTGCTCGATGGTGAGTTCCCACCAGGCACAGATCTTCCTCTCCTCCCCACACTCATGCAGGACTGCTGCTCTGGAGTACCTCTGGCTCACAGGAAAAAAAGCAGAATTGACCTGATTGCTGAATGTGATGTTGAGTCACAGGCTAGAAAAGAGGCCATTCTGCTGCGCTTCAAATTTATGAGAAACTAGGGCAGTTCAGTGCAAAGGGCTGGGGAACTTCAGTTTTGTATTTGACACTAGACCTGTCAGGTTTGTCTGCAGCTTAGTATGACAATGACTGTCACAGTGTGTCTGCATAGTGTTGATCTATGTTTTTGGATCCATGTTTTTGGAAAAATGCACATATTTCTACTGGGTTTATACAGAGTGCCTGAACTGTCTCTTGCTGCATTTTCTTTCTGATGGCTATACTTTTGAGGAGTTTTAATTTTTTTTTGTGAAGAAATTTAGGCTTATTCAGAAGTCCTCTTTGCAATTTGCTGTTTCAAACAGTTGCTGGAAACAGGGAAGCAGGATCTCTTCAATCACCCCTTACTTGAAATGGTCTGGGTCTAGAAGTGATCAGCATATCTGATTTTATTCCCTCATTAAATGAAAGAAACTTATGAATATGGATAGCATCAAATTAATGATTCTCTTTTTGAACCATTTCCTGTTCCTGTTAATAGATATGGGGTTTTTAAATCCATCTGCTTCTCGTACCTGATGGGTGCTCATCATAAGTCCTGTGCTAGTGTCAGGTGTAAAATATTCGAAGAAAACTTGGGGTTTCACCTATTTCCATAGCAGAAGGTACTCTGAGTTTTGTAAAACTGTTGTTTTGGCTTGCTGAATGTATAAATAGAAGTGAATTTGAGAATCAGTTTTTATACATAGTTTGGACCACACAGTTCAAATATTTATGTCTTGGAAAGGATTATTTCTGAAGTTCTTTCAGTTAGAAAGTCTCCTATTCTAAGAGAGACATCATCAAGCTTAAATTTTAGCTGTCATGAACATTGCGTTGTCAAATTAATGTGACTTTGAAAATGTTACCAGATCAGTGTGTTTTAAATGTGCATCCATCTTTCATTCACTTTTGTGAACATGGACTGCCTGTTATACAGACAGCTTGGAACTAAATCCTTTTTTCCCTTTCTTATTACTGTTTTCCAAAATTAGCCCGGCTGTGGGTTTTGCCATAGAAATGTTTATAAAACTTCACTCTTACTGTCTGATCTGTTCCCTTTTCTACCTATCCATTCCTTGCTAATATCCCCTTTACTATTTCTTGTTAAGTCAATGTAAGAAAAGAAACTTGCAATCGCCAGTTCTGTTAAGACCTACGGATATGTGGATATCCTGTTGCTCCACTGAACTCTGAGCATCTTGACTTTGATGGATCTCTTTTGCTCTTCCTTCTGCTAATGCTGCTTGATTTTGGAGGGGGAAACTATCACTTTCCCATCACAGTTTGATTGGTTAAATGCATGATATAATTATTTTTTTTTTTGACAGGAAATTATGGGGAAAGTGGAATGGAAGCATTCAAAGAGTTGGCTGCCCAAGAGGGTCTCTGCATTGCTCACTCTGACAAGATCTACAGCAACGCCGGCGAGAAGAGCTTTGATCGCCTGCTCCGCAAGCTGCGAGAGAGGTTACCCAAGGCTCGAGTGGTGGTGTGCTTCTGCGAGGGAATGACAGTCAGGGGGATCCTCATCGCCATGCGGCGCCTGGGAGTGCTCGGGGAGTTCCTGCTAATTGGAAGGTAAGGCTCTGAGTGTGCTTTCTCTGCCTTTCCTCTCCCTCTTGTCCTGTAGGCAGGCCTTTGATTTCAGAACTGTGCAGCTTAGACTACTGGTGATTTCCATATTTAATTGTCTGCAGAAGTGGCAAGATGGTAGAGTAGATTCGCAGGAAGGAGACAAGAAGATGTATGCCAACTTGATCAGTGGTGATAGCTTTTGCTGAACTAAATGTTAATTACTAAGTCTTTTATATGGATATATGCTATTACTGTTTTTGTGCTTTTGCACACTCTAGAGGAATGTTTCATGGACAGAGTTTTAGACCTGAAGTAGGGAGTGAAGAATTCTGGTTTCAGTATGTGATCTGTGACACGTGACAAAATTTTATGTGTTTGAATAAGGATGACCCCTCATAATTTGAAACTCCAATTACCAAGTGTTTTTGATTACTGAAACTTTTTTCCAGTCTCATGATTACAGCCTTGCATTCTCAGTTGTACACTTTACTGTGATCTTTGCTGTTGAAAGCTGAGGCACTAATATTATGCAGGCTGGTTTGGTTTTTAAAACATCAGACTTGATGATGGCTAAATGAGTATGTATGTGTGTTTTTATATCACCAGAGTAACAGTGCAGATAGATGTGTGTTGGACAGAAAAAGGCTGTTTTTATCAAAATGAGGATGGTTGCTTTGCTCTACTAGAGCTTATCTTTGTAGGTATTCACTGAAATATGGTAAATTTAGTTCTATCACATATTTTATCCGCAATTCCATTTTTGCGATAATTCTTATTTTGAGGCTTTTTTGACTTTCACCTTGATTTCTGCAATGTCTTTGTCCATTTTTCTGTCTTGATGAACATTGCTCAAATGATGAGGATGGATATTTTCTGTCCTCTGTGTTGGATTGATAATGTCTGCTTTAATCCTTCTCTGTTTCTTTATTTGTAATTTTAACATTCCTTGAAGGAATGTTTAAATTAATTCCTTCAAGGCCTTTGTCAGTTGTTTCCATGCCTACTTAGCTTCTGCTGTCATCTGATCTTATCAGACTTCTTTTTGTCCCATTCTTTCCCTAAAGCCTTTGTACCTGTGTTTGTGACTGAGATCCTCTCCTTTTGCTCTGTGCTGTGGTATTTTCTTCCCCTGATTGCATTGCTTCTCAAAACCCACAGTTATGATTTCCACAAGTCAGATACCTACTCTGGCCTAAGGAATAGACTGAAAGCATTAAGTCACTCTCATCAATTTTTTGTTGCAGTCCTTGTTTGCTATCTATTTGAAGCTGAGGTTCTAGAGTATCTCCAGAAGGTTGTGAAGATAAGATACAGCACATTTGGACAACCATCAGCACTAAAATGAAACAAAGAGTAAGGCTGTATTGAAAATGGTGTGTTCCAGATTATGCACGTGTGGTTCAAGCGCATCATTTAGCTTGCATCAGTTGAAATGAATAATGGGAGTGACATGTTTTATGTACGGGTTTTCAGTGAATAGAAGAAACCGAATGTAATAAATTTTTTCTCAGTGACAGCATCCCCAGTCTTTTAGTAAACACCCTGAAGCTTTGGGCAATGCTGTGCTTTCTTTATGTATTGTCACTGTAGCAGTGTCTCATTGTTCACTGATTTTGGTGCTCCCTCTTGATGCTGATCATACTGAGAACCAAATAAATTAAACCTCCTACATTAAGCCACAAACCTTGGTTTCCTATTAGACCACTCAATCCCCTACTCCTTGGATATGTGGAATATTTAAGCTTTAAATTTTGACTTTGAGCCCTTACCAAACATAACACTGGTCCATAAATTTCAGTTGTTTTTCTTAGAATTTGTCCAAGAGTGTAGTTCTGAGCTTTTTGTCAGAAATGCCCACCTATTAAAAGGAATAATGTAATTTCTTTGGAAATCACTATGTATTTTTCAGGTAGATTTTCACATACCCTTCCTTCATGCTGGTAGTTGAGCATGGGAACTCGTTTTTAGGGCTGAGTGGGTTCTGTCAGTTGTAAAACAGGCTGGTTATTGCTTTGCATAGTCTGGATTATGCATGACAGCTGGTTGAAATAAAAAGTATTATAGGGCTTGCACATGTTCTTATGTGCTTGCAGAACTAAAAGAAAAGAAATTTTCTTTGAATTGTCCTAATTAAGTGATTTTAAAAAGTGGCAAATTAGCAAACTTGTGAATAAGTAAGTTGCAGTGGAACTGCAGTGCTATGAATTTGGTCATCTATACACAAACAGAAACCAAGGCACACATTAACGTTACTTTGATGTGCTATTCAATCTTTTTTATTCAAGTACCCAGCTAAGCAAAAAACTAAGAGCCTTTTAAGAACATTCTTTTAATTGAGGGAAGTGGGAGAGAATGTGAAATCAAGATTTTTTTTTTCAATAATAAGCTAAACAAAGCTTTCAGTTTACCCACAGGTTTATTATCAGCCACATTTTATCAAACCCTTCTCTGACTCACTGTAAAGAGGGAGCCTTTGCAAAGGAACACCTGGCTAAATAGTTCTCTTCCTGCTACCTCTTCAATATTGCTATTTGTCAAAGTAGACAGGAACAGCTTAGTTTAACTAAATTCACGCTATCAGAAAGACAGCTGGGAACTAAATTTGACTTCTGTTTAATCCTAAGTTCAGTCTCCTTTACTACTGGAAGTGGGAGTCTGTTATTTTAGTGAGAAGGGAATTCCTCTCTCTGAGTCTGGGGGGAGCTGGAATTAAAATAGTACAATAGATGAGGTTACAATCCTGCCTGAGGCAGAATGGCAGATATTCTGAAATCAATAGTGTTGAAATGTAGCAGAGAATGAGTGAGAAAATTTATTAAACTACGAAATGATGACAATAAATTTTAAAAGGGACTGATAATGAAAGGGAAAGAAGGCAAAACTTGGTCATGGCTTTTTGTATAAAAAGAAATGTTAGAATAGAATTGGAGTAAGCAAAGGCAAAAATTATGCCAAAAATTTAACTGTACTCTTAAGAGAGTTCAGGTGATAGCTCTTTCAGCAGAGATTAGTTTTGATGGGAAGAGATTATGTAGGAAGATGTTCAACCTCATGTGTCTGATCATGTTTATGCATGCTACTGGGTTTTATATTACTTAATAAGCATCAATTAGATTTTGTGAGAATTTTGCAAGATTGATGAATCTCCTATATGTCCCCTGAGATCATGCGTCAAGAAAAGGCGTGTAACTGACTTTTCAGCATCTGTATGGGTAATGCAAAGCAGATGAAAAACAAATGAAATAACCAGTTTTAAGAGACGCTCTGAGGTCATTGGAGAAGAGAAATTTTTAGATGAATAGTTGGAAATTAAAATGCTCTTTCACGATTTGTTCTCAAAATCCTACACTCAATGGTTTGTGTAATAGTATGAGGAACTTTACAAAGGAAGGGTTATATTAGTGCACATGCTGTTTTTCAGTACAGTCCTTTGTAAAGGATAGGTACTACTTTACTTCTATAGGTTTTTTGTGCTTTACAGTCTCCATTAATGTTGCTGTATGGGCTGTTGTAGAACTATAAATTTTAAGTGTCAGTAGAGTGATCCCTCTGAAAGTTTGAACGCTTAGCAGTGAACGTATGGTTGGATTCTCTGCTGCCAACCCATTTTGAAGGGAAAATCTGTTCTTTCTATGTATCTAATAAAACTCTTTTAGCATTGGGTGATGGAGCTTTCAGAGTACATACTGCGATGACATTTTTTCTGACTGCTCCCCCTTCAAAAGCCAATATAAATAATGGTTTTGGCATTTAAATTCACACTTTCTAAAATATTGACAGGGCATTATCACTGTAAACTGTTTGGTCCTATTATCTGGTATTTCTGGATAGGTGGAACTTGATTGCATCCAAGTGCAGGTGTAAACAACTTGTTGGTGAGTTGACAGAGAAATTTGACCTGATGTGGTCAATCCCTGGGCATCAGGGTGTGTGGGAGGATTTTGGCAGACACCTAGGGCAGTTATCACCTTCCAAGGCCTGGGATTTTATGGCAGAACACACATGTAATCCCACTGAGTTGGTACAGCATTTGACAGAGGAATGCTTTGCCTACCCCTATCAGACCTGTCAGTTCCTGACACTATTGAGCCTCTTTCAGCTCCATCACAGCAGAGGAAGGAGGGCCTCTGCACTTGAGGACATCATGGCTAAGGCAGGCACCCAAACCCTATGTACAATAATCACCCTAGTTGTCAAAAAGTGGTAGCAGAGATTGACAGGTCCATAACATCATTTAGTGAGGGAGGAGTAAGAATCTGGTCAGGAAGCTGGCCTTTCTGCAAGGAAGCAGGAGAAGGAAATGACCGAAGTTTCTCTCTGTTTGAATCTATTTTAATTGGCAAGAAATTGTTTTAATTTGCCCCAAGTTGAGTCTCTTGCCTGTAATGGTAACCTCCCTTCCTGTATTTTAACTTGTGAGATTTTTTTCTCTCTGTTTTCTACCTTTGTTCTGTTCAGTAGGGTAGCTGGCGAGTGGCTGGGTGAGCATTTGGCTGCTGACCAAGGTTACAGATGACATAGCTTGCACTGCCAAAAGCATGATGTTATGTATTTCTCTTTCATTCAGTTCTGACAACACAAATAACATAAGATTATCATAAATACCACCTCATATATGTGGCTAAGAAGACTGCTTGCCACTCGCTCCCTGATGAGTCCCTGGTGCCAGTGGCTCATGCATTACTTATCAAATTACTGAGAATGTTCAACTGTTGATGGAATATTCTTCATAAGGGAGATGACCATCAGAGGATATGACTGTTCTTTTAAGTTTGACTAGCTGAAAGAAAGATGCTGTACTCTGCTCTCCAGTGCACCATGTCTCCGTCACATGGGCTGCCCCATATTTATGAAAAATCAATGACAAATGTCCACATTCTCCCAAAGCAGCTGAAATGTTTTGCATGCCCAATGTGTTTAATTCCTTTAAGAAAAAAAAATTGCTATTTTTAGGTACTTAAGAGATTACAAAGAAATCAGTAAGAGCCAACAATATGTTGTCAATGGGGAGAAATACCCTGCCTTGTGCTAGCACAGATTATCTAGGATAGCTTTGGGCCTTATAAAACTGACAAAAATAGTAGATATGGTGGAGTGTTGCTCACGATACTGTTTCATGCCAACTTGTTATGAATGGGAATGTGTTAAGAAAACTGGTAGTAATCCAGCACTGCCAAATGTATATGATTGAACCCAAACCACTCATATTCCATGTGCTGTTCTTTGAGAGGGCAGTCTGGGTGGTAAAACTCGGTGGTTTGAAAGTACAAAGTAAAGATGACAAGACAATTGGCATGCTGAAAATAAAAACAAAAATAGTAATTTAAGACCCAAAAGTTTTCTTTCCATGCATTTTGCTGCAGAAAGAGGACTGTTTTTTCTTCCTGGTACCTCCATGACCAAACATGTCTAGAATGACTACTTTTAATGTTTCTGTTGTTGTTGACACTCCAAGTTAATGGAAGACTGTGTTTAAATAAGTGTTTAGATATAATCGGAGGTTTAGCTGGGTTTGGATTCAAATTCCTGGATTAAAATTGAGGTAGATTCTGTGAAATGCTGAAATAAGTCATTATCATTTTTCAAATCCTTTCCGAATCTAACTGAAGTTGACACTTAAGCAAAGTATTGTCAATTAAGATAGTCCCACCTGGCAACATCAGACCATTTCTTGAACATTATCAAGGTTTGTAATGTGATACACTGCTAACTTTAAAGTCTGA
This sequence comes from Ploceus nigricollis, assembly GCA_013399945.1. Lineage (NCBI taxonomy): Eukaryota > Metazoa > Chordata > Aves > Passeriformes > Ploceidae > Ploceus > Ploceus nigricollis. Next base: position 1,131,696 of record VXBC01012281.1, read on the forward strand.
AACCTCAGAACATGTCCCTAGAAAATTTTACCTTATTCATGGTTCATTTAGTAGTTGCAGCCTATCGCCTGTTTGCTATGACAAGAATTTATAATGTGTGGATGAAAACAGAATTACATGATGCAAGAAGACTGAGCAAGCATATTTTGTTTAGTCTCTAGCCTACAATAGCATCAATACATGTTAAAAGGCAATTGCATATTAAGTGCCAATTAAATAGCAGTATATTTGAGCAGAACTGCATTTTGAGTCTTAATAAAAAAAGCAATGCTCACTTTTACAAAGATAAGAAAATACAAGAAGGATACGTATTTTTTATGGTAAGTGGGATTTATGTATTGCAGTGGGCAATTTTTAAAATATGGGAGTGTTCTTTTGTCTTTTCACTTCTTGCTTCTATGTGATGCGAGTTAGATTAGGTTTTGTATGTAACTAAATCTCTTTCATATTGGCATCCAGAATTAGTTTTAAAAGCATGTATTAACCCTTAGCTATTTCTGTGTATGCACTCAGTGCTTTAAATGAAGATGAAATGCATAGAAGTTGTAGGTGAGACACTAGTGCTTTTCTAAGTTATTATTTAAATACCAATTTATAAGCTGTTTTAATAAAGTAAATACTTAGTTTTTTAAAGTGATATGAAAGCTTGCTGGCTTGAAAAACAGGACGTGAAAACATGTTTTAAGGCAATATACACTGTTTAATAGTAGCCATTAATGTACCTTTTCCATAAATGAGAGAAAGTAAAGGACTAGTATTTTTTTGCTTATGAAGATGTAATGCAATTGATTATCAAAGCAAAGGAATTCTATCTTTTACTTGCTTAAGTCAGTGGAATACGAGAGGAAACAAAAACATACAATTAAGTGTCTTAATAAAATTACCAAATGTTATGCTTGAATTTTATGATGGTAAAACTTGTGGGGAAAAAACCTTCCCATTGCTAGATTTCTTAAAACTTCTGGGATTCTAGTGCAGTTTATGCTTCTTCCTTAGCAAAGGAAAGCTAAGACTTGGTTCAGTGTTTTCAAATTGGCTTGGCAGGGGTTCTGCAGGAAGAGTTATCTAAGCTTGTAATGTCCAAGTGAATGCAAGGAAGGACCAGCCTTGACAGAAATAATTTACCTTGAAGTTTTCTGCAAAGTTTTCCAACCCTGAAAATGTGCAAAAGTTCAAGATCTGCTTGTTGTCTATGAACTAATATGGATGTGAGATAATTGAGTTATTAAGAAGTGCTGTGTATTAAGGGCTTATTTATTAGGCAGTATATGTTTTATCATGCCCCTGCAGAAACAAGGAGCTGGATGGCTGCTGCTCACCTGGAAAATTATGTACTTTTATGTCAATGAATCATATTGAATGATGTTATTTAAAGGGTCTTTGCACAATTTATATAGGGCCAGACTTTGTCAGGCATGTGTCTGTGAGGCTGAGGTCCTTTATAGATGGTTAAGAACCAAAGCAAAGCTTGGTTTTCTCACAACAGTTAAAATAAGACCCTAATACTGTGACCTTTCAAATTTATACAGTTTGCTTTCCTTTTAATGTACAAATATAAATGAAACTCATAGAAGTTCTGGTAAAAAAAGATCAAAATCCTCACTCAAAATATAAAACCTTATCATTTTTTGTAAGGTTTATTTGTTTAATTCTAAGCAGCAAATTAATCACCTTTTTTTTAAGAGGAAAAACAGAAATTGAACATTAACCTTACCTGGAATAATAATAATTATTATTATTTATTATTATTTAAGAATTATTATTTTCATGTTTCCTGACATGTTTTAGTATAAAAATAGATTCTCCTCTTGCAACATTGGAATATATATCGTCAACTCTTAGTGACAGTTCCAGTCTTTGGATCACTAGAAAAACATTGATTAAGTTATTGACTGAAGATAATGATAATTGCCTGAGCTGTACCCATACAAACAACACTTATTTTGACAGGCACAAGCACATCAAGGGGAAAATAATTTATGTTACAGTTTAAGCACCTTTCTCCTGCATCCTGGAAAGGAGGGAATGAAAAGCTTTAGAGCTCCTGTAAATAATGAGTTGGCTGCACTTTCAGTGCAGAAACTTAGTGCTAGTTTAAACTTTTGGCTCATTAAACAGAGAAGGTAAAATAAAGAGCAGGGTTTGATGCTGTGGAGAAAGGCCATATATTTTTATATATTGCCTGTTTTTCATTATTTTTTTCTTCCTTTTACAAATGCCCTTAACCTAATGGCCTTTGCTGGAGAACCCTGGTACATTTCCAAGGCTGGAAAATG
>VXBC01012281.1:1134673-1306706 GCA_013399945.1 Ploceus nigricollis
CAGAGAAGGTAAAATAAAGAGCAGGGTTTGATGCTGTGGAGAAAGGCCATATATTTTTATATATTGCCTGTTTTTCATTATTTTTTTCTTCCTTTTACAAATGCCCTTAACCTAATGGCCTTTGCTGGAGAACCCTGGTACATTTCCAAGGCTGGAAAATGTGCACAACTTCCAGCAGTCTGAGGAGCTGAATTCATCTGAAGGGAGGCTAGCCCTGAAGCATCTGTATCAACATGCACTGTGAACATTTGAGGTCATGCAAATGTTGTAATCTGGCAGCCAAATACATAATGTCTCAAAAGCAGAAATTAAAGTGGACTAAAGGCAATTGGCCCATGCTGAGAGATTCTTAGTCTGTTGGTTTTCTGCTGAATTTTTCAGCCACAAAAAATCCTTTCAGTTTCGGAGGCATAGTAGGGCTTTAAGACCCAATGATGTCAAGAACTTGTTTCACAAAGTCAAAACTGGCTCTTTCATGTTTCACTATTGCCTTTTCAGCACCACCAGTCTGTTCTGCTATAGGACTAAAAGCCTGTGGACTAAAAGACTGGCCAGCTCTTGGCCACATTCCACTCCAGTCTTTACTTACCTGCATCTTAATTTAGTTATTTGTACCTCAGAGAGGGAGAATCAAAAGAAGAATTTTGCTTCAAAGTCTTGCAAATTCACTGCTGCCTGATAAGTGACCTGGCACTTATTTTAACTGACTTTAAACCACATGCATTATTCACTATGAGCTATTTGTGGGTAAGCTTTGATACCTAGGGCTCATACAGTTATTTTCCATGCTGGTGATTTGGTTTGTAACTGACTGTGGGGAGTCAGTTTTAAGGCCAGTTTCCTGGCCCTCTTTGAGGGTAATACTGGAAGGATGTAATGCAAGCCAGAGCTAGAAAGAAAAATACACTACTGTTGTTTCTCTTAATAGAAATGGAGTGAGCTATTTTCTTCTGCTTTGCAGAATCAAACTCAATTCCTTCTTTTCATTGCTAAGATGAGGCTTAAAATCATCTCTTGCATGTCAACATGAGGATCAGGAAAGCTGCATAATAGGTCAGAGTTAAGCAATTCTGTATGCAGAAATAAGAATGTGAATGTGACTCCAGTTATGATTTCTGCTTATTTCTCACAGCAGGGTGAATCATTATGAGCTGCCATTTATAATCTATACATTTTCTCTACTCTTCCTTTGGTGTATCTCTGAATATACACTTTTAACTGCTTCCTTATTGTTATATATTACTTGCATTCTTCAGTTCCTTGCATACTGCGTTTTGTTCCTTGCCTCTTCATTCATCCTTTCTCCATCTTTCTGCCCCATTTGCCTGAGTCTGGACTTTCTTGAACCCTCCAGCACCTGCTATTTTGTGTATTAAAAAGTCTGTAGTGCTGGTGTAATTTCCTTTCCATTAAGTCATTAAGAGTTTTAGCATTTCCTTAATCAGAAATGGAGATGAGCAAAACTTGCTCTTGAAAATCTTACTCATATAAAGGAGATGCTTGAGGAACAGGTTAATTTCATGGCTCTTTTGCATCATCTCTTTGTTTCTTTTGTGTTAGGCAGAAGAGCACCCTACACCTAAAGCCATAATTATATAAACCTACCAATTTAGGAACCATGTATTCTCTTTTTGTTTGTGGATGTGCAACAAGCAGTCAAAAAAAAGAGGCCCTCCCCCTCAAAAGCAGCTATGCAGCTGTGTAAGACTGGTCCTTTCAACTGTTCTTGATGGGACTTTCATTATTATTGCCATTAAAAATACAAGATGAAGTATTTGTTATCATATTAACCACTGTTGCCTTTACAGACCCGAAATACTATCATTGACTTGAATCTGGACTCATATGCTATCCCTGGTATTTTAAAACTAAGTTCTGAGGAGAGGCAGTGGTATAAGGAAGAGAAACTAGGCCAGTGCTCTGACTTTGGAGGTTGAGAGCTGATCATTCTCAGAGTTACAAACTCAGTGCATATGGGGACTCACTAAGAGGTAGCATAATGTAAACAAACAAGCCAAATGCCAAAGTCTGTTGAAAGCACCACTGCTAAGGCCAGTGCCCAGAGTGGTTTCCAGTGGAACACCTAGAGTGCAAGACTAGAGGTGTTAATCTGCTTGCATCTCAAAGGAATTGTCTCAGCAGGGTGATTACATCGTATTTTAAATGAACCTTGAATGGCAATGGGAAGCCTTCAGGATTTACAAGACACTCTCCATTGTCTCCAAGTTTAATAAAAATAGAAGATGATAGAGCACAATGTTTCTCAAGAGGTCTATGTCCAAGCATGACTGATTTCTTTTATCTGTTTGGCATTATGTTTGTGGGAAAACTTCTTAGATGGGGAGACTTAACTCAAGCAATTACACAACCAGCTATTCCAGCAGGGTAACAATTGCAGTTTTAGAGAAATATAGGCAGAATTAAGAAGGAGGAAAGATAAAAGGCTAAGAAAGGAGAAGGGGTAGCACTAAAATGTGAGAAAGAAAAACATCCATTATAGGAAGGCAAATAGAATGTGGAAGTGGGGGAGGATGAGTTATAAAAGTCTGTATGTAAGAGAGAGATGAAGGGTGATAGAGGTTTGGTTACAGGCAATGATTATTTTTTTCTGATCTAGACTGAGGTATGTTAAGATACATGAAAAAGCAGAATTGTGATTCTAAACTGAAAGTGGTGGACTGCTAGCCCATCAGGCTTCCATACAAGAATGCTTTTGCTGAACTGAACATCTCCAGTAAAATATCAGGGGCTGAATTCTGTTTTCATGCTGCTGTGAATCATGACTGACGCTCTGGGCTCTTAAAGAAAGTGTGAAATAAGAATATCTTCCTGCTATGAAGATCTTACCTGTAAAAAAGAGAAATATCCATACATTCTAGGATTGTGTGTGTCAGTGGTGAACATTCAGTGCCTGTGATTCAAATTAAGATCTTTTACTTCCACTCTTTTTTCTCCTCTGTGAAGCAATGTATCTCCTAGAATGTTGTCTGGTATTTTGTTTTCAAACCAGATGGTTGACATTTCTTGAAATTTTCATCCTTGGTATGGAAATCCCAGGTGTTGTCATTTAGAACTTCCTAAGCTATTAACTTTGAGAAAAACTAAGTGGTGCCCGTGAGTTCCCAGTATTAGTCTGAATATAAGAGAATGTCTTTGTACTTTACATCTGCTGGTTTTTAATTAAATCAAGTCTTTTTAATGGGATAGGGAATATGAGTCTACCTGGATTCATTTTCATCATTTATGTTAGACATAGCATCATGTTTGTCCTCATGTCATTTTCTAACTAAATGCACTGTTTTTAAGGTCCTGCATGCTACAAACGCTTCGGGGAAAGGACAATATTTTAGGTCAGTGAAATGCCGTACAAAGAGGGGTAACCTTGGCTCATAACTGAATTTGCTAATCACTCATGCAACTCATGCAGATAGTAGTATTTAAAGCTGAATTAAAATATTTTAGGAAAGAATGTACAAGAAAGACAAAAGACCAAGCAGAAGAGGGAGACAAATTATGTGTGCTTACAAAAATGTTATTTTGATGTTGCATGAGGGTCATGGCCCCACTGCTTAAGTGGAGGTGTTCAGCATCAGCAGGAGCAGCTGTTCCTCAAGTCCTGATAACAATGGAAAGAGGTTGACTGGGAGCCTGGGGAAGAAAGTGTTTACTAAAGTGCTGTGGTTCTTTCAGACTGTATAGGCACACTGATAAAAGCTTTCATTTCTCCAACAGAGCTCCAGAAACAGATTCTGCGAGGTGATGGAGACCTACCTAAAGTCTCCTTTTCCTGGCTTAAGGCAATGAAAATTTTGCTATCAAATCTAGTTCTTCATCTCTTAGAAATCGAAGCTTTCCTTAAGCCAGAGTCCTTGGATTAGAGAAAACTGGATTTGTGATTCCCTGTAATATTCAGAGTTCCTTGTAACCAGTGATTTTGAGATTGCAGTTTCCACTAAAGAATGTGGCTGTTTCCTTGCAAGGTCTTTTACCAGATTAAAATTTACTTTTCCTGTTAACCTCAAATCCCTTTGAGTCTCTAGACAAACCGACCTTCATATACCTGCTTCTTACCTACCCAAATTCTCCAGCTCTCTGCTCCAGGCACCCTCTAAAATAAACTTCATACATTGTTAATGCCTAAATCTGCAGCACAGTGAAAGCTGAAATAGTGGAGACACTCCAAGTATAAACTGAATTTAACATAAAAATAAGACATCAACTGTTGTATTTTCTGTGTTATTACATGTTGTATGTAACTTAATATAAAGCTCTGGGATCCGTTTAAATGAAACTGCCAGAAATTTTCAGACTGAGAAGCAGAAGGAGCCTTGCTGTGTAACTGAAGTCTCCCCTTGAGGCAGGGAGTGATTTGCATCCCTCTTGAAGGAGTCAGGTCTACTGATCATTATGCAGTATACGGAGAGCTAAATGATAGGGGCAGATGTACAGACACAAAAACAGCTGTGCAGTGCTCCAAATTATATGTATCTGTTTTCTTGGGTTTATTACACAGGAAGTGAATTTATGCTGCAGTGGGTGATAGCCAAGGAAAAACAAACCTCAGGGCCTTGGTCTTTGAAAGGTATGCATCTCCAGTTGCTTTTCTCCCTGCTGGTTTTTCAAAGATCTGTACAAATGGTCGATTTTATAATCTTTTTGAAAGTCTAGTGGCTGAACTAAACATTCTGGAGGCAATGCTTATAACAACCTGAAACAACTTTTAATGACTTTAATAGTTTTCCTTTTTTCAGCAGGAATAAGAATTTTATTATTTGCCAACCTAAACATTTTTTCTTAAATCCAGAGCAATCTTGTGTCAATTTCAAAACAAATATGCTATTTCAAAATAGAAAGTCAGAATGCTCCTATTTTGAAAATGTTGAAACTATTTCTTCTAGAAAATGTCAAAATAAATTGTCATAACATTTAACCCTCCATCATTTCCAAACTGGTAAATAATTTTGATCTCCCCACAAGTGTAATCTCCAGCAGATATATTATTCATCCATTTTTTTAGTTTTAGTTATGCTTTTGAAATCATGGCTGATAGTGACTCCACAGATCAAAATCTACCACTATTTTCACTACTCTGTGACTCCATCCTATTCTTATGGATAATGATAATAATATAAGCCTCCATTTTTTTTCTTCTGTGACCTACACAAATGCAATGTAAGTTATGTCAAGTCCTTAGGAGCATGGGACAGTGCTACATGCCTTCTCAGCATCATGGAATATGGTGTTCCTGATAACCATCATCTGGTTCTTTGGCTCCCCATAGAATTACTTAGCTTCAAAATCCTTATGTAATGTCAGCTTCCCTTCTATCCTTAAGGAAAGTGTTGATCTTTTGCAAAGCTATCTAGAAGATGTCTTTGTTCCAAATGCCAAAAGGGAGTGTTCTGTAATAACATGAAGAAGTGTTGTGAAAATACAAAGCTTCTGTCTGAGACTGGCCTTACGAGATAGGGTATAAGGTATGCAGCTTAGCTGCTGGCTTCTCTTATCAACACTCATAAAAATATATGCATGAGAACACAGAATATACACTCCCTAAACCGCTCCCTAGAAAATAGCTGCAAACATGCATTGCAGCACAGAAACTCCATGATGTATGCAATGCTCTACCAGCAAAAGGAGGAGACACCCAAAGAGGAGCTTGCCCAGCTTCACAGTCTTCATTTTAAAGGTTAGGATCCTCCTGCAGTACCAGAGCAATGAGAGCAGTCATGCTGAACTCTCTACACATGGCCAAGTTGACCTCTAAAGGCACCTTTCTGTCTGTCCATCCCCCTGTCTCCCTGCTCCCCTACTCCATTGGCTACAAGGATAAGACATATGCAAAGTCATGAAAAGTCCAGGAATTCCAGCATCAGATAAGGAGCTCAGAAAGCATCTATACAGAAAGAAACTAGCAGGTTTTTCGTGAAATACTTCTGCCTTTCAGGACAGAAAATGATCCTGTTCTGGCACCATCCCTTCTGTTGCTGAGAGAGGAGGGAATTTTGTCAGTAGAGAGACAATAACCTCATTTCTCTTACCCTGGTTAATAGAGGGGTCCCTGTTAAAGTAAACAAGAGCTGTAGGTCACTTTCTGGTGTAGGGTTTTTTGTGTCTTGGACACTTCAGTCCTCTGGGATATGTAGTGGTTCCTCCCACATAGGCTTCCCATTTTTGTCCTCACATTTCTTATTGAAGTTGTATGGGCAAGGGCAGGGTCAACATTCTTGTTCTGCGTAGATTTGCTTAAAAAAGGCAGCAAATATGAATTAGGCTCTGGTTTAAAATTATTACTCTAACAATATGCACTTATAATTTAGCATTTTATTCTGGACTACTAAGTAGCAATTTACTAGTATAAAATGTAAGCAGTAAGATTCTATTACAGTTTAAAAGGTGGCACAGAGTAACATATAGTAGGGTGGCAAAGAATGAGCAAAATTATTGTCAATATATCTTTAGCTTGACTCTAATCATGCTAATTAAGATGGCTACAGCACAGAAGGGAAGAAGATTCAGAAACAAGCTGAGACTTGCAGTCATAAAGGTCAAAGAAGTAACTTGATTTAAAAAGTCAATAGATGTATTTATAAGCATTGTACAGAATAAAATTATGTTTGATATAGTCATGGAAGAAAGTGATATAATTTTATAGCAGTAATAAAATGTTGAAGACATTGAAAACCAGCATTTTTTGTGCTTCTTTTATCTGCATTTGTGCCTTGCTCCTTGTCTAGGGGTGCAGTAAGAGGTTTTTTGTAATTTTGTTTCTGAAGTCAGTGTAATTGAGATAACAGTTTGTTCTAATAAATAGGCCACCTATTTGTGATTTTTCAAGACTGAATATGGTTTTGGTCTAATCTTTATTTTTATATTGTCTTTATAATCACATATTTTATACAGCTGGTAGATGTGATTTCCTCATTGTAAGAGTCTGTTGCACCTTATTATTCACTCTATGCTATATTTAATGTTTTCTTTAAAGTCATTCTTTTTTTGTCTCATGGTCAAAGAACTAATCTTTAATTGAATCTCCAGAGTTTCTCTTATAATTTCTGGAGCATACCTGGTAGCCAAAGAAGTTCATGATGTTTAGAGAAGACAAAGGCATGTCTGTACACCAAAATATTTGTTAGCCAGCAGATAAATACCCAACCAAACATTCAGAGGTGAGAAAGGGCCATTTAGTAGGGGCTTCCTTGCCATTTCTCTAGTCATATACTTCCTATTGCCCAGCTCTTCATGCCCCTTCACAAAATGAATTTAAGGTTGGGAAATACGTGCTTATATAATTTACATGCATTTCTTTGTTAGAAGTAGAATCCAGACTCCTTACTCGTACATAAAAAGAAGGCAGATTTGTGATGTTGAGGCATTTTTGTTCTGGGTAACTTTCCATCCTGTTGTGAGATGGGACTAGCGACGCTAGGACATGGAGATGTACTTGACAATCCCTGGAAAACTAGCTGAAGATGGGGCTCTTCAACTAAGCTTGAAGAGTCCTTGTGGCTTCCCTTTTTAGGGAGAGAAAGGCCTGAAGCTGTCTCCAGTGTTTTGTGGTACTGTTGGTGTGGGAACTACTTGACCTCAGGGTGGTGATTCAGGAAGCTGGTTCATAGCTGGGGCCAGCAGTGCTGGAGGCTCTTCTGTTGTCACAGAACCTCAAGATGGGGAATCTCTTGAGAGCTTAGTCTGTCTCTGGGTCCTTGGGCAACTGCTTTGATACATCTGGACTCCTTTTTGGTTTGTGGTTTCTGTTGAGTGGCACAAAACCTCTGATTTCTCTTACGTTGTACAGCAGATTTCTCCTGAAGCTTGACAGCTTGTAGAGATGGAACCTGTCACTGATGCAGTGTATTGAACTTTTCTTCAATTAAAAATTTTGTACTTTTAAGTGTTATTTTATACACTTATTTTATACTAAAAAATAAAAAGAAATTTTTCTAAAAATTAGTATTTGAGGTTTCTCAAAGGGAATGAATATCAGAGGGATTTTTGGACTATTTTAGAGAGAAAACAGGACTTAGATTTATGGTTGGGTTTTTATCTATGCTGAAGTTAAGGACTGTATCACATTTGTGATAATAGAACAGCAATTTGGCTTTACATCCACAATCAGTTTGGTATAAATACATATTGCAAATTAAGCAGAATAGAGTTCTAACTTTTCAAATTCAAATAAGACTAATTTCCTGAATCTATTGTTTGTATTGCAAAATTAGATTATGTACATTTAATTTACACCAGCACTCAGACTAGGAATACTTAATGCAATTGATACAGCTGGCTGAAAGGGGGTTATATTTTAAAACAAAGACAGATGTGAATCAGTGATTTTCTTTCATAGAAGTATGTAATTAAGTAATCTGCTGCTCTGACATATGGGAGAAACGGAACCTTGGCTGCAACTAACATGTAAATAGCAGCCCTGTGTTTTGAGGAACAAAGGGTGATATTTCCAACAAAGACAGCATGTTATCATTGTCATCATCTCTCTGTAGTTAACAGCACCTGTTTCTGAAGGTCCCTCAATGGTACCAATTTTGCCATTTAAGATCTGTAGAACACTGAACATTGGCTTTTGGTTTCCTATTTTTAATAGAAAAGTTCTCTCAATGGCCAATTATATATTCCAGGCTGCTATCTGCATAAAATCTGCTAATGCCATTTTAAGTGTCAGTGGCTGAGGTGCCAGGTAGAGTCTTTCCAGGTCCCACATCTCTCAGCAAGGTCTCCTGTCCCTGTTTTGGGTTTCTCTGCAGGATACAATGCACAGTCCCTTTTACACTGCTAGAGCCAAAAGATATATTTAGCAGGTACATATGGCTGGCTTACAAATACTTCTGAATAATTCTTTTCTAATTGAGAAGGGAAGTCAGTACTTCTCATTCCTTCTTTTGCCATTAATCAGTGTCACACTAGTCTGGATTTTAGTGGTGCAGGAGAGTTTTCTGAACTGCTCAACATCCCTAGGGACAAGATTTTTTTCTCTAGGTTCTCATCTACTAAATTTCCTTCCATCTTCTTCCTTCTTGGTCTCTTATCAGATATCTTCTGTCTTTCTTGGAATTCAAGGCGAATAAGAAAATCTTGTTAAGCACTTTCTTGATTACCAACTGACATGCTCCACAGTTATATCAAAATTAAAAACTCTGTTCAGCCACACATTACAACTGATACTTGATACAAGATCCTTATTGGTTGATTATTTAACATAGCTATGAGGCTAGACTAAGGTTTATGTATTACGAAGTTACTCAACCCAAAAATATTCAAACAATGTCTTTCCCACTGAGTACATGTTAATTTATTAGGTGAATTAACACTTATTTTCATGTTCTTTTTCCTATGTGCCAAGAAGAGGGGCAGAGAGAAAATCAGAGAGCATATGCTAATTAACATGTTCTAATAAGGGAGTGAGCCTGTCAGAGTCTCAAGCACCAACGTTTACATAACTATCAGTTTCTTTTGCAGCTGTAATTATTCTGCATCAGTTGTTCCCTAGCTTTCCCTTTTCACCAGACCATTGGGTAGAAGCAGGATCTGATGCAAGGCTTGCTGAGCCTAGAGAATCTGTTTGGTGTCTCAGTGTATGTGGTAAGGAAGGGATTGCAATGCTGTGCTGGAGATACAGACACAGACTCATCATAGTAGGCTATGGTGAAGTAATGAATATTTAGCATGCTTTGCTGACCAAATTTTGGGAACAGCTGCTGGCAATGATCAGGCCTGCCTAAATGCATGCTAGATTCATAAAGAAAGTATATTTATATCTTGCAGTGAGGCAAGTGCTTTGTTTATGGCAGGGTAGAACACTTAGATACTAGACAACATATGCAATCAAATGGCTTTTTTTTAACCTTTTAATGTATCAGAATATATATTCTTTAGAGACTGTTTTTTGGGGTATGGTCACACTCTGTGGCTTTTACTTGCTTAAAAGGTTAAAAGTCTGTGGCAACCATGATTTCTATTATTTCAGATCAGACTGAGAACTGATACAAACTATCTGAATCCTGAATTTTGTATTTGTGGTCAGCTGCTGCTGAATTAGTACTGAATGTTTTTGAATCACTGCTTGACATTTGTAATACAGCTGAATTTTGGAAGATCTAGAGTCAATTAAGATCAGTCACCAAAAATCATGAAGTAGGAGTAACTAAGAGAACAGAAACAGGTGTTGTATTTCATCCTTATTCCCACCAACACAAATACCTGTTCTTTGTTTTTTCCAGCATGCTTTGAAACAATAATGTTCAATGACTCTAGTTATATCAGGCCATGGGTTACATTATTGACCTATTTTTAACCCAGAATTGTACAGATTGTTCTGCTACTTCTCTTTGACTAATTTTTCTGAGTGCAAACTGGGAAGTGTATGTTGTTTTCAGCTTGAAGAATGGAAATTGCAATCTTTATATAAAGCCTGATAGCAAGAAAATCCTGGTTTATCATTATTATTTCTACTTTGTTGTCCTGAACAGATGACCCCTGCAAATATCTGGTCTTTTTGTAGTCTGTGAAATGGACACTGTAATGCTTTCTTGTCTTTGTTTCTTTGCAGGAAGGTTTTGAGAATTAATGTGTTGATGCTTTGCTGTTGTTCTATAGCTTACATCTATGTATCCAGGTATTATCTGGGAATACTGATTGTGACTGTATATACCCCTCAGTTCTCTTGAGGTAAAAATATGCTGAAAGTCACATGGTACTCTGGTTACATAAGGAAGATCACAAGGCACAAAAGTGTGCTATCTAACTGGAATATATTACTAATTTTTAAAATTATTTCGGGGAAAAAAAAGGGACTTTAGTTTCTGTATAATATAATAGAGGGAAATCAGCAGAAATCTACATCCTTTACAGGCTGAGCAGATCTAGTGCAACATCCAAAAACACAATGCTCCAAATAAAAGAGGACAACTGTATTTGTCTCTGGAATATTGATACCAAACAAAATGTCAGCTACATTTGTATTCCAATGGGACTGCTTTTTTTTCCAGGAGAAACAGGATTCTCATTCAGTAAACATTCAATAACAGACACTCATTGATATGGTGACCTCAGTAATTTTTTATTTTAAGTTGTATGGCTGGACCTAAATACTGGTAGAAGTCTTCACATCTCATTACTTTTTCTATAAACTATCCAGTTCTTCTGGTTATTGATTTTTTTAAAAAGCAGTTATTTAAAAGCACTGAGATGACTGGCTCTAACATAAATGTTTAAGTGTTTCTCAGCCATTCTATGGGTATTTTTTGTTTGTTTGTTTTAATTAAAAACTGCCTCTCATCAAAGGAAAAATGTGTGGCTTTGAAGAAAAAAGTATAAATATAAAACTTGGTTCTGCATTGAAGTATCTGGTATTGGCAAGAAATATACCATCTGTCAGTAATAAGAAATACCATGTAAAAAATTCTAACAAAGGCTACAATTCTGGATTGTAGCCTTTGGTGAGAGATGCAAAAAGAAAATATGTCTATCATCCAGTTATCTTTAAATATTATTACTAATAATAATATTAATAGGAGTTTGCTGTGTCCTGGGGAAGCTTAGGAATCTGGGACATTTCATTAGCAAGAATGATTGCATTTTTAATCTTGCTGAATTTCTTATTTCACAGTCTTGCTGGGATGCTTTTAAATTTAACACATAATTCTCTTTCACAAGGGAAAAAAATAAGAGAGGGGGAAAAAAGAAGAAATCTTCTGAGTGCACTCTTTAATAATGTAGCATAACTTTTACTTTATGGACAATCACTTTTTACTGGCTAAGTAGAAGGCTAAATCTGGAGCTGAACATCTGAATTCTTAGCTATTAAAATTTTAGTTCTGAAAATGAATATGAAAGGGAAGGAATCTGGTCAAAATTCACTTTCCTGTACATTGGCCTCTATGAGAAAAAAAAAAGTATAAAAAAGAATAAGTATTAAGACTTTTGAACAATTTCAAACAGATTTGGCAGACAAGTAAAGTTCTTCAGAATTAAAGTTTGTATCAGTCTTACCACAGCTGACATCTGTGCAGAGGGGAAACCCCAAAGCAGTGTTCTTTAACTCCACAAGAACTCAAGTTACCTCTTCTGCTTCTTGGCCAGGCAGTCAGCATGGATGGGGCCAGAGGGACTCCTGCTAAATCGGAGGTGAAAGAAAGGAAGTGCCAAGTTGAGGTTCTGTGGTGTTCACTGGGGGTCTGTGTAGAAATGCAGAAACCAACTAGACAGTGAATAAGTGCTTTGTTAGTTGTGGTGCTTCTGGAATTCATTTGTTACTGAAACAAACTGGTATAAATAACTTAGTGACGAATATCCATTAGGAAAAGTATTCATTACAGTGATTTGAAAAATACAGTGAGTTCTGGTGTAAGGAGGATGTAAGAAAAGATAAAAGTGATATTGTCCCTTAATGTTAGACAAATAGCATTTCACATGGAGTTTACTATTCCTTCAGCTTTCCATCTTTGTATTTGCACTCAAACAAATGAACACTGTTGAAAACACTTTCAACTCTTACAAAAAGTTAGCTATTTCTTTCTTTTTTATAGTTTGTATTTAAAGACCTCTGACATCTGAAGATTGGTTGCTTTATATACAGACTGATACAAAGCAAAGTCAAATACAGTAATAGCCTTGGCCAAAGTAAATTTGGTTCAAAATAAAAAATATGACCTTTGTTGGCTGCTCAGAAATTGTATCCACACACTATGGCATAAAAAAGTTAAAATATGATTTAAGAAAAGAGATCTTGTATCAGAGAATTTTAGTTAAGCTTTTGGCTGAATTGCAGAGTGTGGTGCCAAGTGAATCTACCAGAAAGCTGGTGGAACACATACATACGTGCACACATTCTGCTGTACTGAGCCTGCACAGGAATTGAAATTAAATTTCTTTGAGCTAATGAATTCTGAAAGTGATGAAATGGCTGTTGTTGATTTGTTTGTTTCCTCTGAAGATGCATTGCCTTCACACACTGTGTAATCTTGCCAACAAACTACATCTTTTGCCAGTTTTCTTGGAGTGTTTCCATTAGTAGAGTAACCTACGAAGCAAATTCACACTGCCTGTTTGATCTACTATGCATTAGTAACTTAGTTGTGAAGACATCTTTACGTTGCACAAATACAAGCTGGAGAGGGCATAGTGTGATGTGTGATTTGCATGAGGTTACCTTTTATGGCTCTAATAATTCAAATGTAAAAAGTAAAAGTAGCTTCCAGTAAGAAAAAAAAATAATGCACGAGTGTTTAGTTGCTTCAGTACAGTGTGCAGTTGACAATTCTGGAATTCTTTTTAACCAGCATACATGATAGGTGCACCTCACAGATTTAAATGTCTGGCCATTCTGTTAGCAGAACTCAGATATTGTGTTTGGTATTTTATATTTCCAACTGCTCTCATATATCAAGAAGAAAAGATAGGGACCTTTACAGTACCAGCCTTTTGGAAAATTATTAAAAATGGGACAGTATAGTTCCAGCCAAGCAGGGTGATGGATGTCCTCTGCTCAGGACTGATGGGTGCTGTGGGCTAAGATCAACATGTGGAGTGCATCAGAGATGTGTTTTTTAATTTTGTATGGTGAAAATGAGCCCAACTTCTAGCATCTGTCAGTATGTGCTCTTGGTAAGCAATACAATACTCAATATTCTTCAGTGTCAGATGCCTAAATGATGCCTTGATGACATTTTTGATATCTTTTTGTTCAGTATGTTTAAGACAGAATGACTAAGCTAGATAGATGAATGGAGCCTGAAGATGAGTGTCCTATGTATCATTTATCTCAGAACATCTAGATGAGCCTCTTGCTTTATTATATAAAAAGGATTTTGCATGTCAGGCTATAACAGATACTATTTTGAGGTAAGGGCTGGTTTTCATTAATAGCATTCTTGTTTTTGAAATTATTGAAAATTATATACTTGAAATTACTTGAAATTAGATACTTGCACTTATAAGGTATCAATGTTTTTGCTGTACCTGATATGTTGTTACTTTAACGTCAGAATCCCCCTCAGTGAAATTTCAGAAACTGTGCCAGACAGAGAAGCAGAAAAAGATATAAACTCTGTTCACAAACGTGAACAACTTAAATTATGTGGCGCTGATCAGTAAACTATGTCTTTTCCTACTGCTTTTGAGGGAGTGGTAATTATTTATAATAATTTTTGGAAGAATTATATCAGATCTACTTGACTTGGAAAATATATGCCAAAGAGGATCTGCCTTTAAAACTAATCAAACAGCAGAGGCTTAAAAATGTATTTTTGAAAGTGAATACACAATATATCTCACGCTATCAATTCTGTCTTTGAACTATGAATGTCTTTTGTTGCCATACCAACAGTTTGGTTGGAAGCTGAAACCTGCTAGACATGTCTGTCTTGGATATGCAGGACTTTTCCTTTCAATAATTTTGGCTTCCTATTAACTTCTTATAAGATGAACTCTTGTGAAATTCTATATTATGAAGGGCAATACCACATGTGAAAATAAACTGATTCTTTCACGTGGTGTGTATAAAGTAAAGAACAATATGATCTAACGAGTTGGGGGTTTTGCAGTGGACACTTCCTTTTTTTTTTTTTTCTTTTTTTACCCAGACCTCCCTTGTTTTCAAACAGAAAGCTTCCATGAAACTTATTTTAAGTTATTCTTACTTGGTGACCTGTGGGTTTCCTTTCTATAAGGATTGCATCTTCCCTAAATCTCCTGCAGTCATCCAGTCTGTAAAGGAAAAGATGCTTCTTTGCTTAGCAACCTGGTGGATATACAAATCGCAGATTCCTTTTTTGTTTCCCATGACACCTATGCAACATCCATAAATATTTTAATCACAGACCTAGCATAGTGTGGGCTTGTTTTAAAATTTTATTAGTAAACAATGAAAATAGATATGGATGTAAGATGCAAGGTAGTTAAAACAGCAGGAAAAAAGTACTTGTATATGGAAGATATCACATGATGGTGTCAATGTGCAGCGATCAAGATAAGCTTTGCATGAAAAATTTTGTCTGTCACAAAATCTCAGACTGAGCTGAGCTGGAAAGGACCCACAAGGATCACTGAGTCTGAATTCTTGGCCTGCACAGCACCATCCCAATGAAATCTTATACATCATTCAAGTGGCGGTGACATGAACTGCTCTGGGTTTGTGGTGACTGTATGGGACCAAATAGAAGACTAGAAGAACAAGTTGTCTTTGAGACTTCTGAAGCCACGGTTCAAAATCCTTTTTCAGGTTTTTTCCTTTGGGATTTGGTCTGTTGTGTTTTTCAGCTAAGCAGATGGGTCAAAAAAGCTAGGGAAAGACTGGGATGGGCTTGAAAATATACATGTGCATCTTGTTACTCTGAAGTATAATACATTCAACTAGACATACAAATACATCTTTATGTGTATCAGTATGTAGGTGACTTACATAATTTCCTGGATCTTACATAGATGCATAATTCAACCACAATGGACTTAATTTCAGGCATGTTACTGTCAGCTTTCTCTCGCATATGGTGTTCAGAGGTAGATTCCAGATGCACTTTTTCTGTAGAAATCTGTCACTGATTTTTTTTTTTCTGTCCTAGAAACTACCAGCTAAGTTTATTTTTGTCTTTTCAAATGACATATGTAACCTTGTAGCCCAGTAAATTTGAGGACATTTTTGCTTGTAATAGGCCACAGATTTTCCCTTAGGCTCTATTTTGGCCTATCTGGAGATTTGTTTTAGCTTGCAGCACTACTTGTCTAATGACCAGGTGACTACCACCTACTTTTTTTGCTGTTTGTTTATCTTTCTATGATTGTGTGGTTGCGATGATTATTGCCTTTCTGCATTAGTGCACAATAAATTGTGTTAATTGTGTGCGGAATGAATGACCTGTAAGGCTACAATGAACTGCAGCACAGAGAAGTAAAGGCACAGGGTGATAGACACAGGTCTAAGAACACAGGCATAGACTTATGTTGGAGACTCTGGACTCTAAGCAGCTCTCCAGTGACCAGCAAAAGAATGAAAGCTTGGCAAGTTTGTTATACAAGAAACAGAATTACCAAGAGTAGTTAAAAGAAAAAAAAAACCAAAACCAAAATAAACAGCAAATTGACTTGGTCTGTGGTCTTGCTGAACAATGAAGAAAAAACAATGTCTGCAGAGTATGTTATCAAACCTAAAAATTACTCTAAGTGAGGGGGAAGGAACCATCCAAATTGCTATCCTCCTGGAAAAAAATTCTCTGGATACTGCAGGTTCCCCTTCTTTTCTTCTCTCCCCTGCATCTCTTCATTTCTGCCCCTCTGGCCCCCACCAAGTTTTGATCTTAAGAAGGTCAAAAAAACATCAAAAACATGAAAGTTTGAATATATAGAATTTGAATTGTGTATAATTATATGCATGTAATACATCATACTACATTTTATACCATATTATATGTGTAATAAAATTTTAGTATCTTTGCAACTAGGTTAAAAATAATAGATCAGGTTAAGACTAATTAAGCTGCCAATAAATTCTTGGGTTTGCATATAAGATGTGTTCTTTTCCTCTTGACAAAATTTTTAGTGTAAGTGATGAGAGTTAACACCTGTAACTTGCAAACAACAAATGGGCAACACACATCTAGAGAACATGGTATAAGTGGTGGCATCCTCTGCACTAGAGCCCTCTTAACCCTTTATAAAAAGGAAAATCTAAGTGCCCCGACTAAGGTCACAACTCAAAGGCTGATTGCATTTTGGTGGGATCTGAATCACTGCAGTTGAGTTCTCCGTGGACACAGGTGATCTCATGCACAATTCACTGCTACTCCAGTTAAATTACCTCTGTTATAAATAAATTACCTGCACAACCCATATAAATAAAAGATTTCAGCATTAAATAAATAATGTGAACAAATAAAAAGGAAAGATGGACATTTATATGACTTTAATTAAACTGGAGAGGAAGTATGTTTTGCAAAAGGTTTTTTAAAGGAGAATGAATTATTTTTCACTGTGTCCTGTAAGCCATTCAGTGCTATTCATTTTGGGAGATAGCATTGCTTAAATGCCATAAGCATTTAAGCATGGTTGCACAGAGATGGTACCACTCAAATTACATGTGAGTTGGCATTTTCTCTAAATCCTCCTTTGGTAGTCACTTAGGATTTAAAAAAATGTTTTAATTTGACAAAATTTATCACTTTTTGTGTCTAACAGCTTATATTGTTAATTTTCATCATAGGAGTGTTTGCTAGACAATTAGCCAACAGGTTTAACTTGTATTATGTAAAAAAGAAAGGAAAATTAAATTACAGAGTCTGTCTCTTATTCATCTAGACACTTCATTGCTGAAGTTGGCAGGATGACTTCAGTAGAAACATTCATGTAATTGGGCACCAGTGCAAAAACACATCATCAACAGAATATAGAATATTTTTATTTGCCTGATTCACTTTGCAGAATGGCTTAACACTTAATGATTTATTAAGGACTAGTACACATGCATGCAAATCATACAAAAATATTTTTTTTGTTTGGAAATGCAGGTAAGTTTCTCTCTAGTAGCTCAGTGGTTAAAAATATGTAATGCTCCTGGTTCGGTCTCAAAGTGGAGTGTCTAAAATGTACTAAAAAAGGAAATGTAGCCTTTCAACACTGCTGAACTAAGAAAAAGATTGTGCAGATGTGCTAAGTTGGTTATTGTTTGTAATTAATGAATATTTCCTGTGGGTTTTGGATCCATTTCTGCTAAAAAGAGATAAAAACACAGATAAAAACACTGTCTGCTTTGGAACTGTGTTTCTTCCTCAAAAACAAAAAATGCTCTTGGAAACTCTGCTTAATATTTGTTCTAGGAAAAAGTTAATTTGAATATTGTTATGGTAAAGTTTAAAATGCACTGTGCTTGTTTTTCCACTGTTGCTTCTTTTTAAACTGAATTAAGCTGTGGAAGTGCATGAAATTTAACAAGGACAAGTGCCTGATTCTGCACTGGGATGGAGCAACCCTGGTTACGCGTATAGACCAGGGAAGGAGAGGCTGGAGAGAGCACTGTGGAAAGGGACCTGGGGGTCCTGGTCTATGGCAAGTTGGAGATGAATCAGCAGTGCCCTGGCAGCCAGGAGGGCCAACCCCGTCCTGGGGCACATCAGGCCCAGCATCACCAGCTGGGCAAGGGAGGGGATTGTCCTTCTCTGCTCTGCACTGGGGCAGCCTCACTCTGAGTGCTGGGGGTAGTTTGGGTGCCACAACATAAAAAATACATTCAGATACTAGAGAGTGTCCAAAGGAGGGCCATGAGGATGGTGAAGGATTGGAGGTAAAGCTGTGTGAGGAGCTGCTGAGGTCACTTGGTCTGTTCAGCCTGGAGGAGACTGAGGGGAGAGCTCACTGCAGTCTACAACTTCCTTGTGCGGGGAAGAGGAGGGACAGGAGCTGATCTCTTCTCTGTGGTGACCAGTGACACAAAGAAATGGCATGAAGCTGTCAGGGAGGTTTAGGGTGGATATCAGGAAAAGGCTTTTAACCCATGTTTGGGCAGAGCGCATTTGGGCACTGGAACAGGCTCCCCAGGGAAGTGGTCACAGCCCCAGCCTGACAGACTTCAAGAAGCATTTGGACACCGTTCTTGGGCATCGGGTGTAATTCTTGGGGTGTCTTACATAGGGCCAGGAGTTGGACTCCATGATCCTGATGGGTCCCTTCCAACTCACTATATTCTATGATCCTATGTTTCTATTTTAGGAATACACTTGAGGTAGAACTAAGCTGGTCAATGCCGTTAGAGAGGGGTGTAAGGACAGGAAGTCTCTCCAGTGCATCTCTTTTAAGATTGTGTAGCATCTTGCACAATGCATGGAATATAGATTGCATTGATCTGAATAAAAGTGTTTCTGAGAGATTTTTTTGAGACTCACAGTGGTGAAGTCACACTTTCAGACCTTCTAGGAAAGCATAGTTAACATTAGTTTCCCCTTTCAAAACAACTTTAAAATAACTGCTTCCTGTGAAATACCAAATCAAAAACCACACAACTAATTTTGTACTGCATTATTTTCCTTGAAAGAGAATTTTTGTGTTTCTAAATTTGAAACCTACGTAAGTCAAAACTAAATTCTGAAATCTGTGCAATTGTCTTCTTTTACAATTGTGATGAAAATTTCTACACCAAATCATGAAAATATAAAGTGTGATTTCATTTATGATCATATTTTGGAAGGGGTCAACCCTGGTCTTTTAGTATCTTTGAGTCTTCTCTCCAAACTGCAAATACCAAATGTTGCACACTCAGAAAATGTGGCATGCTTAGGGAATATAACTCCAGAGATTATGCAGTGTGAGTTTTATAGAAATGCAGGATCTAATGCAGACTCAAATCCACAAAGATCTCTTCAGTATTTTCACTTTTGTGTGAAATTTAAACAGGAGTCTATCTGCCTTTAATGCTCGCTTAGGCTTTTTTAAGCAATTGGAAAATATGCATGTAGCTGGTAGCATCTAAATGTACATGTGATGGAGAGGTATAAACACTGCAGTTTGGGCTGGATTTTTATGCCATTGTGAGGATACCCACACGTACTCAGTTCACTTCAGAGTACATCCTTCCCTAGCTGGCATCACAATCTGTTTAATATGGATTGAACTGCAGGAAAAACTGCAGTGACCTTACTAAATCCACCCTTCTTAGGACATAGATGACCTTTGATACTTCTGTTTTCCATCAGGTACACGGTGATAGGATCTTATACTTTGGCTGACAAGTCATGTATCAAAACTAGAAACAAGCAAATCTCTACAGCTTTTCTATTGCCTGGCCTGTAAAAAGCCCAGTTGTGTTTCTATAGCAACTGCAATGGGACAGCAATGATGTCATCACCCAGCAACCAGCTAAAATGTATATTACCTTATTGCAAATACTGGGTAAAGATAAACATTGAGTCATCTAATTGCTAGTATGAATAATTTTGCCACCTTCTTTAACAATTTGCTACAAAGAAGAAAAGAACTCATACCTGACTGGTCAAAACAGGTACCACACTCAATAATTTGAAAGAGAGGGAAGGAATAAAGAAAAGTCTTTGTTGCCAAACTCTGTTCTTTTCAAGCATGTACCATGTAGAAAATTACTGAAAATATTTTTTTGTGTTTGTAGTCAACTTTTAAAACTTTGTGATATTAGTTGTGAACTTTGGGAGATACTGGTATGTCTTTTGCTGAAAATAATTAATCAAACTGAGTCATTGGCATACCTGTACCTGTCTGACACTGTAGAGTGGAACTCTTGAATGATGTACAAGCCAAACACAGAATACAATAGTTACTGCTTGATATTCTTCTCTGCTGGCTAAGCTTGAAAGAAAGGACTTGGTACATCTCTAAATTTTGGAAGGAACTATAATTTTTCTCCAAAAGTCAATGGACAAATGAAATGAGCCAATCAAAATTTCAAGCAAAGTTTATCATGCTTTACTAATTTATCATCAAACTGATTGAATATTTTTCTGCTGAATTTGTATAGAAGAGCTGAGTAATACTTCTGGTAGAAATTCTACCTCTCCCCATGTCATGGGTTTCACCATTTTACCTTGCTGCCTGATATTGTTTCTGCTGGACTGGATATCTGCAGGCCCTCATTTTCAAGCAGAGACTAAGACAAAGTTTCAGTCCTTCTGGTAGGAGCTGCTCACTGTTTTATGCCTACACTTCTGGATCTGAAAAAATAGTATCTTTTTATCAGATCTTTCTATAAATCTATTATGAAAAATCTTGGTGTTTATGATCAAATCTTGATGTTATGTCTGTTTGACCCTTCCAGATCTACCCTTTATTTGTATATTCATTTCTAGAAAATTAACTTCCTGATATTGCCTGCTCTACCTATGGTCTCTGCTTTGCACTTCTGTTCTGATTCTGGGTGTAAGTCAGCAGTTTCCTCCAGCTTGGCTTTTCAGTATCTTTCTCTAGTCTTGCCTTAGCTCTCCAGCTACCTTGTCTAGTTCTGCCTTGGTTTCCTTCTCTTAATATTGAATGCAGGAACTAATGCCCTCTATACCCTGTCATTATGATTTAGAACTTTTCTTTATTATTATCTCACCATTCCCATTATTGTGTAAGTCTGAGGAAAAAATACAAACAGGAATGGCAAAGTGCAAATATAATGACACAATCTTCAGTATAAAGGGCTTATTATAAAAACCCCCAGCCATTATTTCACAGGCACCTAGAAGAAAGGGGATGACACACAGAGAAGATGTTCTGTAAAATTACAGAGATATCTGCAAAATTAGTTTGTTTATCTAACTCACAGCATAGGGAGAGAGCTGCCTTATTTTCTGTATCCTGAGAATGCTGTGATTTGACCTGTGCAATTGACAAACCAAGGGCTTTTGTGAAAACAGACCTAAATGAAAAAGTTAAGCAGCAGGTGGATCAGGACTTTAGCTTTGTGAGCAGATGTGAAGTGAATACTTAGGAACAGTGTATGAGTACAAGAATAAAAGTGAGGGTTGAAAGTAAACATAGACTGGGGACTAGGGCAGCAAAGAAACATTGAAATTCTAAATACCTTTTGTTCTCAAAGTCTGAATTATAACATTGCTTTGGCCTCTCAAAGTCCCAAGAACTGCTGTGTACAGCATGTCCCTGACCAAACCGCAGATTAAAATGTAATCATAGAATCATAGAATGGTTTGGGCTGGAAGGGAACCCTAAAGATTATCTCCTCCAGTCTCTCCCTCCAATTTTTCCCATTGTCCTCCAGTACTTCAGTCTTTTGTGGGGTCTTCAAGACAACTCTTAATGGTGCAGGGACTGCCTCCATACATTTCTTAGTAGCAAAGAGTAATTTCATCATGCTGGTAAAACGGATATCCATAGTTTATCTTACAACTCCAGAAGTTTCTCTCCTTTTCTTTTTTCCTTTTGTTTAAAAATTGTGGTCAGCACTGATTAATCTTTACTGAAGGCAGAGGCCAGAAAAGTATTAGGTGCCACATCATTTATTTGTTGTCTTTTGCTGTTTAAATAATGGTCTTAATCTTCATTCAAATGAACCTGTATAATCTTTATGATTCTTTATCCTTTATTTTTTTAAATGTCTTTTTTATCCCTTCATATCTGCACTCCTCTTTATATTTCCATATTAGACACCTGCCATTTGTCTGGTTTTTACCATTTTCCACAGTGCCAGGAGGTAGTGCCATTTGGCGCTTGATGCTGTCTCTCTCAGTAAACAGCACTTTTCACACACATCTGTGCATTACATCCCCTTACTGATATACCCACCTGTTCCCTGGGGCTCATTGGAGGCAGGTCTCATTCCTTCTTTGTGTTTTTAGAGTGCTCTGTATCAGTTCATGAATACTTGGTCCCAAATTTATATCCCTGCATTCTCAAAAAAATTCTTCATTTTTATCTGGAAACAACTTTAAAATGTCATTTGCTGAGTGATTTCATCCACTTTCCCTAGGAAAGAATACTACCAGTACCTGTGCCTGCATCCTCCAAGAGTGCCTCAGCCACTCTATCTGGTTCAAATGGTTTGTGGTCAGTAGGCTGCATCTGTATTGTTCCAGTTCCTTTTACACCTATGCAAAATATTGGACAAGCCTTTCTCTCACTGCATCCTGAATTTTACATACCATTCTCAGCCTGGCCTGAAATAGGAATTGTTTGTTGCTGTGAGATTTGCAGATCATTCCTGTAACAGGTTTTGAGATTTTGCCATGCTACATCTTGACTATTTTAAACTAAGTAGTTTAAAAAATGTTGAGATTTTTATTAGCATTTGATCCATTATTTTAAGTTTGACTCACATCATAATGTCCATGTGCATAGGTGTATTTGTTTACACGATGAAATAACACAGAACGGGAAATAACTCCCTCATCACTGGAATACATTTTTCAGCTTAATCTCAAACCTGTCTCCATTAGAAACGTGAGGTGTGGCAAAACTAATCAGATATCACCTGTCATAGTAGTTTAATTAAATTGTAGTTTCCCTTTCTCTACGCAAAAACCCCAAACCGAACTCCCTAATTTTGAACAGACTGTTATACTACCTTTAATTAGTTTTCAGTAAATATTCAAACTTAATAATGCAGAAGCTTTAGTGAGCATGCTATGTTCCTGTATGCCAATGACATTTATTTTAACCTAACATAATTTGATAGTTTTATGAGTTTCAACACAGTGTCAGTC
Source organism: Ploceus nigricollis (assembly GCA_013399945.1). Classification (NCBI taxonomy): domain Eukaryota; kingdom Metazoa; phylum Chordata; class Aves; order Passeriformes; family Ploceidae; genus Ploceus; species Ploceus nigricollis. Next base: position 1,157,842 of record VXBC01012281.1, read on the forward strand.
AGTGCCTGCTCTGTATTTTCATGTAAATGTTCCTGTCATCAGGAGAAATCCTTGAAAAGAGAAAGAGAAGTAGAATGTTTTCTAATAGCTCATCCTGAAAAGGCAAAAAGTACAGTAAAGAAAAACTAGTATAGTCCTTTTGCTGTGTCATCTAACAGTATTTCAAGCAATTAGCTTTACAGTGGGGGTCTGAAACAGGAGAAATTCTGTTTCTCTGAGCACTTCAGCAACTACCTTTTCCAGGCAGAGATAGAAAAATTGCATTAACTGAAGGATGCTTCAGTCTGATCAAAGGCGTGTAGTTTGCCAAGTTTTACATTTTGATTTAAATTTCTTTAAATATTCTTTCCAAATCTAGGTGCTTTTACTCAATCACAGTGTTGTCCACTTCTTACTATAATAAGGCTGGAGAGTGCTCACACAGCTTATTTCATGTTAGAAAACCAGTGGAAGTTTATGATGTAGAAAGGAGGACTGCAGAAAAGGAAAAAAAAAACCATTCATGAAAGAGAAAAAGAGAAGGAAAATATCCTCTAGGGGTGTTGCTCAATCTGGTCCAGCACTTAGAAGTCCTATCTGTTGTGGAGGCAGTGTTCCTGTGCCAGTATCCTTCTGTGGTCTGATGAAACACTAGCCTGGGAGGCTGGAAACAGCTTATTTTGGGTTATATTCTAAAGACAAACAGAGCTGGCCCATTTCAATGGGTCAGATCAGCTCAGACCTCTCCCTCCCCACTGCATTGCTCATTCATTGTGTTGGCTCAAGCATCTTTTTTCAGCACATGTATTTTTTCATTATCAAGAGATAATGCTAATTCCTACCTTTTAGTTTGTACTGAAGTACAAACCTGTGTTCAGTATAGGCTGTTATTGGAAAGATAAATTTTACTGCCAGCTTACAGGCAAGGATGGCACTTCACTAAAAAATCTCATATGAAGTCTGAATGTTATCCAAATATCAAAAGAGTATCAAAACACAAGTTCTTTATTTAAACCTCAGATGGAATTGCTGAGTTAATGCAGAGTGTGTTTGCTAATAGATGTGCCTCATTGTAAGAAGGCTAAGTTAAAGGAAGTAATTAATATTTTATATAAATATTAATGTTTCCCCATGTAATGCACATTGATGTCATATTACAATGTCAAAAATGGTCTTTTGTAATTTTATTGCTACAATTTAGCTGCAATTCTTAGAACAATGGAAGCCCCAAATGTTGACTGGTGATGCTATTTGAGAGGTGATTGTAGTTTTTTTAAGCAGACAAAAAACACTCTCTCAACGAGAATGCAAAAAGCACCAAGCCAGAGTTCACACCTATGTTATGGAACATCAAATGACCACCATTCTGTAAATTTTTTTGGTTAAAGATCTGACAAAAAATAAATCTTACATCCAGATATATTTTCTACCTCCTAAAAAGGTGTCTCATGATACAGAGAGTGCCGTATTTTTCCTGATTTTTTTGTGTCACTTTAGTGAATATGCAACTGGAACGTACTGCGCTGAATAGAATTTCCTGGCTTGTTTCATTCTTTTTTTGGGAAAAAAAATTGAAAAAGAAAGAGAAAAGAGTCCTGCAAATGTGTAAACAATCCAGGAAACAGTGAGTCAAAGCTATAATCTTCCCCCTGACCTTGTAGCCTGCTTCCAAGCTACGGAAATGAACTCCACTGCATGCTCTTCTTTTAGCTTCTTTTCTACACTTCAGCCTAATTGCTGCTACAAAAATTAAGAGTTCCCTTTAGATTGACCAATGCCTTGAGACACCTGGGAAGGAATATGGGCCTTTCAAATTGCTTAGGCAAAGAATGTGAACCCAAGTTTCTGTCTGTGTTAACAGCTGTGTTAACACTTAGTTAATGTGCAAATGAGCAATGCCCCTACTTAATCAGGTTCTGCCAACCAAGTGCCTGCTGCCTGTCGTGAGAGGCCCAAAGTAGGTGCCCTCTGAGAAGACCAGATTGTCCATTCCTGGTCTAATGGCTTGGGAACCAAGGACCTTCAACCACCCAATAGAGATGGTTACACCACAGTTGACAATGCTCAGATACTAACTTTAGAACTCAAAATCAGTCTGTTGATGGTTTTCATTTCTTTTGTCTGTTCTTCTGCAGTACAGAATTTGAATGACCACTATCATTACTCTGAATCTGCCCCTTATTATATTGCACATGGGCTATAAAGGGCTGAGCAGTCTAAAGAGATGCATATTTGCTTTAATTCCAGCTCTGGGAAAAAACGTTAACTTGTTCAAGCTGACTCTGGCAATAATTGCAGTCTGAAATGAGTCAATAGATTGCTTCCTGAAAAAGTAACCACTGCACATATTACATGCTTCTGGATGGTATTGACAGTTTCACGGGGAAAATGCACATCTGGGGACTAAGGTGCTTGGTACCCGATTGACTGACACTAGGGCCACACTGGAGAAACATTGCAGGCTTTATTGGAGTCTATTATGACCACTACAGAAGCAAAACAAGCTCATTACTTCTCACCATATTCCCCTGTATATTGTTTTAGATTAAAAGAAAATTGAATTGAGACATGGTTACAACTTTTCCATTGCTGTGTTGAGAGGCCTGGTAGAGCCCAGCTCCTCAGTTGCCCATCTGAAATGTATCTGCCACCCCATTTTCCTAATGTCTGCTACAATCATTAAGGTCTTGCACAAGACCCCAACAAATTAAAAGTTGGCTGAGATGATTACAGGTTCTGCTCTATTAACAGTGTCCATGAAAAGTGTTTTGTAGTGCTACTACTGCTGGTTCCACTGCCAGGGCAATGACAAATTTGTATAGGATCACAGCTATATAACTCCAGGCACTTACATTTGTTGCTCTCTCTTGTAGTCACATGAGACATTTGTCTGTAGAGTGAGTTACTAAAAGTAATTTCTGAATGAAAAGCAAAGGAAAAAATAATTTCCACTCTTTTGGAATGAACTTGCATGTTTTACATGTCTTTCTTTTTGGTAGTGCTGTTAAACATTCTTTATATTTTTTCAAACAAAATGTAGGTACAGATTCCTAGGGCCATTCATTTAAGAACTGTTTTTATATCAGAAAAGATGTTTCTTCTTTTAGTGTTGGAGCCACACCAGGAAAGGGATTTCACTTAATCCATTTTCTGAGGTGAATGTATCTTAGTTCCCCTCTGCAGAAGCGAATTTTATCCTAAAATGTCATCTGAAAATGAGAATAGTAGAGGATATTGAAATCAGGCTCTGTTTTGGTGACCATCACAGAAACTGCAAAATGCTTAATTAATTATAGCTAGAACTGTATTTTTACACAGGAAAATTACTTTAAAAAAAGATAAGAAAAGTTAAATCCACATGCAGTCAAAGAGTCTTGTGCTGTAGCTCAGGTTTGGACTTGAAAGAGATATAGGTCCATCGCTTGAATACAAATTTTTTTCTGGTGCAACACAATTGATATACTTGAAGATGCAAACTAATCAGGCCTAATTGGTGAGGTTGGGTTTTTTTGTTTTTTTTTTGCCAGCTAGCAGATATTGAAATGCACTGGGCACAAAGGTTTCCAGGCAAACGAAGTGAAATCTGCTAACTCTAGTCATATAATGGTTTCAGGAGAATTAATCTTTCTGAAGACCAGCTAGCTGTTGTTTTGACTTGGGAACTTTCACCATCTGCAAGGTATTCTTGACAGAAACCAGATTATTATTAACCTCTATTCATCTGTCAGTATTAGAAGAATATTAGACTTCTGCATAGTCCATCTTCTTGATAGTATATTTGATTTGTGGCCTGTAATTTTAAAGTTTTCTACTGTATTTACTCAGATTAATTTTTATTACCAATTCTTCTCCTTTCTATTTGTTCTGCAGAGATATTCATGTAGTTGACTCTTACATCTAAGACAGTTGACTTACTTGCTTAGAGTGGATAAAATATATATATATTTATTCCTTGAGCTAAAGGACTGTTTAAGACATATGTGTACCTTCAATGGTTTCTTTTGAAATGTTTAGCCTCTGTAGTCTGAATTGGATCTCTGCCCTGTATAAATTTTCATCCAAGAGAATACTTGTTTTATAAACCACACATTCTGTCATGTGAAGTTGCAAACATAACTGCACATACCAAATAAATTTGAATCACTTTCTGGATCCTTCAGTGTGCCTGGGTTTTGTAAGCTGTCCTTTTGCAGCTAAATAATAGCTGATATTAACGATGCAACATAATGCTCATTGTCTTCACAAAACCAAAACACGCAAAATTCAGCAAAAGCAGATTTAAGATGTTGCATACTCAATAAGGAAGAAAAGGGAGGCTGATGGAAGTGGTAGAATTTGTGGACCCATTGCATTTTTGTCTTGAGCAGCCATTGCTAGTTTGTTTTTCTGGGCTTCAATTCTTGAAAAGGTGTGAAAGCTTTCTAGATGGGGGATGTCCACCTCAGGGAGCCCAGTGATCCTGTCTCTTTCAGCTGGGTTACCCTAATTCTGCTCTGTGAGCTCTGTGAGCTTGGTGTTGCTGAGCCTCTGTCCCTTCACAGCCTCTTCAAAACAGAGGATTAAACAGCTGGGTGGGGGGATGTGCACAGGAGTCCTTAGAGTTTTTCCCCAAGAGGCTGCTAATAAGAACTTCTAAAAAAGAAAATTTTGAGCTGCTTTGACCTTGACCTCTAATAGCTTTTTTCCCCCGCTGTGAGATGCATTCTCTTGCATGTAATTTATTTTTCTGAGTTGGTATGAGATGTCAGTTCCACTTGGCTGCACTTCTTGTAGAAAACCACTTCTTTGCAACAGGTTCTTCTTCTCTACATGCTGGAAATCATGTGGTGGGGAGGACGAAGACCTTGCGTGTCACCACTGTATGCATATAAAGGAGCCATTTACATTAATAGCTAGTGAAGTAATTAGCTTTTTTCTTTTTTTTCTTTTTGTTCGATTTTTTCTTCTTTTATGTTTTTGTTTTAGAAGGCAAGAAATAACAGCTTGTCTCTTGGAGAGCAAATAACACTCTTTAAAAGCAGTTGCCAAGCAACCTACATTTACAGTTTTGCACTAAACTCTGAACAGCAAAGAACCTTCCCTTTCCAGCCCTCAAAATAAAATAAAATTGAAATAACAGACATACAGAAGACTCACTATTCTAGTGCTCAAAATGTTTTTGGTACCACAAAACATCTTTTTTACAGTGATATTCAGAATGGAGCAACCTGCTAGTGTTGTGGAGCAACACATTCAGGTCAATGAAGGAGGATTATTTTTTCTTCCAAAATGCACTTGTTTACCACAAGTTTCAGAGGGAATGCAGAAAAACTGTTGATAATTTTCCAATCAAACACTGAGAAGAAAATTTCACCCTGATCCCCAAGGAGTGGTGTGAATCATGACTGTTTCTATAAGATATAGGTGCACACATTTTTCCCCAAGAGAGAATCTAAACACCTTTCATGTTCTAGGCTGCTACCAGGGAGATGGCTGGGAGCAACCTGTGGTAGGAAACTGCTTCTCCCACTGCTTCACGTGCTTTTTTGGCATGTGAATTTTTTTTGGTGAAGCTTTTGATGGAAATACAAACAGATATGTGAATAATGTGAGAAGAGTGTCAGACTGTGGAATTGCCAATGAACCCATGTGCTTTAACACAGAAATTGTTAAGATAGACTTGCATGTACACACAAAATTCCTGTATCCAATCCTGTAATTCTAGTGATTCAAATCTGTGCATCGCTGAGACATCACAATATGAGCAAGAAATGTTAGTATGTGGGACTTTGCTTTTCCAAGAGGCAAGTGAGGAGGACTAAGGAGAGTTGTCAAGGTCAATTCTAGGCATTTCCCCCACTTCAGAGTCAAGCACAAGGAGAACACTCACCTGAGCCCTGGCATATGAAGATGTTTCAGGATAGAGCTTTGGGTTCAGGTAGAACTTTTAAGTTTCATAGATCTATGAACCTGATCTACCATTTCTCTGCTATTCCTTGCAGAGTGGAATAAGGTTGTACAGAGCCCACAAACTTCTTTGAACCTCTGTGTGAATCACAACATTTTGCATAGCTCTATCATCCTCCTTTGGAATTTTGTCATTAATTGCAATTTTCCTTCTTAGTTTTCTCTTTTAAACGGCTGTATAGTGCTTCTGTGTACAAAACTGTCTGTTGCATTCTAGAAGTACATGTCAGCTGGGAGGGAGTTTATTACAGCTCCTGACAGATTCTTAGCCATTCAGGGCTTACTGAGAAGTGAGCTCTCCAAAGATATTGGTTTTGAATGCCTTTTGAGTGCCTTCATACTACCAGGAAAAAGACAATTAAATACAAAGTTGTAGGGGACTTTGGCTCCTGAGTCCAATCTCTTAATTTCATTTTATTATCAATTCACTTTGCTCCCTTTTCCACAAAAGAAAGGCACACAGAACTGCACAGATTTTAGTGCTCTGCTGGATCACTTTTGCCATGTGGCTCAGCATTGAAGCTGAGAGGCTCATGGCCTCCATTTGGCATATTTTAAGATTAACAATACCTTGGGCAAGAGGGACCAGATGGACATAGTTCATTGAACTCTTTTTTTTTGAGACAGGTTTTTGTCTTAGAATACAAGAAGCAAAAGCACATTTCTGTATTGGTGTCTCCTTGTGTTTGTGCCAGCGACCACGAAGATTGTTGTTTTTGCGATCACTTCCAGTTGAACTGCATTTTGCACAGAGCTTTAAAGCCTGTCATTGATGCATCCTCCAAATGACTTTTTCTATGCACAGCAAATAACAATGGGATGAATCAAGACATGGGCCTGATAAAATATTTGAGCTTACCTGGCAATCTGTCAGTGAGCTCCCTTCAAGCACCTGAAAGCGCTGTGCTTGCTTGCCTCCCAGTGTCAGCAGCACAAAAGCCATTTAAGAGTTTGAGTGTCCCACATTTTTCGTAGTATCTGTAGGCTTATGTTGCTTTCTGCTCAGGGGAAGAAGGGGGACATAAAATAGTACCCAAAGAGTGAATTTGTGTTGCATGACTAGGGTTATGTCCAAGAACTCTTCAGGAAATTTCAGTGGAATATTTATATCCATAGTTAAGGAAGAGAATAGGAAAGAAGATAAATTCAGAGTTAGCACAGAATTGCAGAGTGCCTGAGGTTGGAAGGTCTCACCACTGGAGGTCATTTGGTCCAAAACCCTCACTCAAGCAGAGCTATCTAAGGTTGATTGCCCAGGACCATCCAGATGGCTTTTGAGTATCTGCAACGATGGAACCAGACACCCTGTGTTAGTGCTGGTTGAACTCAGTGGTGAAGAGGACAACTCAGTGATTAAAAACTTTTGAATGGCACCTTTAACAACTATACAGCCTTGCTAATACAAAGGCTTGGAATAATAAATTAGTATTAATTTTATAAAAATGTATTTCTTCTCTTCCTGTAACATTATTTTTTTCTATAATGATGCATTTACAGAAAGTTCAAAATAAATTTGAATAGTGTTTTGGTTTTTTTTTTAAAGGCTTTCAGTGTTGCCAGTTTTATGTTAAAAATAATTTGAAGATAGGGAGTCTTTTGAAGATAAGATCTGTCTTTTTGAGCATTAAACCAAATGATATTATCAAATTACTCAATCCCTGAGACCATTTTAATTGTGATTAGTTTTTCTACACTTCTGGTAAGGGTGCCATAAGCACTGAGTATTCCTATTAGCCTTGGTGGTGCTCGTAAACACCTGGCTGCTGCTTCAGAGAGCAGAGCTTGAACTTCAAACTGCTTTTGCTATTAGCATTAGTTAAGGCAACTCAGGTTTTCTGCTCTTCTGTGAGTACAGTATTGGCTAGAATACAGATTTCTTCACGCTTTTTCAACTATACCTGCAGACTGCAAAGCTGATTATTAATTCCATTTAAGCTTACAGAGGTAAGAGGCTAATCGTAGGGATTTTATCCTTTGCAGTCTGCATAATGCTTTTTGTTTTGAAAACACTGTGCAAAGTCGGTGGCCCTTATGTGTAAATGCAATCTACTTACCAAAAAGAAAAGAAAATGGAAGAGGTTTTTGCCAACATCACAATATTTTGTAAATATTTCACCCAAGGTTACCCTTTTGTTCTGTGGAGTGTGAAACGGCAATTGCAGATACCCACAGAGGAACATACAACGAGATGCTGGTAGGGTTTATTTCTGGCTGCTGCTAAGTGCCTTCAGTATGGACCCCATGTGTCTCACTCAGATGTGACTGTCACACCAGTTTGTTACACCACTAGAAGTAGGACAAGAATATGAGAACTTCAACCTATTTTAACTAGTTATGGGCCTTAGTTATTTCAAAATGGTTTTCTTTCTAGCTATTTCAACTGTCCCAGATATTTGTGTTAGGGTGTTGTAACAGTATCAGGCAACTTGTAGTTCTGTGTGTAATTTACTACTGCAAATAGTACTGCAGCTCTCAGACTATCAAAACCCAATCCAAACACAAACAATTCTAAATATACAGAATTTAAAAGAGACATTGAAACGCCAAATTAATTTTAGGAATGACAACTCTTTCGCAGGAAAGGTTTTAGAGCAAAGAGAGATAAAATTGGCATTTGGTTTGGGCTGTGACTGACACAACTAATCTTTCTAGAGACTTCAGCTATCTGATTGCATACAAGAGAATAATTACTTTTGACATTTATTATGCACAAAGGATGGTTATTTTACTTTCTTCAACAGTTGGTTTTAATTTATAACAGAATTATATTATCTTTCATTTTTAGTGATTTGTGGATTATTTGTTTTGAAAATTTTGCAGTATGTTATGTATCTTCCACTTCCCTTACAAATAGAAATAATGCAGTCCTCTTTCAACGTCTAGATTTGGAGGCACAAAGCTTATTTTAAAGACAATTTGTGGGTATTTTTTTATCTAGCAGTCTGTTTAAAAAAGGTCATGTGAAAAATTAAAATGAAATATTTCACCTTTTTTAAATTCAGTAACTGTCAAGACATAGGAAACACTTGCAGGCTAACAATCCTAACTGTACTTTATTTACAGGCCCAGATATTCTGCAGTTTTCAGAACAATTACTGTAGCTTAAAAAAGTGTAAATTACTATTAAATCAGCTTAAAACATCCGGGTTTTTATTAATTTTTAATTATTTCCATGTACATTTGTCTCAAAAATTTTTGAGAGTTGATGTTTGTTTTGAAGTAGGTGGGTTATCTTTCCATCTGTTTCTATCAAATTTGTCCAACACTGCAATGAAATAATAAACTTTATCAAACTTGAGTCCTCTGAAAAATATCACAGAAATGGTGTATAAGATTTATGTTTCCAACAAACTTTTTTAAAGATAAAAATATAAATGTGTTAGGCCAAATGCAATTTCACAATTTTTTAACCACATCCAGCAATTTAATAGTAGTGTAAGTCAAAACTAATATTCCATATTCCTTGATAGAGAAGAGAAATGAGGTGTATACATGCTGGCACACCCAGTCAGTGTCCCAGTTGAAATATCTACTCAAAGTCAGTAAAATATTTAAGTGATATTGATACTGGAGGGGTTGGAGTACAGGCTTATAGTTGAGTGCTCTGATGAGTAAGTATGGATTTAAGTGTGCTCTTAAATATTCTGCTGAGCACAGACCTGAACTTGTAACATAATAGTGATCTATTGAATAGGTAGCAGAGAAACCACTGAAATCAGCAGGTTTCTGAAGGGCTGTAAAACTCTGTCTTTGTGGAGGTTATTTGTGGGATTAGACCAAGTATTCAGCCTCAAATTAAATTCAAAGATGTTTTAGTATTCATAGTTTGAAATACATTTAACATTTCCTGTAATAATAAAAAACTAGACATGGAGAAAATTCTGCAACTGGACTCCTTAGAAATATACACATATTCTATTTTTTTTACCTCTTAAATTTGTTGTTGTAGGGTTGGATTCCAGTTGCAGCTGTGGCACATGATCATTCAGCAGGTCTCTTGGGTTTAGTATTCAGCTTTTATTTTTTGCATTCAATGATTCCTAAAAGACAGCATGTGACATAAATACGTCTATTTTTTAAGCTACAGTTGTTGGTAGATTATTATATTTTTACCCTAGTTTTCAACTTTCCTTGGTTTTGTTTTCTTTTACTTCATTCCATGTAATTTACCAGTAGCTATGTAATCTGAATATCACTTTCTATTCATTAGTTCCATGTTGCTTCTCAGGCTGATCCAAACCTCTCTCAAGTGAATAGAAAAAGTCATGTGAAATTTGAATCTGATCCAACATCATCATGCTCTTTAACATTTGCTCCTGATTAGATGCTGCTATCCAGTTCAGATTTCCTCTACTGTGGGTTATTGCTAATCAATTTTAAAAAATCATTACTTGTATAAAGTAGGGGAGAACATCTGTCCAAAAGAGATATCTAATTTTCTGTCCATGAGATTTGTCTAGAAACTGGCTATTTAAACCAAATATTTCATAAATTCTGGCATTTCTATGACAAATGTTTTAAACCAGCTAATAGAGTAAGTTCTTTGTGCTGCAGGTAGGTTGGGCAAAATTATAATATAATTATATTTCAGGACTTCACCCAGATGAATGATTTATTTTTTGGTATATGGCATTTTGAAACCTTGCGTAAGGTGTATTTTGTACCTGCCCTAAAGTTTCACTATTGCTCACTATTTTTTTATTCCTTGGGCGTTATAGTGTTTGCCAGCATTTGCAGTGAGAGTATTCCAAGGGAGGAGCAATGTCCCTTCAGCTGTAGGACCAGATCAGTTTTTGACATGTCCAAATTCAAGCAGAAGCAGAAGCAGGTGCTTCAGGTTTCTCTCTCCTGCACAAAAAGAAGTGATCTCCAGTTTTTCATGTAACAATAGATTGCAAGTCTAAGTCCTCCCTGAAATCACTCTGTAAGTGTTCCTGGGAGTTTAGTTTATTTTTTTGCCAGATAAAGAAAAGAATAGCTAGCAATAAATTTCTCTGTACTGGTATTATCCAGAAATAATTTTCATCTGCTAAACAATTCTGTACATTTATCCTATTTGATAAATTGATTCTGGCTCACAAAGACCACTGCAGTCTTACAGGTGTTACATGTAAGTTACGTGATTTAGTTACATGTGTTACATGATTTAGTAATTTGATTGCTGAGTGGCAAGGGCAGTTCATAGAGTAAAGAGTTCCTATATTGGGGGTCATCCTGCGAACAAATTTTGTGGGATGGCTATTGCAGTGGCTTAACTGTAATTTTGCCCATTCTAATTTAGTGTTGTGAGAACTCATGCTGTCTAAAAAGCCTTGAAATCCAGATCCTTTGCCAGATACCACTGCTGCCCAGTCAGCTGGTGCTCATCTCAACATTTTTAAAGCTGTGCCCAAGGTATTAGGTTCTTGACTCCTGCAGAATTTAATTGAAGTACAATTGCTTAATTTTTCTTTACTTTCTATGTGGTTTTTGAAAATCTGTCCCTGTAGACTGAATGGTAAATATAGGATGAGCCCTATTTGCTAGACAATAGGCCATTCAAAATACTGGATATTGCTGCTCTTGTTAGCAGGAGTGGGTTTGTGGTCATTACCATGTGAAAAAGAAAAGGCCACTGTGAAAGAACAAAAACTTAAACTCTGTTCTGAGTGAAACATAAGCATTTTAGACTGATAATCATATCCTTCACTGACTTTTATCCACTTCAAGTGTTTCCTAAACTTATATTAAAAATATGTGAATATTGTCAGTGTTAGGTATTGAATGTACTGTTGGATAGTGTCAATTCTTTTGCTTAGGAAAAAAAGTTCTGAAGCTGAGTATCATGCCTGGAAACTGCCATAGTCACCATTTAACTTGCAGAAAGTTAAGTCTTTGGATTTTTTTGACTGGTAACAAACAGAAAAAAAGCGCAATAAATTCTGTGGGTTTTTAATGATTTCACTTACACATCTCACCTGAGAATATGTTTCTTTGTCATAGCCATAAGCAAGTCTGAGGTGTGTATTTATCAGTTGTAATTTCCTGTTAGAACCTTTCCCTAAATATCCCCCTGTTGAGGAAAGCAGCTGTGGAATTTGATATTCTTTTCACAGTATGACTGAGTCAAGCCTAGCAGTTTTAAATTTGTGCTGAGGAGGTGGAAGTACATAGCAACAATGTCATGCTAACAGCCTGTAGAAGTCAATACAAGAAACAGAATATTATTTCTGGACGGTGCTAATTATTAATTATTCTATATGAGTTTTCCAAATTATCATACAGATTTATCAGCCTAGGCATGTTATCAATTTTGCAGTCATTTACTAAAGCAAGTATTTTACTCATTCATAGAAAAAAAAATTGCACATTAAGGACAAACAAAGCAGCAGAAAATAGGGGTAGGGTGTCAGCAGATGCTGTACAGAAAAATCTGAAAGCAAACTTCCTAATCTCATATCCAATAGATATGTCCTATTAAAAAAAAAAAATCTGTTCATTAACATCAGCAGTAGTCAGATTTGATCTGAATGAGATAGGCCCCAATTGCATTGTCAGCTCAAAGGTGATTAAGAAACCCCTGTAAGCTACATAAATATTAAAATAATGTTTCCTTTTTTCTCCCTTACTGCACTTTGAATAAAACATTTGCTTATTTTTTAAATGATAATCAAATCTCAACAATGAAAAAGGAAGTCAAAAGAAGAAAACAAATAAAGCCCAATGCAATTATTTTTGTAATTGCTCTACCCTAAGCAATACTTTCTTTACAATGTATTTCTCATATGGATTATAAGAACTAACATTTTCTTAAACTAGGTGGATTTTCAGGAAAAAAAAAGCTTCCTTGAGAATTTTGATGTCTAACTCGGAACATGAAACTAAATCTCCTGAGCTTAAGACCTGTATTTTGGTTTTCCCATTTAATTTCACTTATATCTTGCAAGCATATTCTGGTCAACTGTTGCAGTCAGCACTGAACTTTGCTTCCACATTGTGGTGTTGAAAGCTTTGAAAATGTCTCAAGCATAGGGAAAGAATTAAAAAAGATGAATAGAACTGAAAATAATAGATGCCCTTCAGTGAGGTGAAACACTGAAGGGGGCACTAGGGGAACCTGCATTTAAGTAGGACCTCTCTTCCTGTAGGGACCTGGAGGCAGGTTGCATGTTCAAGGCTGGAAAGAACCCTCATGAGGCAGTATATGACAACATGTTACACAGGACCAAATCAATGCACTTATATGTAAGAGTACTTAGTTAATAATGCTAGCATGGAGCCATCTTTCTGCCCAATAAATACCAAAGTAAAGTGAAACCAAACCCAAGACCACTTGCTAGTCAGCAGGCAGGTGCTATCTGTTAAGGGTAGGGATTAGCCCTGCACCTTTCCCAAGCATATCAGTACATGTTGGCACTTCTGGAGACATTTCATTCACGCAAAAACTTGAGCAAAGAACAGATCACATAATTATTTTGTCCTGATAGACATTTTAATTGTATACAGGCTTTCCATTTTATTTTTCTGAACTGTCAAAACTCATGATGTTCACCAAATTATTATATGTACAGATCAAATGCTTTCACCATGAAATATGCGACAAAATCTGGATGTTCAATGTTGTATACTTATTTATGCTGGCCTGCATGTACTTGGCCTAATTTCTTGTTATGAGGACCCTTACTTACTGGTGTAAAAATAATGATAGCATGAAAAGGATCTGGAACGTAACTGTGGACGAATAGAAAGATGCATGAATCATCAAACCTGCATTCAGATCTTTAATTTATTTCTTGCCTGATATCATTTCACAAGAGGAGATAGCATACAGCTTATATTCTTTTGCAAGAGGTTGCTGGGAAAATATGTTCTTAAAAAGAGAAGAAATAGTTGGAGGAAGAGGATATTTGTGATGTGGATATGCATACACACACAGAGAACTACTGCTTGACTTTATTCCTAAAGTTATGAAGTAAATCACTTGGCATTTAAGAATGCCATGAAGCACTCCTTAATTAATTAACTGCAAGGCTCCTTCTCCATAAGACACTGCTTTATTCAGTACATGCTGCAGACTCCTCTGGGTACAGGCAAGGCTGTCAGAAGGCAACTGCCATTTGGAGTAACTCTGCCTCAGGGAATACTGAAATATCACACATGTAATAAACAAATCAGAGGGCAAGAGGACAAGAAGGATCAAGCTGGATGTCCAGGACTGCAAGAATGACCAACTTGCAGTTGACCCTGAATTTTTCTGGGACCTGCTACTCCAGCTGGATCCCTACAAAGCTATGGGGTCTGATAAGATTCATCAGACAACCCTCAAGGACCTAGGTACTAGGTAATGCCATTGCAAAGCCTCTCTCAATGATTTTTGCTGTACCTTGGGAACCCAGAGAGGTTCTTGTTGATGGGAAGCTTGGGAATTTTGTCCCACTTTTCAAGATGGACAAGAGGGAGGACCCCAGAAACTACAGGCCTGTCAGTCTCACATCAGTCACATCTGTTAAAATCATGGAAAGGATTATTGTAGGAAGTTCTGAAAAACATCTGGAGGACAACTCAGTCAAGGGTCACAACCAGCATGGCTTTGTGAGGGGAAAGTCCTGCTTGTTGAACCTGATTTCTTCCTCCAACAGGGTAACCCACCTGGTTGATCAAGGGAAGCCAGCTGATGTAATCTGTTTGGATTTCAGAAAAGCTTTTGCTACAATCTCTCACAGCATCCTTCTGAACAAAACGTCCAGCACACAGCTGAATAACCAGGTTACACAGTGGGTGGTGAACAACTGGCTCGTGTGTCAGGTGCAAAGGGTTACAGTGAATGGGGTGACATCAGACTGGTGACTTGTCACCAGTGGGGTTATACAGGGCTCCATCACTGGCCCTGTGTGCTTCAAAAACTCTTAGGTCCAGTACTTTTCATGACTTGCATGCAGGACTTGAAGGAATACTAAGTAAGTTTGCCAATTACACTAAACTGGGAGTTGTTAACTCCCTTAAAGGCAGAGATACCTCAAAAAATTGGAGGGCTGGGCAATGACCAGCTATATGTAGTTTAACAAGGGTGGGTTTCAGATTCTGCACCTGGGATGGAGCAACCCTGGTTGTGTGTACAGACTGGGGAATGAGAGGCTGAAGAGCAGCGTCTCATAAAAGGACCTGGGTGTGGGAGGATGGATTGTGAGAGAATAGAGATAGGGCTGAAGGCAATCTTACCCCTGAGGAGTTGCAGCTGTACTAATTACCAAAGAGTAGGAACAGCTCTGCCCTTAATAGGGCACAGCTGTGTCCAATAAGGATGAGTGTTATAAAAGGGTGGATTAGCTGGTCGAGAGGAGAGTTGGAGTCGGTTGGCTGGGTTGTGGGGAAGTAAGGGTTGGGTGGTTGTTCAAAGGATAGTAAGGGCTGGTAAGTGCTGCTAGGGACAGGAAGAAGTCAGCCAGTCATGTGGAAGGAAGAGAAAAGGAGTCAGTGTTGCGAAGAGCTGCCTGTGGGATCTCACAGAGAGAAGGTATGAAAGTTTTACAGTAGGATGATAAACTGATGGTGACGGTCAGTTCCCATCCACTATCGATTGGTGCCAAGCACTGATGCTTACACGTGGGGGTTCTGGTCTATGGCAAGTTGAACATGAGTCAGCNTTTGGACAATGCTCTTGGACACATGGTGTCACTCCTGGGGATGGTGCTGAATGAGGTCAGGAGTTGGACTCAGTGATGCTGATGGGTCCCTTCCTAAGGAGAAAATGTCTGTTATAAAACAGTTCAACATCCCCATTTATGATAAAGTTTTTTAGAAAAAAACCTGTCTCTGCCACAACACCCCACTTATATCACATTTCTGTGTAATGCTGACAAAGTCATGTAGCACAAGGTTTTAGAAGGTGGCCAGGCTTTGAAGCCTTGAGGTATGATTTGCAAAACTGCTGAGTGTATTAATCTGTCATAAAAATTAATGTAAGATACATACAGAATCGATTAAATAAAATATTTCTGTAGTAGCAGTCTGAAAGACTGGTTAGTAGATGTCCTTATTAGATTTCGAAATTAGTTTTCTCTCATGTCTCAGTTCAGCTTCCATGAAAAAGAAATAACTAACCCTCTTCTCCCATCTTGCAAGTGTGTTCTGAAGTTAAGTTCATTGTTAAGAAATCCATGTTCTGAAGCTATGCAAGAAAATGCATGACTGGTGGTGAAAAGGTTTTTCTAGTTTTTAATAATGTAGCTGACATTTTGAAGGAACCAAAAATATACAGAAATTTGAGAGTGAACACCATTAGATAATGTTTGTTTTGAAGACATAAAAGTAACTGGTTTTTTTTACTTTCCTAGCTGAAATATTTTCTCTATGAAATATGGAATTATTTTAATTCAGATTCTTGTAAATGAAAATTCTGTCTTCTATCTGAGAGGAATTTGCATTTACAAAATGAACCATGTTAGAAAGGAAAAAGAATGAAAATGTTAACCTAATACTGAAGCAAATTATTTAAATTTTAACAGTATTTTAAGTTGACTTGGCATAAAAAATTTGGTCTTTTCAGCAGCCTAAAAAATCTGAGATCTGAGAGGGGAGGATGATGTAGTTTTAAGTTTTGGACACAAAGGAAAAATGAATATTGTTGTCTGTGCTTAACAATTGGAAAAGTCACCATTCTGTCTTTAGATGCCTTGATTTTGCTGTTCTTGTAGTAATTATTTTTCTGGGAAAACGAAGTGTAGGTCTCAGGTAGCTATACCAGCAATCTCTAGAAACAACAATACCATCTAGGTAAAAACTTTTGGAAGTGACTGTTGGGGCTAAGGAGTTTTTCAATCTCCCACAGGAGTCTCCTGTTAGATCTCTTTGCTCTGACCCTGATTCCAACACTTTTTACCATGGATCTCAGCCTGGTCTGACCTCAGACCTTATTCTCTTTTGAGCAGGAGGTTGGTCAAGAGCCCTTCTCTAGGCCCTGAACACTTAAGAGAGGGATGAGCATTGATGAAATGTGTATTTTCAGAAAACAGTCTAATAAAAATTCTGTATGCCCTCACAAATTTCAAGATGGAGTTTGCAAGAACTTTTCAAAAGAAGGTCACAAGAGAATTTTTACAAAGGCAAAACAATCTTTTGCTGCAGCTATGATAGTAGAAATTACAAAATTGTTCTGGATATTTTAAAAAGATATCAATAAAAAAAGAGAGCCTGAGGTAAACAGAAGGCAAAGAGACAGGTATTTTTCCAAGTTACAAATTACTGTAGACAAAATCTTACCCTAGAAAGTCACAGGCAATTTTAGTAATAAATTGGGCAATATCAGCCCAAGTTTTAGTAAATGTTTGGGATTTTGCCAGCTAGGCAAAAATGTTCATTGGAAGCTTTTACCACTGGGTTTCAGAAGTGTGAGATAATTCAAACAATCTGTATTCTTCAGTGGTGACCAATTCAGTAGGGTTTTCTTATGTCTTATGTTTTCTTAGTCTCTTATGTTTTATTTATTTACTCATTTTTATTCAATTTATTTATCTGTACAATTTGCCATATTTTTGATTTTAAGCCTGCTGACAATGAGACCTTGATGACTGGATAATTTACCAGTGGCTGATTCAGAGAGAAAGTGAACCTGGTCTTTAAGTGTCAGAAATCAGAGTCTGAATAAAAAGCGAAGGGTTAAGTAAAGTGTGGCTCTTAGTACTAATGCACAAGTGATCTGGTGAATTTTTAAGAGGTGCAGTCAGGAAGCCATTTGAAATATGTAATCACAGGAACTTTGCTGTGATTACAGTTTGATAAACTTGGTAAATACTTTTATAAATGTGTTTATATAATGTTCCACTCATTAGCTATCTTCATACATAGTGGCTACTGCATATCTATGCATGGACCACAGTGCATGAAATCCCCAGGCACTCATACCCAGGCAAGCGTGGTGAACAGGGAAAACATTTTTTCATAAACCCTTGTTGAAATGACCATCAAAGACAAACAAAAGCATCAAAGTATAAAGGATCTTGGGTTTTTTTCTGTAAATTGAAAATGCATTTTTATGGTCTGGAAAGGACAACATGGTTTTACTTTGGATTCTTTTTTCCTTTAGTGCTTAATGTGATGGAAAATTACTTAAATCACTTGTTTTCCACTGTTCACAGGTCGTATCTTTTTGATATGTCTATAGACCATTATTTTTATAGTCCATTATTATTATGGTTTATTTGCATCCTTTGTGTTTCATGTATTGAAATAAGTTGGATGAGTCTCAGGTTCTGAGATCTCTGTTCTAATTTGCAGCTTGCCAAGAACACTAGATTATGTTATGTCCCTCTCCTTTGCGTTTTGATGATGCTATCAGGTTCAGTTATACAGCATTAAAAATAGCATTAATGTCACAATTTCTCTAACTCTGTCACATCGTGTGTTTATTATGATGGATTCAGATGGCAAGCTTTCATTGTGTTAAGCTGTGGGTGTCCGATAGTTTTATAATATTAAAACAGAAACAACCTAACTAATTTCTAAGTATATGTGAGTCTTTTCCTCCAGCATCTCTGTCTATGTGAGATTTCTTCTTCACATATTATTAGTCTAATCATATTTGGTAGCCTTGGGTCTACCAGTCCTATTTTACTCATCCCTGTGATATGTAGAGTTGAAATGCAAGATTCCTGGTGGTAAAAAATGACACTGTGAGTCAGTTAACACTACTGGTTTTTTTCAAGGATAGATCCAGGCAATTTTGTCTTGATGCGGTCTTTGTGATAATTTTGCTTACAAAACCCTCTTTATACAAAATGGCAATATCTGAAAAATCTTAGAGACACTTGACTGTCTCAACATTAGCACAATTTTAAAATCTTCACCTTGGCCTGATATAAACCTCATATTCCCCTTAAAACCCTCCAGGTACTAGAAACAGACCTTGCGTGGTTGTGCTCCAAGTTGCTGACTGGCCTTCATCACCTTAGACCAATATATATTTTCTGTATGGTTTTTTTTTTTTTTTTGCAAAATAACAGTTTCTCAGCCTGCTGTGTTACCATCTTAGATACAGAGAGGGGTTTTTTTCTACGCAAGCAGTTCAACAATGCATTTGCAGTTGATTTTTGAGTAGTAGCTGGTTAAATACTTCAGTTTAAATGACTGTTACATATTTTCATCATTCTCAAATTGGAAGTGGTTAGTAAGTTTAACTCAAGTATTTTTTGCATGTCTCTGCAAATCTGCTTATAATCTGTCAGAAAAGAGCACTCCTTTTGTTATATTTGCAATCAAACACGAATCGATTCTGGAAAGTTCCTTTTCCTTTAGTAGGGCTTTGACACCTGAGTAATAATATTTACATAATTTCAGTAGACTTTAATCCAAGGCAGTACTATATAACTGTATCCTCAAACTCTGCTGCTAGCAGCTTTCAAAAATTTGGGGACTTTTTTTCATTCAGCCAACAGATTTTAGTGAACTGCCATGTATATCAGCTATTTGCTGCTTGGTCTTTGATGTGTCAGACAGGGCTTTAGCCTTGACAGTAAATTAGTGCAGTCTTGAAACTCATAGTGATTCCCTGCACCACTCAGCAAAGTGATTACTATTGTTCAGAAGAGGGTCAAGCAAGAGACTCTCTCTGGGAATAAATGAAGGAAGGGGATAGAAGGAACTCTAAAGGTGTCTCTAGCAAGACCTCACACTTTTGCTTTCTGGGAAGTTAGTTCCATTTAAAGATAAGTAAATGAATAATCATATGGTGCCCCAGCATCTTGGATAAACTTGTGTGGGTGATCTATGTGTTTTAAATTCTTTTCACTAAACATATGTAACTGTTAACATGCACACATTCCGTACTCACACTAGACTGTTTTAATGTTTCCTTCAGGAATCTCTTCATCTGAAGCATGTTTTCTCTTTGATTTTGCATTTCATTGACTAGATTTAGGTACCTATGCAGTACTTTTTACACTAAGGTAATGCTTCCTAGGTCAGGGCAGGGCACAGTAGATCTTTACACACTGTAATTTTTTCTCTTCTCAGAGGGCGTTTTGTCTTCCTGTCCCTAGAATTCCTGCTGAGAAAACATAAATAAACTGAGGTTTAAATTCCTTAATTCTGGACTTAGTCTCTGTAATCTGTGTTCTTCTTCAGATTGAAAGCACAAGGCTTTGCCTCCTTAACACAATAATTAGAAGTTTGGTTAGTCTTTTCAAACTCCTGACAGTCTGCAGGAAAAACTTTGGGTTTTCTGATAGGACCACAGACGCCTCTAAGATAGTGAACTCAGCACCATCCCCTGAAAAGCAGCAGAAGTAAATCAGGCAGGGTCTTTCATGTATAAATAAGCTTTTAAAGATTCAGCTGAAAGAGAGAATGGAAATGATTAGGTTGTCTCACTCTAGAGGAATATAAAAACCTTGGATTAGAAGAAATATGCACATCTCTGAAAGATATGGAAGTACAGCTATGGAAAGGCTCAAATGATGAATTTGTGAAATGAAGTTAATTTGGTTTTGATCCACTACCTCACTTGTCTTTTTTTTTAAGTTTGCTTCCTTTCATATGCCTCATTATAACTTTCACTGGATATCTTTAAGTGTCACAAATTGTCTTTGAATTTTATTTCATAAGGGAAGAAAAAGGTTGGAAGAGAGTTACTTTCTCTTGCTGTATATGTCATCTATCTTTAAATATAGCATCACTTTATGGATATTCTACCTGTTACTGCTGTCCTTTCACATCTAAAGCTTTTTAAATGGATTATGGCTTATTCTGTGAGTTTCCCCAGTCACATATTTTAAGGTTATTAGTCCAGTACATACTCACTTATAGCTACATGCTGTCCTTCTAATCTTCAGTTACCCATGCTAAGATTTTAGTAATTCATCCTATAGGTCACACTCATAAAAATGGGACACTTATTCCTGTAAGGTTATTCTGCTATTTTCAACTTTTATGGGATGGTATTTTTATCACTGATCTTTTATGAAGACTGGGTGTTTTTTTGACATTTACTTGTCCTGATACTGCCCAATAAACCTTTATTCCCCTCTTTCCCTTTTTGTGTGTCTGGTTGCTATTTTTCATGATCCTGCAAGTAACACTGACCTAGATTCTTCTCTTGTTTTTTTAAGACAACGCATTCTTTTAAATTCTGAGTTCTTGCTTGTTTTATCATCTCAGTTTTATTCTTTTCTAGTTCAAGAACTGATGTAGTTCTTCAAGATGGGGATAGACATTTTCTCAAGATAAACATCATTGTATCTCTCCTCTTCAACACATATTTGCATCAGCACAGTATCCTCTAGGTAACCTAAGCATATATTCTCCACAAAGGAAATTTTATGCATATGGGAAAGAAAGGAGTTTTAAATGATTAATGAGGCCCGAAGAGCAGACTATCAGTAGCCCTGTCTCTCTTTAGTATCTTCCAATACCAATTTCCTGCATTGTGCTACCCCTGGGCTCTGGGTTAACCTGAGAAGAGTCAGACTAGACAGCAGGTTAATGACGAGTGCATCTGTGTGCTAGGAGCTAATACCATCCTGGTGTATTGTTTCATGTAAAGCTTCATGTCAAAAAGCTTTTGGAACTCTAAAGTTAAAAAAAATCCTATTTTGTACATACATATAAGTCCTGATACAATTTTTTTCTAGTACATGGTACTATAACTCTATTCGTTTCAGCTGCTTCTGATTGACTCTAGTGCCAGCAAGGTGAGAAATCAGCTTATGTGTTGGGTAAAAAGATAAAATGGTTGCACAGATCATAGAAATTTTTCATCTCCCAGTATTTTTGAATGAGAACTGACTGTATAATAATTGCAGAGCTGTTTGAATCCAACCAGATTCACATTTCCACAGCTGCCTGATCCCTGTCAATTATGACACATCCATGAAGCTTGGTCAATGTAACCAATGCAGATTTGCTGTACATGGGTGCTGGGGAGATTGCTGCCTATCAGGCGCTAGACCAGGACAAGATCTAGCAGTTTCTAGGACATATCTGGCAAATGCAGATTAAATTCTTCCCATGAAAAAACTGGAACAAATTTCTCTATGTAGCCTTATAGTAACACAAAAAATAGTCTACCAATATAGCTTCTGAGACAGATTTTTTTGTTACTATTCCTACAAATACACATTTATTTGTGAGAGTTCATCTTGTCTCTATCTGTATTATTCCAGGTTCACTATATATTTTCAAGCAGTATAATCACAATCGGTAAAACCCCACTCTATTTTGCTGTTATATTTAACCAATGATACCTGTGCTGAGCATTAATGTTATGTGACTAGTTCTTGCTATTGGCAGCTTTCTGTAAGTGAATATGTAAAGCTTCTTTCACCTATCCTCTTCCTCTGCTAAAGCATAGGGGCATTCTGATATCATAGGTGCCCTGTATTCAGCCTATTCTGTAAGCATCCTATCCTTTCAAAACATCTGAAATGCCTCGGTCTGTGTACTGTTATCAAAATACTTAAAAATAGGACTTTATTAACCCTGTAACTTTGAAAGTCTCTGTCCAAGCTTGAATGCCATTGTGCTCTTCTTTCTAAGAGCTTGACAGCTACTAATAAAGACTGTCAAGCTTGGCATGAATTTTCCCACAGATTTTACCATCCCTCCCACTTTGCACACTCATTTGTCTTTTCATCTTTGAAGTCTAGAATACCTAGGAATTGACTGCCTTCTTTAGGCCTTCTTTCAAATATTTCTGGAGCCTGAAACTTTACATTTATTGTATAATTTGGGTCCTATTTCATAGCCCTGTCAAACACACTTTTTAGTCTTTTGTGATGTTCTGTTGCTGTACTCTCAAAAGTCAGAACATCATCTCTGTGCACTTCAATAGATTCAGTTCCTTCAAGAAATATGTAGCACTTGAAAATTCTTGGGAATATATTTCAACCCAAAGGGAGTCCATGAAACTACTGCCTCCTGTGTGGTGCATTGAATGTGGCTTGCCTTGAATTCCTCTTATCTGAGGAGATTTGTAAAACCAAAGTAGATATACATTTAAGTTAGTGCAAGAATAATGCCTCACTTCATGGAACTTTTTTTTCCACTCTATTTCGTTCTCTTAGATCTAAACAAAAACAGATAAGGCAGATTTTCTTTCCATGTTAGTGGTACCTATTGAGAGGCCATTTCTAATATCTCTTGCCAGTTGTTAACTAAATGGTTGAGTTTCTGTTTCCAGCTTAGAGATCTGTAAAGCAACAGGCTCTGTGGCCTGTACATACATACCACTATGGACAGCTGGTCTTCTACATTACCCTTTCTGGACTCTTTCATGACATACAACCTCTGCATTTCATGCTGGCTGCAGCACGTTTTAAATTGAGTTGCACCAAAATATTAATTCCCACTGATTTTAATTGAATTGTTTTAATTTTTGTTTTCAATTGAAGTCTTCTACTTTAGCTTCACATTATAAGATCTCAATTGTACTGAACTTTCTACTAGGTAATTTTGTTTCTGTTTCAGTTGCTTGGAGTGCCCCTCATATTCTGCTATTACAAACTGACCCAAAGGTTCTGTCCCTTTACAAAGCCCGTACAAGCACCTTCAGAGTTACCTACCCAGACCTTGGGAAGAAGTGCAAATTTGGAAAGCAGCAGGACTTGTTATGTGCAGGCAAGGCTTGGAAACACACGTGTAAGAATAACCCAGACAAAAGCCATATCATATCACTAATACATGTTCCAAAAGACACACTGACAGACACTGCAAAATAGTCCTATAATATATTGGAGTTCCAGTGATTTAACTTCATGTTACACACACATCTACCCAGGGGCCAACGTCATTGGAGCTGGAGATGCTGGTGCTCAGTCATAGGAGGCCAATGTAACCAATGCCCTGTGCTTCCATGTCCTAATAACATGTCTTTGGTAGCTACCACACGTGGCTGCTGCTTCCTTGGTCTGACACACCTTGCCAGCCTCATGACAAAAGCCAGAACAGCCAGATGTACTCCATTTTTTTGTCATTTATAAAGGGACAGTGTTGTCCACAACTAGGCATGCACAAGGGCACAAACTCTTAGTTAGAGATAAGGTGAACAGAAATGGACTTTATTTGGGTCATCACTTTGCCCAAGATGGTCTCCCTTGCCATTACCTTCTGACCTCTCAGTTTCTCTTAATCTCTGAATTGCACTGCCTAAGTGCTGTGAAAATGCCAAGTAGCCAACAACTCCACAAAACCCCACAGCTTGCATTCTGTCTCTTTCAGGAAAGAGAAATTGACTGTGAGTGAGAGGGTTTGGGCTTCCTCCTGAGCACAGCACTGTCTTAATGGGTTCTTTTCATCTCTTTGATCAAAGTTCTGAAGCAGAAATATTCCAAATAATTTTTTGAGGCCATTAACACTAGCAAAGACCTGGATTCACAAACCCCAGGCATTAAAGGTAGTGATCTCCTAGTTCCCATGTGCAATACTTCTTCAACCAGGTATGCAAAAGTCCTAAGATGCAAATGTTCCAATCTTTTTCATCTTCCCCTACCCATTCCCCTATGAACCTAGACCTTTCTGCACTCATGGTGAGAGTTTAATGTATATTTTGAGTTGACAGAGGTGGGAACTGAGCTGGGTTAAAGTCTGCAGCTTTGGCTGTGGCATGTGGTGTGTTGGAGATGCACAGAGAGAAGTAATGTCCTGTAGTTCCTCTTTCCACCTCCCATATGAGAGCAAATCCATTTGAACGCAGAAGAGTCATGGCAGCATGTGTGCTGGCACTTGTTGAGGCATGGTGATTTTCCTACCAGGTCCAAGACAGGTACTGGGAAAGCTAACAGGAGCTGAGCAGTGAGGTCTCTGTGTAGCTGGGGCACAGAGGGTCTGTAAAGAAAGAAATTACTTCAGTAAATAGGTAATCAGTTTTTGACATTTTTCATTAAGTACAGGTGCATAGGAATATGTGTTCAAACACATACATAACCATATAGAGAAACAGCAATATTAAAATTGTTAGATTCTCTAAAGGCTAAAAGGGATTTAAAAAATTGCTTACTGAAAGAAAGCAATACTTCTACAACTGTTGTATGCTCAGGATTCTTATCCCCTCAAGTAGTAAGTAATATACATATGCCTGAAGATTAAATCAGATATGCATTAGAAGCACAGCTTCTGATTCGCATTATTTCAAATTATATACTGAAATTCCAAAGGCAGATCTTTTTTCTTTTTCTTCTAGGAACTTGCAGTATAAATTACAAGAACAACTTTTTCAAAATGTGTATAAGCAATGTATATCAATAAGGTGTTGTGCATAAAGAAGAATGTGATTTTTTTCAGCCTGGCTATTTGAGCATTCCTGCTTTCTGCCAAGTGGAAGGATATAATAGTAAGCCAAACAAGAACCATATGTGAAGAAAAGAAATTACAACCTATATAAAAGGAGATAGCTGGTTTGTTAAGAAAAATTGGAGAGGCTTATACAATAACAACGAGAAAAAATAAATAGCAGGAAGGAAGTAAACTCATGAATAAAGATCGGAGGTAATGAGCTTAAAATGACTAAACTAGGTGCTGCTTAAAACTTTCTCAAGACAAATGAAGATGAGACACACAGGCAGAAGTATTTAAGGCCATTGCACACATAGCTGCTGATATAAGATAAAGAAATCAAATGTAGAAATGAACAAAGACGCAAATAATGCCAAGGACGTAAACAGGCAGAAGAAAGATTCAAGTTTATGTTTTGCATGTAAAGAAATTAGTGTAAAAGCATGCTGAAGAAAATTGTTGTGTGTATAAAATTCTGACAAGAACATGTAAAAGGGGGAGATGAAAATAATTCTGGGTGTATTTCTATGTAGATGTGAAGTTTGAAACTAGAAGCAAATTTTCAAACTTTCCATCATGCAGCAGTGAGCAAGTCCCAGTAGTCTGAAGCGTAAACCCAATCACTAATAATATTTCCATCTCCTTTTATTTTCTTCCATCTTATTTTAGATATCAGATCTCAGATGCACTCTTGGTTCCAAAGACTTTTTGAATCAAGGGAAAATAAACCCTTTGTTTTGTTTTCAACTTGGGAAAATAAATAATTTTTCTCTTTTTTTTAACTCAGACATTATATCCATAATTATCCCAGACATTCTTGGGATGTTGTAAGCTATTTTCTTTCTGTAATGCCAGGATAGCATTTCAGATGTTTCAGATCCATGCCCCAAAAGAGCTGACATTAAGAAGTTGAATAATTAGGGATTTAGTATCACACTAAGGAGTAGCTGGTGTCTGTCCTTCTGGGCTACAAAACTGTCATGAGCCTGTAGGACCAGTCTAAGAACTCAAGGAGCTTTGTACTATGAAGATGCAAAGTTAAGATGGATTTTGAATGACTTTATGTTGTCAGTGGAGTACTGTGCAGCAGGTATATCTTGCATGAATATTTCCTGGTATTTGTGAATAGATTTTCTGGGAAATTAACTTGAGCAAACTGTGGACTGAAACACCATGGTTTCTCCTAGCCCTAGCGTTACGTGTGCACTTAGCTGACTAACTGTGCTTCACTGTCTTTGGAGGGGTGGGACAGAGCAGTCTTTCTTTTTTTAAAAAAATTTTTGAATTCTTTTGTATTACTGTTCTATTTTAGCTACTGGAGGCATGCATCAACATAAGAATCTTCATTTTCATTTAATATAAAGCAATTTCTTAACTCTCATGATTTCAAAGAAAGCTTCAACAAATGAAACACATAAGCAATGAAGGCTCTAAATAGTCTCTGAAAATACTGTGTATTGTAATTTTTACATGTGTTACAATAATATAGCCTGTGATCATCAGGTATTTGGTTTATTGGTAATGTAAAAATCACAGGGACAACCTACTTGAAGAAGATGTGAACAGTCAATAATAAATGCTTCAACACTTCTGAGGATGAAGCATCTTGGTTTTGGGTACTCTGTTTTAGTTGGGACACAGAATAAATTACTGTTGTATGATAGGCATTTTTCCTCACCTCTTTTTCTGAGGCAGTAAAAAGAGGTAATTTTTCTTGGTATTGTTTTTTCTCTTTATAAATGATTAAACAGAAAGTTCTTTGCAAAGCAGCTAATGACCAGTGTGGACTCATGTTATTTGGTTTATGGTGATGAGATGGTATGTGGTAAAGGTGGTGCCAGAGAGGACAATGGAGCAGCAGTATCTATTTCCATTATTGTTGAATGGGCTCATTGGCTTTAAATGAGCTTCTGTTTCAATATAACAAAAAATCCAGGCTTGGTAAATTAGACTTGTGATTTCATGAAAAAAAAAAAAAAAAAGGGAAAAAAAAAAGGAGGAAATCTAATCTGTCCTTACTGAGCTTCATGACTTTTATTTTTATTTTCTTTAAAGAGAAAAAAGATTTTTTTACAGAGAAGACTGTCAAATGAATACTGGTATGAGCTTCTCTATGGATTTCCTGAATATAGCATTTTAAAAGGTTGTCTTATCAAACCAATTCCCACCACACACTTCTCTGTCAAACCTCCCCTTAAAAATAATCTTTGCTATTTCTGGACATTGATCAGACAGACACAAAACAAAGTCATTCCTCTGCTCTCTTTGGATATTAGACAAAACAGTCCTAAGCTGGAATTCATTTATGTCCACAGCTTTTGAGTCCTAAGGTAGAGACTTCCCTGACAAGGTAGTAAAAACTGACCTAGTAAATATTACTTTAATTGTCTGTTAATTACATTATTTTTTCCTCAGAATTGTTTATTTCCTTCCTGTTTTCTTGGCTAGCAGAATTATATGGCACATATACATAACATATATAATGCATATATACATGACAAGAATATGACAGAATGGTATCTTTTTTTGGGAGTGATATTTTACTTCTATCATCAAGATATAGTTTCTGTTTCCCTTCTGTTTTCTATGCAAAAATATAGTTTCCAAGTCATAATTGAATTCATAGTAAGAGTGTTATTGTGTTTTACCACTTACATTTTAGACAATTCAAGTAGCTCCATGACAAATACTGGCTCAAGCTCTAATTTTGTTAAACAGATGTATTCATTTTTTTAAATTGTTATTCAGAATACAAACATGCATTTATATTTTAGTGGTGTTTATTTATGCTATGGAAATAAATAACATTTTTGTAGTAATTTCATTTTTAGTACTGAGTCAGACTTCCAGGGATAGTTCTGTTCTTCCTCTGCCAAAGCTGTGTAGTTCCCACTAATATAATACCAGTCTTTCACAGCTAATTCTTTTTAACTGATGCAGCATCCTTCTACTTAATAGCATTTCAGTAGAGATTAAAATGTAGTTTTCAGTGTGCAATCACTGGCTGCCCATGCACAGATACTGCTTCTCATGCACAAAATAGTGGCTGAGAAGTTTAATGTTCCTCTGTCGCTTAAATCATGGCAATATCTAAAAGCTTTCATGGAATTAAGTCCCATTATCCAGACAGTGTGAAAGGGTGAAGGTTGTGTAGTGTAGAAAAGAAGAATAACTGGGGAAATAACAGACAAGCAGATGAGAAAGAGAAAAGGGTGGGGTGGCAAAGGATTGCTTGGCCATAGTGGGGGTCACTGTCCAGGACAGAGTGCGTGGCCGTATATCACAACAAAGAAGACTTAGAGGACAGGTGAAAACTGATTGGCAAATAGAGTTCATTCCCATTCACGTAAATTCCCTTTTAGCTTTTATCTGTGGTTGCTATATAGAGGACGCATAGGTTTCACATCTGCACAGCTCTCTCTCCTCCTTCTTCCCCCAGTAGCAGCTGCAGAGGGCAGTTCACTGCACAATTGAAAAAAAATTAATTAGTAAACAGTTTTTGATTTTAAGTAATGGTTAATTTGGTGAATATTTCTATTTTTATTCCCTCTTAAGTGAAAACGTGTTATTTCATAAAGACACTGTATCATTTTTTTCCCTCTTCTTTCCATTAGTCTTATTTCCTAAATATTGTCAAATGGAGCATTAGGTTAAATATTGTTCCTTTCATACAACTGGAAATATGATTAATATGTATTGGATAGGTTATGAAGTATTTATATTTCAAATTACATTGACTGCCACGTAGGAATTTACTATATTTCCTTTCCCCCTCTGTCTTCTCTCTTAGTTTTAATTCACTCAGAAAATTATTTTCTTGCCAATGTTTTTATATATCTGTATTTATACACTGTTCTTTAAGACCCTCAAAATACTGACATATCTGCATTCTTTCCCAACCACTGTGTCCTCTGCCTGCCATGGACTTTCTGAAAAGCACCATGATTGAAGTGACCTTGATACTATCCTCATATTCCTTCATTTCTGTAACTGACTGAAGTTTACTAATCCTGAGCAATCTCATTTATTTCCTTTTGTATCCCTCAGATATGTAGGTGTTACCAGACCACAGTTAAGAGAATCCAGAATCAACCCCATGGTATTCACAAGGGATAAGTAGTTTGCTCTATGGAGAATTGCTGGGCCCTCAAGGCTCAGGCTTCTGTAGGACTTTCCTGTGTCTATTCCTCCTGACTGGGCATATTAAAATTCTCCATGCTTTAGTTCTCACTGGGATGGGAAAGAAGGGGTTTTAATGCACCAGAAATCAAGTAGAGAGGAAAGTATAGGACTATGCACAGGTGGCCACCAGTAGAAGGTTAAAGGGGACTTGGAAAACTCAAACATTTGTCCTAAGACAGCAGGAAGCAGATGAAAGCACTCTGCCTGTTTGGCTTTTAATCACATCCCAGGTTTCTCCTGAGGTAGTACCAACTGTGCAATCTTCCTTTACTTACAGCTCACAGGACATAATACAGAAAATCTAGAGCTCTTTATCTGGCTCTCTCCATTTCCATTGATTTTTCCTCCTTTATCCCTTCTACCTTTTTGTGAGGAGTAGTCCTTGTATTCAAAGTTTCAAACTGCTGCTCTTACATTTGTCCCACAGGAGTATTTTATTGAAAAGGCTATTTTCCTTTTCCTCCCCAGATTGTTCTCTTTGGGGTTTTGTTTTTCTTCTTCTTCTTGTTCTGTTTGGGGTTTTTTGTTTGTTTCTTTCTTTTCTCTTGCATGTGACTTAAACTTAAATTCTGTAGGTTTTGTTGGTATTTCAATGGATGAATATAAGCAAGTATTTTTTTATTTTGAATGCTTCCCTAGAAGTAACTGTTTTTTCTCTGACTTTCATGTATAAACACGGGTTTAAAAATTTGATTTCAGAGCTTGTTGATAGAGGTAGAGTAGATTTCTGTGACTGTTTTTTTTTGAGATTGATTCTAAACCTTTTGCATATCATTCAGCCATAGAGTAAAGGGAAATAACAACACTGGGGACTTGTCACCTTCTCCATGGTTTTGAATTTCCTTTTCTTTCTTACCTTCAGGAAATGACAAGGGTCTGGTTTGTTGTCACCAGGGTCATTCTCTCTTCTGCCTGGACATGTTGCTTGTTTGTGATGACTATAGCAGTTGTACTTGTGGGACAGAAACATTAAGCAGGCAATGTTTCCCATCTCTATTTAAAAGATTTTAAAAAGCAATCAAAAAGCCAAAAGCAGAATGGATGCTGAACCTGGCCACAGCACCTGGGTGTCCCTGGCTCTCCTGGCCTGGGCACAACTGGGCTGAGCCCTGGCTGGCACGGCCCTGTCCTGCCCTGCCCGGGGCTCCCCCTCAGCTCCCAGCTCTCCAAGGAGTAGCTGGCCCATGCAGCATCCTGACAGCAGGCTTTAGTTGATTCCATTTGGCTTTTATCTTTCCTTGTCCTTAAATGCAGCAATTTTACTCAAGACAAGTTTCTGCACATTGCCTTTCAGATTTTCTTTGCATACCCCAATACTGCATGAAGCCATTGACAATGTGTTTTCTGTTAGTCCATGCACATTCTTCTTCTCTGTCGAGACTCATGAAAGGAAAAGGAAAGAGTTCTCTCACTGTATCTTGTAGGAGGAAAGTCAAGTTAATCTTTCACAGTTGCGCCTTTGTTCAAAAGCCAGACAAAATCAGGCACTATTTTTAAAAAGCTTGCTTCAGTTTTCCATTAGTAAGTTGTAACATCATCACTAATTAATAGAATGTGATCCTAGGAACACTTTGATTACTCTGGGGTCAATAGATAAATGAAATATAAAAGAAGATTTATCTTCCTAAGTAAAAGTGTAAAACTTAATTTATAGTAGCAGATTTGTTGTCTCCCAAGTTACATGACTCTAATGATCCAAAGAAAATGACAGGAATGAGACAAATTACTTAAAGGGAGATTGCATGGACCGTATATCTTCCTAAGCTATTAGATCTCCAGGGATCTCTTCCAACACAAATTATTCCAGAACTGCATAAATAAAGGGTACAAACACAGCTTCTACATCAGAAGCAAAGCCTCCATCTTTTTTTGGGACAGATGGTCATTAAGACAAGTTTCCATCATATCAGGAAAATATCAGATATCAGAAAAGCTATCCAAACATATTGCCTGGAAGAAATCTTCCAATTCACTCATGTACAACTTGGGATTTAGAAGGAAAAAAGATGCCTTCTCAATCTCCAGTACAGAACTAACAAGGATTAATATTTGTTTTGTCCATGTTGAAATTAATCTGATTATATTATGCATTAATTTGGTAAATTAGGCACTTTGAAGAATGGAGGCCTTCTCAGTTGTGACTTTGATGCATTTTTGTATTTTGTTTAGTCTAATGAAATGTCAGTAGTTTCATCAAGGTACATTTACTTAATTTCAGTTTGGCTTGACCATATAGAAAGTATATGAAACTCTTACTCCTGTAGTTTTAAGCATACTTCAAGTACCTGTAAGAATACATCTAGTGTGAGCGAGATTTTGACAAATCATTTTACTCTTTCTAAATGTACTCTTTCTAATCTGTTCACAATTTTTATTAATGTTTATAACCAATAAGTGGGTCTTAAATGTATTTTAAATAAAATCTTCAATACAAATTTCTGATTAGCATAACTTAAAAAGAAACTATCACTTAGTAAATATTCACTTATGTTTACACTTAAGTAAGTCTGCATATCAGTAATTTTTTTAAAAGAAAAAGGCTTTAATAGCTGCTTTTTCCAATCCCTAGATAGTCATGAGGGTAGGCAGGTATTGCTGCAGGCAAACTCAGCATTTAAATATGCACCTCACTATGGCTATTCCATGCCCCACATGCTACAAAATGAGGTTACTGTGGGATGCAATATTATACCATCCTTCTGCATGCTAACAGGAGCCTGTGTGAACCTTTTCCTTATGCCAGTGAGTATCTGCAATCCTAGCTTTCTCAGTGATGCCAGCATGACACCTGGAAGGAATAACACTTGAACAATCTGAATGATAAACTCGTGATCTAGTCTTTAATAAGTACATTTATACAAGATGGCACATTTCAGAGGTTCCTCTGAGAAAGGTATCTGATAATTTCCATTTACATTCAGGACCTTTTTGGTTTTAATATGGACTGGATATCTGAGACCTAAATGCCTAAAAGGCTGCTACTGTCCTACTCTAGCTCTGCTTGCTGCAGTGGGAACTCTAAGGTGTAGAAGTTAGCCAGGTGGTGTTGAACTAAATTTGGTTTAGACAAGCATAGGACTGTGCTTAATTTTCTTATTTCATAAGTGTATAGCTACAGGAATAGACACTTACAACTTTAAGACATCAGTAACTGCAAAAGGGTAAATCAATAATGTTTTTATACATTTTTAAATGCTCTCTAACGTTTGCTTCAGGTCAAATATAACAGAATTGTCTGAACAAAGTGGATTATAAAAAAATCAAGGTATTACACTTGTTTAATGTTCAGCAATTGTTCATTAAAAGATTGGTTCATTTTCAGGTGAATTCATTATTCAAATTATTCATTGGTTTTTTGGTTTCCTAGCAGTTCATGAGCTTTTCTCTACTGACACAATACAATGCTGTGCTAGTAGCTTATTGAAGTTTAATAATTTTATTTATTCAAGCCTTAAAGTATTATTTGATTCTCTCAGTGGAATGGTTTAGGTGCTTAGGAGACTCACTAGCACACTATGAATTTGATATTTCCCATACCAATATGTTATTTCAAATGAATGACTTATAAATATTTGAGTGGAAATTATATTATTCATAAACATTCATAGTAATCTGGATGTTCAATTATGCACAGAACATGAAAAAGAGAGAACGGCAGATGAAGACAAATTTAAAACAGTTTTGGTAGAAACAGTCATTTCGGGAGATATTCTAATATATGATAACTTTGATTAATATCTTCATGATATTTGTGATTTTATCTTGGGTTCAATCATACTTCTTCTTTTGTTCTTCATTTTATTCAATCTGATTTTCAAAGCCCATTTTCGTACATGTTGGTATGGAATGGATAATGGGCTCTTCCCTCCAGCTGCCAGTTCCTCTGCAGACACAGCTTCATTAAAGGGCTAAAAAAGCAAAAAACCGTTCCTGAACAAAGGTTCCGTTTTCAAGCATGTGTGGAAAAGGCATTCCAGAGACCTTGTGCAGGTGTGAAAAATAGTCTGTATGCAAACCAGTAATTGCAAGCTAATGCAAGACATGGGATGTACTCTTTAGGTCTTTGTATTTGAAATTTGATTTATATTGAGAAAAGGCCTATAAATTCTGTGTATTTCTCTTAACTCTTGTAATGTGAGATAGTTACAGTAAGTGATGGCCTGATGGAAGCAGCTAAAAATATAAACCCTAAAGGGAAACTTTGGATTATCCTGTGGAAGTAAGCAATCATCATGGAGAAATCTAGAGGCTGCAATTCATGCTATTTTGAAAGTATGGTTTATATGGAAATGGGATTCTAAGATGTTTCTCTGTTTTCCTGTTCCTCGGCAGGACCTCAAAAAAAAAAGCAAGGAGGGAAGAAAGGAACTATGCTTTCACTTTTTCTGCTTGTGGTTAGGGAAGACATCTATGATTTATTATTTTCATAAGTGGAAAAAATGAATATCCAAACATCCAGCAAGATCTGATGGAGTGACCTGGAGCAAAGAGGGGCTTGTGTTTACCTGATCTCTTTCCTGTATTTTTACATATACATATATAGATAGATAGATTATATAGATATCTTTCCATGTATTTCCAGACTGTTTCCCCTCCATATGTTATCTCTCTTTCCAGTCTTTCAGATCCAGCCCCAAGACTGTAGTTGGCTGGAGTAGAGGCAGGAATGATTTCATTCCCCATGATGCCTTTACATGGTTGCACAGAAAAGACCTCAGTTTCTAACTTTCAGACAGGTTGGAAGAACCAGCAGGAGTATCTCTTCCTAATTATCCATCCTGAAAAGGGATTACAGTTGGGCTCTTTATAGCAGGAATGACCATATCTTTACTATCCATATTCATTTTTTGGTGGAGTCTTCTTGCATATATATCAAAGCAAAGCAGCAGCAAGGGGATACAAAAATCCCCAAGAGCTGATACAGAGATGCAAGGCTAAACACCTCTATTTTTACATTTATCTGTATTAAGATGGTAAAAATCTTGGATTTCACTGGATGTGGTTGAAGTTGTGTCAGGGGAGGTTTAGGCTGGATATCAGGAAAAGGTTCTTCACCCAGAGGGTGGTTGGGCACTGGAACAGGCTCCCCAGGGAAGTGGGCACCGCACCAGCCTGACAGAATTCAAGAAGTGTTTGGACAATTTTTTCAGGCACAGGTGTGACTCTTGGGGTGTCCTGTGAAGGGCCAGGAGTTGGACTTTGATGACCCTTCCAATTCAGCTTATTCTGTGATTCCATATTTCTGTGATATTGGAGCCCAGGAGCACCTTAGATGAGGCATGATGCTAAGATTAAAGTTTCCTATTTGTGCGTGTTTGTTTAAAATTAGATATTCTTCTCTACACACATGCTTCCAGTTGGAAAAGATACTGTGCTTTCATGATGCCTTATGTTATGAATTTCAAACATGCAGAGCAAGGATTTAATCCACTTGTCAGTCTGTGGTGAAAGCATGTGCATCCCTTTTGAAAAATCAGCCATTGCCTTAGAGAATACATGAATGGTTGCTGATTTTCCAAGATATACAGCATTGTGCACCCTTG
Organism: Ploceus nigricollis; assembly: GCA_013399945.1. NCBI lineage: Eukaryota > Metazoa > Chordata > Aves > Passeriformes > Ploceidae > Ploceus > Ploceus nigricollis. The sequence goes on from VXBC01012281.1 coordinate 1,192,731, forward strand.
AGAATGGTAAAACCTTTCCTGCATAAAAGCAGCAACTACATTTAAAAAGTCAAACGTATCAAGAGTCTTTGCAGTAAAGACTCTCCAAGATATTGCCTGCATGATAGGCAGTGAAATTATATTATGCAAATTGCATGCAAATATATGCACCGCATATGATAATTAAAACCTTTGTAAATACATATTTGCAAAATACAATCCATCATGGTCCACAAGGTTATAATCTACATTTTTAAATGAACAGTGCAAAAACTTTGAACATTCACACGGAAGTGAATGATGATAATTTGAAACATTGTGATCTGTCATTTACCAACTTTATGTTCTTTACAGAGTGTCATTCATTCATTCAAAAAAAATCTGATTGACTAAATAAGATATTCAAGCCCTTACCAACAGTTTTTGTTTGTGTGAAATATAATAACAAATGTGCTACTGTGACTGTGAGCCTTCAGTAATCATGAATGGGAAGCGAAAAATACTGTATGCAATGTCATGAAGCAGAACCTGACAAGAACAGAAATTTTACCAAGAAATGTGACAAATTACTTGCAGAAAGCGGCCTTGGAATTACTTTTAAACTTTTTAAACTTTATATCTCAATTTCTCTCATGACATAACACCTCCTGTAGGACATTAGACTTGAAACCATAATGGGTACACAGAGCTGTCTCAAATGGAGCAGGGTTAACTGGTAAATCATATCCATCTCTTCTTCAGTCACTCTGATCCTTGGCATGCTCCTCAGTCTATAGTCCATGGGAGGTTTACAGCCCAAAGTGCCTTTGTAGTGCTGTGTGAGTTCTCAGTCTAAAATCTGCACAGTCTGGCACCAAATGCTCCTCTTGTACCTTCTTTTGTGTGTGCATGACACCATCAAGGTAGCAGTCTTCTGTTTACTTTTTGCTTTCTAAAGCTTTCCCAGAAGGAGCTTCAGGGGTTTTCTTCTCATGTTTCCAGTGTGCAGAACTGATATTCCCATGCTTTCAGCTCATTTTAGTCAAGAGTGTCTTATGGAGGTGAGCAAACTGGAGAAATCTAAAGGCTGGAATTCAGATACATTTGACCCCAGCACAGTTTGTGGGAAAAGGAAACATACGAATCCCAAAGTACCTTGTGATGCTGGTTGAGAAAGAAACAGAGCTTGGGAAGGCGATGACTCCTACCTAGCTCCATCTGTACATACAGGAGCCAAACTACTGGGCTATATTGAGGCCTATATCAGAGGAGGTGAATCTCCAGATTCACCTGGAGTACCGTGTCTAACTCTGGGGACCCAGAAGGTTTTGGACCTGTTGGACCACCTTCAGAGGAGGCTGCCAAGATGATCAGAGGGATGGAGCTCCTCTCCTGTGTAGACAGGTTGAGAGTTATTAAACCTGGAGAAGAGTAGGCTTCAGAGCCTATGGCACCTTCCAGCACCTAAAGAGGGCCTACAAGGAAATGTAGAGAAATTTTTTACAAGGGCTTGTAATGATAGGACAGGAAGGAATGGTTTTAAACTGAAAAAGGGTGGGTTTAGATAGGATATTAGGAAGAAGTTATTTATTGTGAGAATGGTGAGACACTGACACAAATTTCCCAGAGAACCTGGGGATGCCCCATCTTTGGAAGTGTTCCAGGCTAGGCTGGATGTGGCTTTGAGTAACCTAGTCTAGTGAAAGGTGTCCCTGCCCATGGCAGGGGGGCTGGAACTAGATGACTTTAAACAACCCTTACAACCCAAGCTGTTCTATGGTTGCATGTTATCACCTGTTTGTCTTCCTTTCAGCTGAGAAAATTTAGTGAACTTGATTCTTCTGGTTTTGAGGAGGTCAGCCAGTTGTCAGCAGGCCTCAGGTTACAGACTGACAGTACACAGCCTTTCAGCCTGCTCTTGCCAGCAGTGACATACAGGCTTATCTGTAGCCATGGGATTAATTTCCTGATATTGTTAGGATTTATAACACAGGTAAAACTATGCTTTCTAAAAATTCCTGGTTGGCATCTAAAGAAAGGTCTCCCACTCTTCAATGCAAGTGTGTAATTCTGGCGAATTAGCTAAATGAGTAAGTGCAAAAAATGGCCTTTTGTTTCCCATGTTTGCAACAATACTCATTAGCAATAATGATCAGCACCCTTTAGCTGACATTGCTGACTGCTGGGATTGACTGACAATGCATACGCCTGAGGAGGAAAGTCACTTTGTGAGCTGCTGACTTGTGACTATTGGACAGTCTCAATTTTCTTTACATGGCATCTTCTGTTTAAGGCATGTATTACACAGACACTGAGTATCTTTGGTAGTGCTCCATATTGCCAGAGAATAGGCCCATCCTCCTTCATAATAAGATAATTGTGTTTTTTCTTCACATCAGGCTGGTGAAATAATTCTTTAAAAAAATCTGTTCCCAGAAGAAAGCAGCTGAGCAGTCAGCTACAGAGCTGTTCATGAGTAACTCTGGGCCTGATTCTGTCACCTATGATCATAGCAAGTGGCAACACTGATTTTTTTTTTTCCTATGAAATTATTCCACTTGCCACGCTGCTATTTTTTGGGCTGGCCTTATGCTGAGCTCAGTTTCCATCCATTCTGCCAGTAAAGAAGAGGAGGTATACAACTCTTGCATGCAGACGGGAGAATGTGTGCAGGCTTTTCCAGTGGGATGCTGTCAGAAAAGACTTCTAAAAAATGAGCAAGTGAAATTTGCAGGCTTCCATGTCTGACCAGCTCTGGAAATTGAGCAAAATAGTGATAAGTAGCATTTCATTATTAGCAAATCATTATTTGATTTGTCAGAATCAAATAACAAATTATTTAAATGCTACTTATCACTATTTTGGGTTTGGTAGCATTTTGAAATACCTCTACATATGCAGTGTCTGAGCCTCTATAAAAGCAGCATCTGACTACTACACAGAAAGACAGTTTTACAAAAAGCACTTTCCAATTAAAATGTCCAGCCTTTTAAAAATATATGTATATAATCAAGCATAAAATAATTGTTTTTAAAAATACAGATATTAACATATCAACAAAATGTCGTGGCACTTTATTGAATGTTGAATTCTCTGAGTGGTGCTGTCCTCATACGTAAATGCATTAGAAGTTTGGCAGAACAGCAGGCCAGCTGGCAGCCTTGAGAGTGTGGCAAGAAGGCATTCAGCACTGGACTCTGCAGAGATATATATCAACATGACAGGGGAGGTGTACTGACATGGCCTTTGTTTTGTGGAAAGAAGGCAAGGCAAGAATGTACATTCTGAGCCTTTCGTATGACAGTTACGGTCACCTAGTTCCCTGCCACCCTGTTTGAATGGGATATCTGTAGGGAGCCACTGTGAAGGTTGAATACTTGAAACTAAAGAGATAGAAATCATGTTAATATGATTGATTTATTTAGTTTTATAATGACAAGAATATCTGCTGTAGGCAGAAGGATTATTGCAGAAATAATTCATTTAGCATTTAAAAGGGCTTCTTGCTCTTAATTTCTTCTCTTTTATAACTTGTCCATAGAGAAAGAAAATATCTCATAATGAATGAAAACTTCTTAAGAAAACATAACCTCAGCTAATGCAAAGGGAGTTGCAGCTCTCCAGTCAGAGGACTCTAAATCAATTGCCCTCTATAGCTTTGGTCAGTCAGATCAAACCATTCAAGGGTGGAGGAATCAAACCGCCAGTCAGTATCCGTGACTGACAAATGTGTTTCATTTTCTTTACCTGTGAAAGGATGCTAACTTCACAATAATCATAGGGAAAACAGTTCTCATAAACAATAGTTTGTTTACTTTTGTGGATTTGCCTGTTTGGAAAAAGCATCTGGATGAGTAACTCTCTAAACACTGTGCTGAGAAGCAGAGCAGAGCTGCTGCTGCATCACTTAAGAGTTAAGCCCTGAAGAGATGAAAATAGAAAGGCTGATTGCTGGTTGTCTCATCAGCCCTTGTGAAGAGCAGCTGACAGTATTCATGTTTGGAAGAGAAGAGGAAATTGGAAATCCATTCCATTTCTCCCAGTGTTTCAGTCACAAGAATATATGTGACTGCAGTTCAGAAAATACAGGGCGGCTAAAGCCACAATTCAGTGATGTCCATTATCACATATTAACAGAACAGTAAACTGAAAAAAAAATAGCTTCATTTCTTCAAACTCCATCTGTGATAGTTGGAACTAGGACTTCTGATCCTCTGGGGTAGCTTTGAGCTTTTTCCCTTTCCACCTGAATTTTGTTTGACTGAGCATTGAGATTTGAATTTGGCATGATTAATGTCAGCCACCAGACTGGGACTTGGACCAAGAGCAGCTTGCAGAGTATCAGTGACCATTTTGACTGTGATAAACACCACAAAACCGTAATAAAAGCTGTTCTTTTTCTCTTAAGAGCAAAAAGAGTGGTTGCTAGTTTGACACCCACATGCTTTTCCCTCCCTCACTGTTTCTGTCATCACACTTTAAACTCCCTCACAGAGCTTCAGATCAACAGTTGCACAAGATACCCAGCACATTTCAAGGCTAGATTGTCACACACATGGACACTTACCAGGGATGGCAGTCTGGGTAATGGATATTAGGCCACCTCCTGAAATCTGTAGCAAAGACAGGCTAGCAAAAAATGTTATGTGTGGTGCTACTTGCTATTCAGCAGGATGAAAGAGGGATAGTAGGAGGAATGTACTTTTTCTGACAACAAAAGAATAGTATGTGCTTCCTATTTAAAATGAAATTTCATTTTTATGTTGACTCAGCTACTGGTCTTGTGATTCTGTCACTGATATTTACACTGTCATCTGACCATCAGTATCATGCAGTTGCCCAGCAATAAAAAATGTCAATTTTTTCCCCCACCATCTTCTGGACCACTATCCATTTATTCGTATAATACCATGACACCAGGGGTACAGTGCTTTCAGACAATCTTTTTTAACATATATATAAACAGCAAAAAGGAATCCAGAAAGATGTTATAACAGGATCTTGGGTCTCTAATAATCCTCCCACAGCTGCAGGTAGGGCTGCACATCCCACTCAGGGTAAATTTCAGCTCAGTCAGCCTGCAGCTGCCAGGATGGCACAGATCCCCTAAGAAACCAGAGGATTCCTCTTTGCTTCCTTGACTTTACTGAAAGTAGGGCAAAGCTCCCATATGAGCTTCGATACCTATGAACCTTTTTTCTCTGATTCCAGTGCTTTTTCTTCACATTTTACTGAAGATAAAACTTATCAGACGGATTTAGTAATTTGAGGAAGATGAAGAGAGAATAAAAAATATATGGGGCCAAAAAGAGGCAAAGAAACATTAGGTGACAATCTGTGTTCCAGTTTAGGGGAACTTTTCAATTAATTGCCCTCAGAAGACTCAAAACACACTTTCTCTTGTGCTGCAGATTTGCTCTGTTTTGCCTTCAGAATTTATGTGGCCATTTTCCAAGCTAAACATATTGGGGAAGGGGAGAGGAAAAATAAATAGCTATTTTTTGGCTGGTAGGAGTCCAAGCAGTAGTGAAACTACCTCGTTTCAACAAGGTCTTGTAAAAAATTGCTCAATTTACTTAATTTTTGTGTCTTGCTAATGTTTCTGCTTGAGTCTACCGTTTGAAAGCCAAAAACATTGTGACAAATAATGAGGTAATTATGCAATTAGGAGTTAATTACTCATGCTGTAAGAGTGATCTCTTTCTTACTTTTCCCCCACATGAGAAAAAATAAATATCGGGTCTTTTTCTCCTCTCTAGTAAAAATTTCCATCTTGAATTATGTGAAATCCATAAAATTAATTTTCATGGATTTACCTTTGATTAGGTTATCTAGATCAGGATTACCTAGACCACAGTCTGTCATGAAGTAGTCAGGGGAGCATGGAACATTTTATTATTTGTCCTCAGCATATGGACAAGTGAAGAGTGGGGGGATGCAGAAATGTTGAACTGTGGCATCTTTCCAGAATTTCAGGCAGTCTGCTGGGGCAGGGAGCAGGGATGGACAAATTGTAGGTTTTTAACTCTATGCGCCCCTGTGGCAATTCAAGTGCAGCTGTCAGGCCAAAACTGAGCCAGGTGGGTATCACTTGGGCTGCATTGGTACAAGACACTGAGTAACCTGCACCCCAAGCTGTGGCGAGAAGTGACCAACAGCTTCTGCCAGGATCAGCTCGACAGAGAGACTTCCAAAATCGCTGTCTTCCTCCTGGGACCTACCCGCTGCATCTCCCCCAGCTGTTTGCTTTTATACTGCATTTGAAATGCAACAGGCACACACTTGTATCTCATGCTGTATGAAGATATTCGTCAGCAGTTTGTAAACTCAGAAATTTTGGGTGATTCTACTGCAAGGCCTTGGTAAAGGGAGAAACAGAGAAGAAATCCTGCCTTAAAGGTGCCATGGAGTGCTATCCTAAAATACAGACTTGTGAGATCCTGAGACTAGGTTGAAAGGAATGTATTGATTACTCTGCACTGCCAGATGCCCCATGTCTCAAATAACTTCCATAACAGAGGTATGTGTTGTGTTTCAGATGTGGAAAGAATTTACTACATGGGTTTTCCTGTATTTTCATGGAAAACTGCCATTTTCTTTCTGGATGCTTAGAGCAGAGGTGCAGGAGTTAATGTGGATGCCAACTAAACCGTGCAGCTGTTTAGTCTGGTGACTGGGGACCAAAAGCTCACACATGTCCAGTACATAGTCACTTTACAGCTGTTTGACCAGGACTGTGACAGAGCTTGCTACTTCAAATCATCTGTATTCTCTTTTGTGGAGACCCAGGCGCACCTGTGCTGAATGTCTCATAAATGCCCTCAGCTGGTAATGGTCTGTACCACAACACGCCTCTCAAGGCTGTGTGTAAAAGGCTTCTAACAAGGACTTTCTTTCAGTCTGTCTGGAATTCAAGATGCACCCATCTTTTGGGTGCATCTGAGACTTCTCTCAGTGGTGAATTGCATCTTTTCTCTTGAGCTCTTTGCTGCTGGAAGTGCTTCATCTGTCTGCTATTCACAGAAGCAGTGCAGCTGATTTGATTCTGTGTGCAATAGACCTAGATCTGAGGTGCCAGAATAATCTCTTTCTCTCATTACATGCCCAGCATTTTAAGATTAAGCAATGGCTGACTTATATTTGCACTTAAATTAGACAGTAAAAAGCACTGTTCTTAGGGGACACTATTAAGAACTGCAGAATGACACTAAATCAATGGACTCCTAAAGAAGAGAAAGAACCAAAGAACTAAACTAAAGCTCAGATGCTAAGCCCAATGGACTTTATTCAAACCTCTTAAGATAGACTTTCCATGAAATAATGTTGTCAAGAAAGAGCTTTATCTTCAGTTTTCAAAAGCATCTCATATATGAACAAACAGGGAAGTAAAGTAGAAAGCTGTTATTTCTTAATTTAAAAAAAAAAAGAAAAAAAAAAAGAAAAAGGAGAAGGATGAGGGGGAAAAAAGCATGTTATCACAAATCCCATGCAGTGGGAGAATAGCATGTGGTTTTCTTTTTAGTTGGGTCGAATAGTCTCACTCCATTCTCTTCCAACAGAATGCAATTCTCACGTGTTTGATTTGAATTGCTCTTCTAGCTGTATGATCCATGCAGGCTGAAGTCTGTTTTGAAAAAAATCCAGGATCCTGGCTTGTTTTCCTATTCAACAACAATAATTTTCTCAGTTTCCACCTCTTACAGGACAGCAGAAATTAAGCAGAATCTCTTCAGGCACAGGGATATCACAGCACAAGCTATGCCTAAATAACCTTTCCAGAAGGACAAGGATAAAACCTCATTATTCTGGATGAGTTAATGAGGACTCTGCATGAAATCAGTCAGACTGCTCATTACAAGTCGCTGTCACTCTGCTTTCTCTGCCTGAATTTTACATCTTTAGATTCCCCATTAATCACTTCCTTCCAAGGGTGCTGGCCTGCCTTTGGCTGGTTGCTTTTTCAAAACCAGCTTTCTGTCTTTGTGTAATAAGCGGTTCTTTGCCTCTTTTCAGTGATGGCTGGGCAGACAGGGATGAGGTCATTGAAGGCTACGAGCCCGAAGCAAATGGAGGCATTACTATCAAGCTGCAGTCGCCCGAGGTGCTGGCGTTTGATGACTACTACCTGAAGCTGCGGCTGGACACCAACACCCGCAACCCCTGGTTTCCCGAGTTCTGGCAGCACAGATTCCAGTGCCGCATTCCGGGGCACCCGCTAGAGAATCCCAACTTCCAGAAGAATTGCACTGGTAACTTGTCAAACATTTTAAATATTTTTTCCAGTTTTTGAATCTGTGCTCTGGCAAAAAATTTTCCGTGGTTCTGATTTGGGTTTTTCTTGTTGTTGTTTTGTTGGTTTATTTGTTTGGGGTTTTTGGGTTTGGGTTTTCTTGTTTGTTTGTTTGGGTTTTAATTAAATGTTTGTTGTTGGGGTTTTTTTGTGAAAAGAAATATGGTGACCTCAAATTGTACAGATAATAATCCCAGCTCTGGTGGGAGTATATGTGGTGCTGGTTGCACTGACTTCTCTCAAGTTCTTTAGTTTTGCTCTGTTATAGAGTGACTTGCTCCCCTTTTATGTTTTAGGCCTATGCTAATTCTGAGTGCCCAAGCTTGTAATATGGTTTGTAAAAAATAAAGTGCCATGAAATCTTAACAAAAATAAGAACAAATTTATACTTTTTTTTCTTCAAAGTCAGCTTTTCTGATCAACTGAGGAATCAGGAAATTCACAGACAATATTATGGCAAAAAAACAATTTTAAGGAAAATTGATGAGTTTTAAACTTGGCCAGTCATCTGCTTTACCTTTCTTTTTTTCTTAACCCATTAAAACATATACAGTATTTTTCTACTATACAGCATTCACATAAAAAATATGTCTTACACATGGAAGTAACTCTTACCTCATAGCAAAGGAAGTGTATGTACCTGTGCATAGACAGTTTTTCTCTTCCATTCAGAATCTGAGAAAATGAACTAAAATATTTCAGTAAGATTAAATTTATCAGTAAATTAAGTGAGAGATTATTACATTTCTGTTAAATACTTGTTGAATCATTTTTGCAAATATTTTGTTTGTAGTTTGCAAATATTTAATTTCTAGTAAAAAATGTGTACTCGATAGTAAGGAAGTTATTTCCTTAGAAACAAAACTAATGAAGCCTTACTTTTCATCAGTTTCTGTCATACTCTTTACATTTTGACCTCGTGTATTCCCTAGCAGCAATCTCAGTTGGCCTTCTCATGCTCTCTGAGCTGCATTCCCATAGTTTCTAGTTCTTCCCTTTTCCATCAGTAGTATTTCCTAATAAGGACTTCCACAGTACCTTTTGTTCCTCCCCAGTTTTCCTATTCACCATTGAGGCACATCACCAAATGCTGTCACTGACTTAAAACTGGCCTGATGTGCTGACTGGCAGCCAGGCTGGTCTGTCTGGGTGCTGAGGGACTAATAGCAGGCCAGACAGGCTACATCCATACTGAGTTTATACTGATAATTTTTTCCTCAAATGAGTTACTAACATTTTGGACTTTACTAAAATGTTGATTTTTTTGTGTAAATATTTAATCTGCTTTAGAAGTGCTTCAACTCAGACAAAGAAGTTGATATAGGCCAACAGGGGCAAAAATTGCTAAGGAGAATTGAGTGATTTATGCACAGTGCAAATGCACAGCCTTCTTTTGTAAGAAAAGAAACTTAAAATTGCATGGTTTTGTTCATTCCATTTACACAAATAAATTTCATGCTGATGAACAAAGCTTCAATTTCAAGACATCTCAGCAGCTGTTATAAACATGAGTAGTTTGTTACCCAGCCTTTCTTTGGTTATGAAACTAAAAATTTGATTCTGAACTGTCATAGTCACCCTTTATCTGGTGGATCAAAGGCAAGGGAAGTCACCACGTGGAAGATTCAAAATGGCCAACGTGGGGTACTTCTGCACAGAATGTGTAGGTGAGTTTTCAGACAGTGATTGCTGTAGACTCTAAAATTGTACTTAAGCAAAAAAAAAAAAAAAAAGAAAATCATGGAAGAAAAGTAGTGGAGGCTATTTTATTAAGAAAATATCTCACCCCCAAACTTTTCAGGCTATCCCGGGTTCGAGGTCACTGGATGTTGGAGAAGTTCTGAAAAGGTATCATCACATGCCTGCCCGGTGTTCTGAGCTTCTCAAGGTGTCAGGGACCACTAAATTCTGATAATACTAGTGAAACACAAAATCATTTGTCTACATTAGTAGACTCTGACAGTTAATAGTGTCAAGTCTGGCATTCAGACATCTTTCACTGCTGTAGAAAGCTGTCAATTTTTGCATGAAACCTCAAAATATGTGATACTTCTTAGGCTTTGCTGAAAAACAATCAGCTCTCTTAAATTTGGTGATGTACCACTGATAACCCTCAGGCTTATCACACACAACTAAAAAAATCCATAAATGTCTCAAATCACCAAAGGGAAGCATCACAAGGGATTTTTCCCAATAACGACATACCTACAGAATCAAGAGATCTCCATGTCCTCAGCAAATCTGTGGGCAATACAATACTTATTTTTACTTAACCACACAGATCTGACTGTCTGGCACCACCAAAGCATTCTGTGAACATATCTTTATTTGACATTTCTGGAAGGTTAAGAATGTCACTTTAAATACTAGCAGCTTCAAAGCTGTTTGGTGGAGACTTTCTCTCCAAGGAGGTCTAGTATGACAGTGCCAAGAAACCGCCTTCTTTATCTCTCACAGATTTGGAGGCAGGACTTTTCACAAACTCTCTGTTAAAAAAAGGAGTCTCTTACCTCTCCCCTCCTCCACAAAGTATCTCCATACACAAATTTGAAGAAGAAAATCCATGATGCTCAATAAACAATAAGCACTAATATTTGAAACCCATTAAAAGTGACAGCAGATGATGTGATTTTCATGGTACTACAAACTTAAGTACTGCTGCCACTCCTATATCACCCTAGGAAAATCAGTAACCAGTACTGGTATCAAGAACCTTATCTCCAGTATATCTAAGAGCTTTTTTTCCTACCTCAATATTCCTATGAAAAGGCACCTATGAAAAGGTGGCATGCATCATGGAAAAAGCTGAGTCCCCTGTGGTCCCAGGAGTCCATGCACATTATTAACAAGTGTTGTGACTATCTCTGGGTCATGGCCTCTTTTGTCAGAAGTGCTCTGTTAGTCCTTACTGAGAACAAAACACACCCATAATTTAACACAGACAGCAATTATCAAAGGCAATACTGCTCAAGTTTGTTTTCCATCTCTGGAGAGCTAACATCTCAGGAAGCTATATCATGAAAAATAGAACCACGTACAAAAGTTCTTGTGATAGGCAAGCATAGTGTAATTGTATTTACACAGCAAGGGGTTTCCTAGGAGCAGACAGAAGCAAGGAAAACAAAAAAAGAAAAGACAGTGTTGTTCTTTGAATACTTTATTAAAATATATTCACAATATTTCAACCTATCTATGTTTTGAAAAGAAGATTAATAGCAAAGTTTGTATCTGTTGAGAATTTTCAGTTACTGCCTGCCCATTAAAATTTACATACAATCTAATCAGTTTACTGAGTAATTTATTCAGAATTGCCACTGGCATGTGAAGTTCAATTTTTATCATTTGTGGATAGGCAGGGATTTCTCCTCAAGCAGTTACAGCTGCTGCATCTGCAATTTCTCACACCCTGTTACTGTTGAGTCAGCGTTAGCTCAGGATTGCATACTCCCTAAGAAGCAAGGGAAAGCTAGTTCCTAGAAATCTCCCTTCTCTGATGACAGGAATTACTGCTGGAATTCCCTCATTCAGTCTCTGAGAAGACTGATGTTGTCCTTCAGAAATTCTCATATTACACTGAGCCCTAAATGTACATGCATATTTTGGGGGAAAAAAAAAGTATATCTGCTCTAAGCACTATTGAAAGGAAGCAAATCTGAGTGTTCTCTACTCCATGGAGGCTGTAAGATGCCTAACAGTTTGCCACAATTTCAGAATAGCTCATCTGGATTACTAGAACTAAGTAGTAGTAGCAAAATATTCTTGGGAAGAGAAGAAATCCATCAAGATTGTTGCAGTTACTGCTCATTTAGATCATCCCTTCTTGCAAAAATTAAACAACTTACTTTTCCCACTTGGGTGGCAGCCAAATGAGTGGGAGCTCTTTTTGACTCATTCTTTGCAATGTTTTAGCCAAGTGCCTCTTGTAACAGAATGCCTTTCCCTATCCCTCTCTCCTTCCCTCTTTCTCCAGCTGCTATAGGAAATATTCTTCCTCAATAGGATTAAATTACAGAAATTTTATTACATGTAGATGTGTTGGATCTGGCTGAGATTGGCTTAACTTTCCCCACAGCAGCCCTCATAGTGCTGTACTTTGTATTGGTAGCTAGAAAAGTGTTGGTAATCCACCAGCTTTTTAGGGCACTGCTGAGCAGCATTCACACAGCATTGAAGCTCTCTCCCAACCCATACCCCCACCCTCAAAGGCTGGTAGGCTGGGAGTGACCAAGATAGCAGGAGTGGGCAAAACTAGTTGACCCAAACTGACTAAAGTTTCCACACCGTATGATGTCATGGTCAGCAGTAAAGGATGAGGGAAAGGATGAGAAGGTGGGAGAGCTTTTTTTATTAAGGCATTTGTCTTGCAAAGCAACACACTGGGGCTCTATTTCTCAGGAAGCAACTGGACATCATCTGCTGACAGTGTTAGAGAATACATTCTCCTTTTCTTCCATACATGGTCTTTGGGTTTTTAAATCAAACTACCTTTATCTTGACCCATGGGGTTTTAATTTTTATTTTATATATTTTTGTCCCCTGTACTGCTGAGAAGGAGGAGGAGTGAGAAAGTGGCTTGGTGGGCACCTGTCAGCCAGCTGAAGTCAATGTATCACAGTAGAAAACACACATTTGTATATGGATATTCTCCTAGAGTTTCCTGGATATCTTGCAAGCCAAAACCACTTCCAGTACAAAGTTGTTCTTAAATTGTCTGTGCCACTAACGTACTTGTAACGTATCCCATGTAGATGCTACAGTCTGTAGGAAACAAAGCATGTTTTACAACTCTGCATGGACCCCTGACACATAGCGGAATTCAGAAATTCACACCATTCTTCATGCCCTTCAGATGAAAAGTCAGAACAGAAGAGTGTTTTAACTGTAACAAAAAATGCTATTTCTGAATTTGAGGTACTAAGACAGTATCTGACTCAGGATGGACCTGACACAAAGTTCCCTTAGCACACAGCCTCAGGCACTGCCCCAAGAACAGTCCCTCCTTATCTCAGTTCATTAGAAAACGTAGCCTTTTCTGCATTTTGCAGATTGTACACTGACAGCAAGGTTTGATGATAGACTCTGTATGTCAGGCAACAGAGTTCAGATATTTTTCCCAGACTTGAAGGATGTTTTCTCCTCCCTGATCTGATAGCCCAAATGGAAGTGGTTTTTTTTTCCCCACACAAAAATATACTGGGTAATCTTTCTCTGTTGCATGTGGTGAGTCCACATAGGCCAAAATTAAATGCAAGTCATACTCACACAGAAATGATGTAAAACTCAGTGCAGTGCAAACACTTGTAGGGATGTCTAAAAGCTCTTTTACAGAATGCCTTATTATCCTCCTGGCAGATAATACAATGGCTGGAGTTTATGTAAACCAGGTGAGCTGAGTCCTCCTCTGCACCACAAGAGACAGTTATGAAATTGGTAATGGAACTGATGCAAATAACAGATTATGCTCACAGCAGTTCATCTGCTGGGACAACAAAATACATTGGCAGGCAATCAGAACAAACATTTTTCAATAGAGCAAAGTGGAACAAAGTGGGCAATTCATGATTCATTCATCGATTCAATTGATCTTTGTGAAGAAGGGTTATTTGTCAGAGAATGTATTTGTTGCAGATAAGAACAAGAAATGTAGATTTTTTTTGTTCCAAAGGAAGTCATAGTCCAAGTTCCCTTTAGGATGCTTACTCATACTTTGGTCATGCCATAAGGATTTCTTTATCTGCTAATTCCTGTCTTGGCCCAAGAGAACTGCAAGCAATCAGTTTGAGTGCATCCAGAGTCACAAGGATCATAGGATCACTCAGTCTAGAAGGTAGCTCAGGAAGACTGTAGTCCAACTCCCTGTCAAAGCATGGTAAGTCATCAGTTCAGATCAGGTTGATCAGGCCTTGAAATCCTCCAAGGTGGCACATTGTGTCTGTGCAACCTGTTCCACTACTTGAATGTGAAAAAGTTTGGCCTCATATCTAAAGAAGAGTCTAAACTTCTCTTGTTTCAAGATATGCCTATCATCTCTTATTCTTCCACCAGACCTCACTATGAAAAACTTGCCCCTCTCTTCTTCATAACCACTGAAGAGGTTATGAGGTGCTGTTGTAAGGTTCCCCTGCAGCCATCTCTTCTCCAGGCTGAACAAGCCCAGGCCCTTCAGTCTGCCCTCAGAGGCAAGAGTTGCAGCTCCAGATCATCCTGATGGCCCTCTGCTGCAGGTACTCCAGGTTATCAGTGTCTTTCTGTATTAGGGATTCACAAACCATATGCAGTGTTCTAGGTGCAGCCTGATGAGTGCCAAGTAAAGGATGGTGGTAGTGGTTAGATAATCACATGCCTCAGTTGCTGTTTGTGCTGCTGTTACCATCCTGCTTTCAGGATGCTGCTTGCCATCACTCCTGCTGAGGATCTGTATGTCCACCCTATTCTTGTGTCAAATTTGGTCCTAAGAAGGTGTATCTTTTCTCATCTCCTTTCTGCAACAGACATAAACCTTCACCACACCTGAAAGAACTTCCACAGTTCTGAAAGACCACCATAAATTGTCATAACATATTAAATCATGAGGAGAACATAATGATAGCAGAAGAAGCTGAGGAAGAAGGCTAAATATTCCAAAAGAGACATTTATGCTTTGGTATGAATAACGCAGAGTCATACATCTTGGGATGAAAATGTCAGGGAGTATAGATTATTTTGTGACTCTAAAGATCTTGGACTATGTTTGGTATGGCCATAATCTGAAAGAGATGTGGAGCACAATGCAGAGGTGGTTTAGATACTAGAGACCCACACAGCAATACAAAAAGCAGTGCAGTGTTACATGAACATACCAGCTCAAATAGTGTATTTATATCTGTGGACTATTATCTAATCATTTCAACAATTGGTTCTCAAGTCAGGTGGAGTTGTTAGCTTCTAGCTAAGATTTCTCTGAAAAGCATCCCTAAGCGTTTGCCAACATTATCACCCACTCATTAAAAAGTAACTCGGTTTATCCCATCCAGACACATAGCTCTTATAATTTTAGTGAAAAGTTTTGGGTTTTTTTCTGACATAGGATATCTGTGGTTTAAAAACGGTACTCCCCAATTCAGTGCCCTTGTCAAGACTCTCCCAAACCAGATGCCACTCACTTACTCACCCCTTCCCCTTCCTGGTCCAGGAATGGAGTTGAGAATTAGAGGCACAAAAGGTGAAAGTCATGGGTTAAGATAAGAAAAACAAAAATGAAATAAGAAAGTGAACAACAGCAGAACAATAACAACAATGGGAGGGATAAGACAAAGGAACAAAGAGATGATTTACGTGAAAAACTACAACAAATACCAACCAACTCTTCCCCACCACACCACCTTTTCTCCCACGGGAGGAGAACATAAGAGAAAGTCCCTTTCCCTTACAATGATGTAAGATGATATCAAATAACATTACAGTCTTGGCTACAGCCTCTCCCAATGATTTTGGCTGAAAAAAGGACAAGGATAATAATATCTTTTTTAGAAGATCTACAGGGCCTCTATTCATCCCTGTCACGATGTTTGTTTTTCTGTTTTTGTTTGTGAAGTTCTCCTTGACTGCATTTACTGCACCAGATGGGAAGACAGAAGACTGATGGCTGCCTATTCCCATCCTGAGACACAGTTGTACTTGGCCAATGCCTCTTTCAGATTAAATCCAGGCCACCAGTAATGGAGATCAGAACTTCTCTTAATTAAGACCTTTTTTCTCAAGACACACCCTACTTTTAATAAATCTATATGAGATGACATGGGGTTCTCCTTTTCTCATTCCAGTGGACAATGCACTCCAGATGTCTACTTGATTTTTCTACACTTTTCTGAAGGAGTGAATGCATTTCCAGTGAGAGCTGATCTGAGTTGTTTCCAGAATTGGACAAATTAGATCCAGCAGACATTATTAGGGCTCATACTACTGTGTCAGACAAGTGTGCAGGTGTTTCTCTGAGAACATTCTTTTTATCTCAACATCTGCTGGGGTCTCCCATGGAGCACCTGCCCCATGAGAATTTTCATCAGCAGAAGCACCTACAGTAGGAATTACTGCCACTACAATAATTCAGAAAAAGTAATTATAAGACAACAGCATGGTGTGCACTCTACCAAGTCAGCCACTGCTAGTAAATCACATTTGTGGTGTATAGGAGACATATTTTTAAGTTTTTGAAGAAGGAATCATGCTATTGACATGCCATAATTTCTTCAAAAGGTATTTTATGTTTAGTATCCTGTGACTTGCCCGTGCTCACCTCTGCTTTGCATTCTCATTACATATTTAGGTCCTGTATCACACTCTTTCTTCCTCAGTATGAGGCAGAAGATCCTAGTGAACCCAGGAGTGATCAAAACTGATCACAATTTCATTGGCACATAGATCGAAGCCTACTGGGGACAACTTGTCTGAAAATATTCTAGTTGCTACCTTTCTTAGTCAAGTCTTTTTTACAGCAGATAAGACAGGAGAGTTGTAGCTTCATTTTATTTCCAAACATTACAGGCAGCTTTTAGGGCTTAAAGATGAGGAGGATTAATAATGTGCTTATCTGCGATAAATCATGTGAATTATTCAGAAAAGATATAATGGCCAGGTTTTTGTTCATTTGGTTCTAGCTTTTTGTGTCTATGCTTGGGAAAAAGCAGTTATATTTATCTTATATTTTTTACTTCCAAAAATACTTTTAAACCAGGCTGTCTATAAGTATACAATAAAAATAAATATCTTTCTTCTCTTGGGACCCATAACAAAAAAATGACATCATCATGAAATAAAGGAGAGGAGCAATATACATGTGCCTTTTTAAACAGCATAGAAGACAGCTTGCAGAACCATGCATATTACAGCAGCATATGACAAAAGTTTTCTGAACTTTTGAAATGTAGGTTGAAAACCTACATTTTCCATTCTGGATTTTAACAGTAAAAGCTTGCACTTCTGGGATTAAAAATATCCTCAGGTAGGCTTGTGACATTCACCCTTCTCCATTACATGGATAAACTGATGGTGCTACTAAGGAAGAGGACACCTGAATCATGCTCCCTTCTGCCTCCTTCAGGCTCCTGTCTCCGGTGCCTAGAAAGAGACAGGGCCACTCCTGACTGCTCAGATTGCCACAGATGATTTAAACTTTTATCAGGAGCACGGGGAGGACAAAAGCACACAATTAAAACAAAAATTGACTTGTTCCTAGAAATCAATTGTTTGTGCAGGTTGCGCATCAGAACAATTAGCAGAGATATAAACATTTAACCAAACCAGGAAGTCAGTCAGATGAAATAACACAAGTAACTGATCTGAACACAAGGTAAACTGCTTTCTGTCATCCCCTCATGTCTTTTATTAGATGATGTCTTCCATTTCCTCATTTACCTGTAGGTGGAAAAGTTTTAAACTCAGCTTGCAATTTTACAGGTTGTCATTACTGGCAGCATTACCCGATAAATACAGGTGCAAAGGAGAAGCAGGGGAGGCTAACACGTGTAGGCACAGTCCCACGTACTCACACCTGTCTAGCTGCAGACTAGAGATACTCTTTGCACACAAGGATATTTTCTGAAAAATAGCCAGTAGCGTTCTTAAAATAAATGGGTTCCTCTTAAAAGATTGTGGGCAAGCAGTGGTGTAAAGAACAATGAATTATGAGCCTGAGTGGTAAAACCTAAGCCATGAAAACCACAGACTTTCCTATTCAGAATATGCTGTATTGGTATCCACAGGGAGAATAATCTGTTGGAAGGTGTGTGGTCTGAAAAGTAGTGCTGCTAGAATAAATCTCTTTTTTCCCATTCAGTTCATACTGGGATGTCTGGGGAAGTGCAGAAGTCTGCATGTGTGGAGAGAGTTAGGGGAAAATGATAAGATACTGCATTGACACTGGGTTGCTGGCTGAGACAGAAATCCACTGTAGCACAGCAAGGCACTAGACCAGATGATTTCAAAATGTTTCCTTCAGCTGAGATTTTTGAGATTCGTACAGTAGAAAGTAGCTTTGGAGGAACTCACAAGTTCAAAGCTTCCATTTAGCTCTGAATTCAGGCTCAGATCTATAAGAATGAAAAAGCAGGGCTGTTTTCTTCAAAGCAATGGCATTGTACACATCAGGCTAGGCAGTGAACTGTCTACTTTCTGCAGAGGCCAGCTTAGTCTGGCTGCTTTTTCTAGGCTTATTTTGTCTAAAAATTCATACCACAGGGCCCGTTTTCTTGTGAGATCTCAAGTACTTGAGAGTTTTCTGCATTGTCACATTTGGCTACACCCAGCAAAACAAGAGGTAGGCTAACATGGATGCTTTTAAAATTCTTTCAGATCAGAAAGAATTCCACTTCAGTTTTTCTGTTGAATTTGACATGTGACTACAGATTAGGGCCACTTATTTTATCTTCTGATTTGCTTAGCTCTAGTTTCCTGCTAGTCAGTGATGCATTGTCCTTGTGCAACATGGTTCAGAAACTCCTAATCTTAGCTTAGTTTTAAGAAGGATCATTTCTGTGATACTCAACACAGCTCTGGGCAGGTGTCCGGGTGAGAGGAAGATGAAGTGGGTCTTTGTAATCTGTGTATTTGTGATTAAATTATTGCTTAATGCAAGGGTTAAAGGGAACATGCGGGTGCTCCTAACAATCATTTGAAAAGTATGCTTAATTTCACCAAAAACTGTGAGTGTACTCTGCTAATTTATAACATGGCCCAGCTAGTTAGGGTGGCCAAGACCACTTTGCAGCTCCAGAGCGGCTGCAGCATCTGGCTTTGGTCCTGGGAAGCCAGGGGTTTTTCTGTAAGAAACTGCACGTTTGCTGGACTGCTGTGTAGCTTGGGCTTTGCTCATTGGATATCCATGTGGCTCCAGGAAGTCAGCCCTTCAGACAGAGGCTGTCTTGTGTGAGGTTATGAACTATTAAAACCAAAACAAAACCCAAACCAACAGCAAACTTGGCAAAGGAGGAATTTGGAGTAAGCTATATTTCTGCAGAAGTAAGGCACGTTGGTGTTCGTGTTGATTTGTATTCTGGCAGCTAATGCTGGTAATTTTAATTCCACCTTAGCATTAAGAACAGAAGTGAGGAAGAAGGTTTGTTCTCTTAGAATAATAATAAAAAAAATTAAAAGAAAGAAAAAAACTGGCTGATGGGTGGTACAGACAAGAATTCTGAAGCCCTTCTAAAATCAAGAGTGATTTAAATCACAATAAATAGTGGATACCTTTCCTGGCTGCTCTTTGTACTCATGCAGAATCACTGGAATTTAAGATAGGAAAAGACCAGTTATGCCAGCTAGTTTGTGTCCTACCATGAGGGGTGTACTTGGTCTATTAACATGAGATTTTGACTCACACCTTTGAAGTCCTCAGAATCTCATGCCCATGCACTGACAACAACTGCCACTACTTTACATTTACAAATCTAGATCAATGGAGGGAAGAGAGCTTGTGATTTGTTCCATTTTCTGTCTCCGTGCCACATAGGAGCACAGTTGAATATGTGTATTTTATTACAATCATTATATTTTTCCACTCTAATCTAAAGACCCTGACTTTTGCTTTGGGTTTTGTGCTGGTGCCATATATTTAACATATACTGAGAATAGATCTCTTGTAAATTTCTTTGCCCCATTTGGGGATATTGAAAAACAGGTGTCCCCCGGGAGATGAGAACTGAGGGATGTCTGAGGATATCAGAAGGCTTTTGAGGTGCTGAATATACTTTATTAAATCTATACTAAAATACATTAATAATATATAAAGAGAGGCTATACTACATACTTACTTCTAACTTACCTATCTTAGTCTTACTCGTGACCTTCTCCAGAGTCCAGACACAGCTGGACCAGGATTGGTCACTGCAGATAAACAATCTCCATTTCACATTCCACAGGGAGAACAGAGAACAGAGGTAAGAGATGTTTTTCTCTCTCTGCAGCTCTTTCAGCCTCTGACAGCAAACCTTAAGAAAAGTTGTGCCTCGCTCCTCTCTTACGAGGAGAAGCGAGGTGACATGGGGGTAATATATTCTGTGGTTAATATGAAAGTTGCTTATTTTCAACTCTGAACCAGCATTTTCTGATGAAGATGCTCAAAATTAGGCTCCTCAAGTGCATGTTCTGAGACCTAGATAAATTGGCCTGATTTTTAAGGGTACTGATCTCGAATAATTTCCGTGAAAGTCAACAGCAGCTAGAGAAGTTCAGGCATTAATCAAGTCAATTAATTAGGTGCCTGAATATGTATTCAAGTTCCTAATTTAAGTATTGTATGGTGGATAATGTTCTGAAAGCTGCAGTACAATTAAGAGTTCCATCTCTTTCTTTCAGATAAGGTCTTAGGCTTCATATAAAAAGCATGACACCTGAAATATAATCAGTCCTATTTCCTCAACTTTCCATTTTTCTATTGTAGTGTGTTACAATAGAACATCTAACAAGGGTATCTGACTCAACTTTTTTTCTTTTTATTAAGAGTGAAAACTTGATTAAAACTAGCCAAATAGCATAAAAATATGTATACATTCCTTTACATTTGTAAATTAATTTGATTTAAGTGTGTTCATTCCTGCCTCATGTAAGAGTAGCAGCAACTTATTATCTGCTAGACTTGTTCCAAATAACTGATCTGCTAAGAATAGTAGTTCTAAATATGTCTTTAATTGAGTGTGCGAGTAAGGCAGCAAGGTTACATAGCTACCTAAGGGAGAGGGGAAGACTCAAGACTGGGATTTCTTTCTTTTTCATTGTTTCTCCCCAGGAGTTCAGGTCATGTAGAAAATGGTCTCTGTGGAATCCTGTTCTTAGAGAATCTTGGTCAGGATCCACATGGCACTGGGAGGGGGCTGTGAAGAAAGCAAGAGACAAAAGCAGATCCAAGGTCTCTGTGATAATAAATACATTAAATGATATTAGGATTAAATTGGTGCCTGAGGTCTTGGGAGCATGGACGCCACAGATTCTGAGAGATGCTCAGAGACAGTTTATTGTTGAACTCTGACAGAGGTAGCTATGTGAGACACAGTAATAGTAACAAATTAAATTCTCTTCTTCCATATTCCCAAGAAAGGGGACAGAAGAAAAGAGAAAATAATAATAATAATANAATAATAATAATAATAATAATACCACCACCACCCCAAAATAACTGCCCAACAAAACCCATGATGCCAGATGAGAATATGGCCTCTGGCCTCTGTCTCTGGCAGGCTGAGACAGATCAAAAGCCATGCCATGCCATGCCATGCCATGCCATTCCATTCCATTCCATTCCATTCCATTCCATTCCATTCCATTCCATTCCATTCCATTCCATTCCATTCCATTCCATTCCATTCCATTCCATTCCCACTGCTTGTGAATCTTCCATTAAAATAACTATGCTGCTGCCTATGTCCTTTAAATGCAAAGCCTGACTGTTCAAATGCCTTTGTTGGCATTAAATTTTAGTCAGTTAATGAAATAATAAGATGGATTTCAAATGCTATATTAGGATTTTATATCAGCGTCTTTGTTGATTACATATACAAACCATTCAATCAAAGAAAAAGATCATCTGGCATATTTTATTCCTGATTATAGGATGAAATATTAATTTCTAATTAAAATAGGAACTGGGAAATAATATGTTGCTGCAAAAGGTGAATAATAATTTCAAATAAGTAAAAGAACATATTGTGGTCATTTTGCAGACAGACTGTACACAGTCCAGCATTTGAGGAAAACAAATTAATCATAATAATTATTTGTTAAGTTCTCATAGTAATTGCTCTCTGTTTCAAAAAAAAAAAGATGCTGGAATCACCTCACATTCTCTTCTATGTTGTTTCTTTTCTAGAATGAATGTGTAATTTCATGTTTTGTCCTAACTATCTGAATTAGCGTAGATTTCTTGTAAGCCTAAACTGCTTCTGACTTGACGGATTCCCAAGTTCAGAATCAATATTTTATTGATTTCCAGTTTAAAGCCTTGCGTATCATGTTTGAGTATTTGACCACAGTAAGCCACTGTATTTCCATGCAATTTCCTGGTCAGTTCCATGAGCCTTCCAATATGTGATCACAGTATTTTAATCAGGGTGAACTTCCATAAGCTAGAACGGCTGAATATTGATTATTTTTATGATCTGCAAGTAGATGAAATATCTTTACAGCTTACTTGCTTCATGATGGAGTAAATTCCAAACAGTTTCATTAGAGTGTGCATAAAAATGAATGTCCATAACTTTATTTCATTATGGCATTTTTAAGTATACTTCTGGTTTGGCACATGACTGCAGCCATGAAAACGATGGCACATAAACACAAAAGTCATGCTTCTTTTCACACCATTTGTACTCATGCTTACTTGGGAGTATAAGATACAGAATGTGATTTATTTCAAATAGGGGCAGTTATTTTCTTCTGTTGTTTCCCAGTGTATTAATTCCAAAGAACAGGAATTAAGATAATAGCCAAAATGAGGCAATCAATAACTTCAAAACTTAGCATTTTTGGCAGGTTTTTGTTATCTTGCTTCACTGTTGAACATTCTGTGAATTGTACTTTTTGAGCTGATTTCGTTGAAGTGCACACAGTATGAATCTTTTTTTTTATGCTTTGAAGTGGGCTGAGTTTTTTCACCTTGCACTGAGCTATACTTTGTAGATCCTTCCATTTTTATTTCATTAAAAACCAGTCTTCACTACAGAGCTATTTCATCAAGATCATTCCACTAAAAGCTAGGAACAAGGGGAAGCAATGCTAAAACATCCTGCCAAGCCTTTAACAGTTCATAGCAGTGGATATGTACAGAAGGGGTTTCAAATGCCAGCTTGCAGGTTTGTTTAGAGAGGAATAAATCTCAGCATATCATCCTCATAGGGCCATAAATACTATATTTTTTTGTAAGTGAAATTTGTTATGAGGAATTTTAGCCTAGTGGGAAGAAACACAGAGGCTTCAGGCCATGTCATCCCCTACAGAAGCTTTATTAGGCTGATGAGCTTCTGTCAAGCCATCTGCTCTAAGTGGGTTCCTCCAGACCTGCATTTAACAGCATGTCCCCCTGTACATGAACCTGGGGAATTGCTCTGCTTGTTATCTAGTTTCTTGCTCTTTTCCCTCTTGCTAAATATTTGTGGACTTACATACTTGCAGCTTTTCAACTCTGTGATCAGTTTCTTCAGCTGTCAGTGATACGAGTTGTAAACGCACAGGAACAATCCGTGTAGATTGCAAAACCTGTGGTGTTGGAGAGCTACACCTTGCCAGGGGCAGCCTAATGAAGGAAAAGACAGCACTCTCCTGGGGCTCCTGGTATACAGACAGATGTGCTGTTAGCATGGCCCTCGGGTGGTGCATTATATTTCCTTTCAAGTCCTTTCTTTCACTGCTAAACAAAACAAGAGACAGAGTAGGAAATGCAGATTTATGGAGAAGGGGAAAAGGAATTTTTTCTCCAACACAGCCTCCCACTCCAGTGATGCAGTTCTGACAAAGCCCTGCTTCCAATTGCTGCAAAGGCCTCCAGCCTTCCTCCAGCCTCTCCTGAAGGCAGACAGGGGTTGCAGCATTACACATCAGCCATAAGTCCTTGTGAACACATAATATCTCACCCAGAGGTGCCCTGTCTGCTCAGCCCTGCATTGTCCTGTGGCATCAGGCATGCCCAGTCTTCACGTTCACTTGAGGTTGTAGGCAGCTCTAGGAAGATGACAGTCTTTTCATCCCTGCTTAGCTTCTGTGGGTCACAGAAAGGAGGCTGGCTGCTCTCCTGGATAAAGGCACATCAGAACACATCTTCATCATCTCCCTCAGAATAAGCACAAGTTATGTGCATTGTCACTTGTTGCTCCTCCTGGAGTCGTATAATTGTGTGAGAGTCTGAAAGTCTATGGGAAGAGGCAGAAAGAGCAGATGGGGGAGCAAGCTTCAGACTCTTGTATCTGTTTAGCAAAGTCTGCAGACTGGGAAATGAAGGAGGAGTTAGATCAGTTTCCTTCTGTTTTGCTCCCAAGTCATGTGGTGAATTCAGGCTTGGCATAAGGCTGGCAGCAATTCTGGGTCCCCTTTTTCCTGCCCTGTGCTTAGAGACTCTGACACTCGCTCTACATCTGATTAATGAGTGAGTCAGCGACTTGTACAGTCATTTCTCCTCACAGTGTTTCAGCTTCACTGTGGCACTGTTGTATTTGTGTATGCCAGACTTGTTCCGGAGTCTTTGACACTAAGCCCTTAAAGCCCTAATGTGCTTACATAATATGATATGGAGAACCAAGAAAGTAAATTTAATTAAATCTTTCCCCACTCCTTCTGACACACAGTGGGAGACAAAAGGAGCATCTTTTTGAACACTGGGGAATAACGTGACATACTCACAAAAGCAGCAAGGAAATTGAAGACACTGGTGGTGTATTGTACATAAAAAATGGGTACTAATCTTCAAAGGTTTAGGTGTTAGATATCTGAAATGAGGGAGAACCTGTACCTTGATGGCTGAATTCACATTCTGGTTGCTTTTAGCCATGGAGTTGACATCTGTAAGAGATATGCTGGTAAAAATAAATTTAAAAACCCCAAATCCTTTTAAATTCAATATCAACTTTATTTCAAGAGAAGAAATTTCATCAGTGATTTGACTAACTTTCCTAGTGGTAAAAAATAACCCTCTCTATACAAATACTTCTGCAATTACCATCCTGTTAATGCCTTAGAGAATTCTAGTGCAAATTTTTGAGGAGCCTTTGCTGAACACCCAGCTTTCAAATGGGTGTTTCTATTCTCGTCTCTCTAGTTTTATACAAGAATAGAAATACAGTAATCCCAATTAAAAAACAACATTCACCAGATGTAACAAAGCAGTAGTATCTGAGAGTCTCATAGATTTTACCGTGCTCTGAAAGAAAATAGCAGGGTTTCTCAACTGGTAACTGTAATTGTATCCTAGTTTTTCAGGGAAAAATACATCAAATGTAATTGCATGAATTGAATCTCTTTGCTTGGGGAAATAAAAACCATTTGAAGAATGGAAGCAAAACCTTTCTGATTTAATGACACCCTGAAAACAAAGTCTGAAACCCTGTGAACTTTATTTATTGCTTCATGAGTACTGTAAGATGTCACATGTTTATCAGCATGTTTCAAAATCTGGTGTAGAACTCGCATATTGTAAGATATTCTTTCCTTCTAGCTTCTCCTGTGAAAGCTCCTCTCTTGCCAAAAGGTGGAGAAACTTGCAGTTCTAGATAGAGAAATGCAGTGCTTGCTACAGAGTGGCAAAATGATGCTCAGAGGGACATTAAGGAAAGATCTTTTCTTATATAACAATGCTACATCCTTCCTCAGCCTTACCTAACAAATACAGGAGCTCCGTCCAGAGAAACAAATAGTTCACTTACAATGGGAACTGAGTTACCTGTTTCATCTCGTGCCTTTTTGATAGCTCTATCCTCCATGTACAGGATCCCTGTGAGGGATCTCTCCTCTCTTTCACTGTATTTAGCTGCCTCTTGGACTTGCCTCCCTGCTGCAAAGATACCGACATCAAAATGAGAATTAAAGTGGTTACCATTGCACATATCCTGTTCTGTTTGAAAATAGTATAGTAACTGGTTTTCTGGGAACAGAAACCATAAAAGAAACAATAATTTACCATGATGGGATAATTTGTTGTAGGTTGAATGAAACATTTACTGTGGTCTGTGTGGTGGCAGCTCTTTGGTCAGAGAGACAGAAAGCTATATAAGCTTTCCCATGAGTCAGCCTGGGAAGATTTAGGGAGCTAGAGAGGAAGAATTCTAAACAATCTGCACCTGGTGTTTTGTAATAAATGGTTTTGCCCATAAGGTTGTTTACCAGAGGGTGGCTTCTTAATTAGCCAATGGTGATGGTGTTTTAATTAAAGGACCAATCAGGTCTACCTGTAGTGAACTAGAGCATAAAAACCAATGGGAATCTTAATAAAGTCAACTTAGCCTTCTGAATGCCTTGGGAATTTGTGATGTTCATGACTCAACAGTGACAGTCTGTGAGAAATTTTTCAGCCTATCAATTCTCTCTCATGAAAATTGCAAATTTTTTTAAAATTGAGAATGAAGCAAAGCCTTGTTTTTTCTGAACATCTTTTGAGTTGGAAAATATGTTCCCCCCCAGATAATTTTTCCACAAATGGTTAGTGGTCACATTATGGCTTGCACATAGACAGCAAAGTCATTGAGACAGCCCACGACAAGTGGAACCTGTGCCCTTGATGCACAATTGTTTGTTCTAGTCACCAAATAATATTTCCTGGCCTCTTCCTATCAGGTAGTCAGCTACGGCTTGAAATGCCTTGGAAAGCAGGCAGCTAAACAGGAAAATAAAACTTCAGGAATTCTTGTTACTGTATATTTGATTGTGGGCTGGAAGAAGTTTTTTGGATGTTTTCATATAGAATAAATGACTTGCTACCTGTGACTTGTTTTTGGACACAGTGAGTACAGTGGCATGAACAAAAGTTGACTTTTTACCCTTAAGATGTGCAGATTTCATTCTGCCATACAATATCAATTAACAGAATGTATTTTTTATCAAAAAGGTGATATGAAGAGAAAAAAACAAAAGATGCACAGGTTTTAAACACACCATCGTTGTACTTATCACATCTAGAGAAATTATGACCTCTGTTACTCATTTTGAAATGCCTTGCAGTGAAATTTGTTAAATAATTTTGTTGTTATCTTTGAAGTTAGATAATGTAAAAAGATGTTATAAATAGAATATAAGAGGGAGTGAACTGGCAGTGTTTCTAAAACATCTGAATCAATAATGGCAAATGAATTAAAACAAATTAAACCCTTTGCAAAGATATTTTATACAATCATAGTTTGACATGATTGTTAGAGGATTAGCCATTACTGAATATTCCCATGTGCAGAAAGATAAGCCAGGGAAAAAGAACAGAGACCTTTGGGGGCCTGTCTGAGCAGAGACCTTTGGCTGGAACTCAGGGAAAAAAATGAGAGTTTATGGCGTTTGAGTGAAGGGGCAACCAACTCAGCAGGACTACGAGGATTTCATGAGGTTATGCAGGGAGAAAATTAGAAGGGCCAAAGCCCAACTAGAACACAATCTGGCTACTGTCATAAAAGATATTAAAAGGTTTTTTGGTGGACTTGGCAATGTCAGGTTAAGGGTTGGACTCAATGATCTTAAAATTCTTTTTGAACCTAAATTATTCTATAGTTTTAAATAAAATTAATTTTTTTTCCCAAGGAATTGGTGACAAAACAGAAATGTAGAGTTTGTTACATTTTCTCTCCTATGTGTACAAAGATAAAACCATAATTAAATATTTAAGCATCTAACTAAAATGGTTCCAACTTTTCTAAGTAGCCAAATACCCTAAAATTTTACAAAAATCACTTCGTTAACTAAATTTGTCCATCACCATTAATGTGCCATTTAGTTTCCAGAATAACCTTTAATTCTTAACTTTAGGGACCCAGATTTAAAATGACTGGTCAGTTCAAAATGCTGATTTTCTGCCCTGCTCCTTGCAAGATCCTATGACACAGGTTTGTTGTGGTCAAAGTTTGTCCAGTCTTCTCTAGCATGAGACAGTGTAAGATATGTGATTTCCAGTGTTTTCCAAGGACATGCTATGACACTAGCACCTCTCTACACAAACCTGCACAGAGGAAGATGAGCAAATTTTCTCAGAGCCACTGAGGGTTCTTTTGTTTCATTGGAGTTTTTTAATTTCAGTTCTGTTGGGCCTAACCAGAGTTAAAGCAGATTGTTAAGGGCTTTGTTCAAATGGCTCCAACTGCTGACAGGCTGGAAACATTGGCCACCTCTGTAGGAAGCCTCTTGC
The DNA here is from genome assembly GCA_013399945.1 of Ploceus nigricollis. Lineage (NCBI taxonomy): Eukaryota > Metazoa > Chordata > Aves > Passeriformes > Ploceidae > Ploceus > Ploceus nigricollis. The sequence goes on from VXBC01012281.1 coordinate 1,220,813, forward strand.
AGAGTTTGGCCACCCTGTGGTAAAGGCAGTGTATGTTAGAACTGAAGGGGAGGATAGGGAACCTGCCTCCACAATTTGTCCAATCCATTTGGACATTTGCTATGAGCCTGGGTACTGCTCTACCAGTTCATACCCGGCATTTTTTGGGGGGAGCCCTCTTTACTCCTTGGGAGATTTTTTAATTTCATTTCATTTTCCCAATGAAATTTTGCCCCAGTTGCCCTTCCAGATTTTTTTTTTTTTGCATAAATTAGCACTCATATTCAACGCAACCATCACCCATGTTGTAAATTACAACAAAGCAAAAATCTCATTTGGCCTTCCCATGAAGCATGGCAGTCCTGGAAAGGACCACTGCAAATTTTTAATACCTTCATACCTCTGTCAGGACCACCAGAAATGAAGATAGTTTTTATGACAGCTGGTAACTTTTTATTTCACTCTAAATATTCAGCAGATGACCATAGCAAATCATAAAATTCTCTGCCTATTCCAGTTGAAATATTATCCTTTATAACAATTTTGCTGAACAGATTTTGGCTTTTTAAGCTAATCAAGAGTCATCTATGAACAGACTGTGTTCTTTATCAAATGTCTGTGTTTGCTCAAAATTTGCCAACTGGCTAGATTCCCCAACCAAAATGTTTTTACATTTATTTCCATCACAAATTCCCTCCTGCCCTAACCTTTCTGAGGACTGCAAACGAGTAATACTTGGTGCAATGAATATGAAGAGATGTCTGCTATCTTTACTTTCACATGATAGTTAACTCATGTCTTGCCATAATTCCAATAGCACATTGTTTTCTTTATTGCAGTTTTTTTATGTGGGGTTTGCAAAATACACTCTCTGTTCTCAAGAGCACTCTTAGCTCCACACTGACTTCACAGCAAAAGCACTAAACTAAATTCATGGCTGCTTCACAGTCACATCCTTCTAAGGACTTAGCTGAAGCCAGTACTATTTAGCTGTGAGGTGCATTACAGTAAATGGAAAGATTAACAGTGAGTTTCATGAAAATTTGGACTCTTTTCTCTTCCTGCCTTCCACCTGTACTTCTGTATCACTTTTAGCACTATTGGGAGCATTTTTCAGTTGTGTGCAGCCAGGATGTGGTGTTTGGCTTTTTTGTTGGGTTTTGTTTGTTGTTTTTTTTCTTCTTTTCCTTTCTGGTTAGTAGTGTATGTGTGTGTATGTGTACGTGCCCTCATCCTCTAAGACTTACTGACAGAAACAGACTAAAATCAAAACTGTGATAAAAAAATGACCCAGACTACTGAGAAGATGTTAAACTTAAATTATTAAAGGAAGATTTGCATTACATCCAATAGAAAATTAAGTATGATATTTAGGACAGCTGAATTCTTCAAGGTCATCCAAAAATTGATGGTCTAATTTGAGTGACTTCAATTAATCCAGTATTCACATGACTTATGACTTACGAGGTTTTTTTTTGCTTAGTGAAAGCTAAGGTCTCTAAAATTTAACAAAAAGGAAGAAAGCTAACAAAATATTTTTCTATCAGTCTTTGTAGATCAATATTTTCTTCCAAGGGCTGAGAAACAAAGAAAAAAATTAAAGTTTCACTGTTCAGAGGTCTGTTTTGCTCTTTGTTGCATTTCAAAGACCTACAGAGGAAAATTATAACTTTATAGAGACAGCACATGAAAAAAAACTTGCCCTATGAAAACTTAATTGAACATTGTTTTGTCTCTGGCTGAACACAATTACATAATTTCTTGTGTTTTAAAAACCCACACATTTCTTACTCATTGTCTTAAGTGAATTTTACAAATTCAAATGCATAAGTGTATCAATAACATATATTGATGAAAATGAAATAGAGTGGATTTTTACTTTGAGAAGCTAAATTTAGGGAAAACATGACTTCTCATTCTGGATTTACTGGAAAATACCTTATTTACATAAAAGGATTTTTATATTACTGATCAGGAGACAATTCATTCAGACAATTCACATGTTGCTTTCCATTACAAAACAATTATTTCTATCGGTGACATTAAGGTAGTCATCTCTGTAGTGTGGGACTATATTCTTGCAACCTTAATTTAGGTATTCATTCCAAAATAGTCAAAAGCAAATCCTTCAACCAGTTTATTTTATTTATATAAATCCTTCGCTTTATTCTCTTTGGAGGTATGCATATTATATTGAAATATGATAATCCAAAGCATGTTTTGCTGAGTGAATACATACTTAAGGGAAATGGCCTCTATTTAAACATTGTTAAATCATGTTACATTTCATTTTCTACCTCCATCGCATACATGGAGGCTTGCCTCGGGAAACACGTGGATGCTATCCTTATCTTCTGCAAGCATTACTGATGTTTATGCTCCTTTTTAAAACTAATTGAAAGAGGAAGATCTGAAATAAACCTTCATGTAGTATATAGTGAGTGCTGTGCACTATCTGCTTTTTGTGATCTCTTCCACAACCTGCTGCTTAGAAACTTCACAAGAGGAGTGCTGTGCCAAACCCAGGTTCTTTCTGTGTCTCATTCACTGAGGGACTGAGAACAATTTCATTTTCTAGCTACAAGAAAGCGGAATCAGTGATAAATTTAGTGTGCTAGTCCTATGGGACTAATCAGCTGATAAAACACCCTGACAGATACTTTATTGAGACTATATAGTAGCATATACAGGCATACGGATGTCAAGGCTATGCTGAACATAAGTGAGGGTGCACAAGCACTGGCATGCTCTCTGCTTCTCTGGGTGACTGTTCTGTCATCTTGCACACAAGGTTTTTTATTCTTACTGTGTTTCTCCACATGAATCTGAGTGATGTTTGTTTCATGTGGTTTGAATGGGAGCTATGAACCTTTTCTCACAAAGAAAGATCCGTTGCCTCTGGAGAGATTTTTTTTCTGCTTTCTTTCAAGCTGGTCCTTGCTTGGTGGTGCTGGTGGTGAGTGTATGGTAGTGAGGAGCACATGAACCCATTCAGTCAGATTATGCTGTATTCACAAAGCTTTTTAAATTCGCCATCACGTCTGTTTGCTATGTTAAGCTCATCTGGAAAATAGTTACTGAGGAAAAATTTTCTTGCCCAGCTGCAATGCAACCTAGGGAAAGCAAGATAGACATCCCTGCATTTGGGATCTCTGCTGTCCTATGAATTCCCAGCTGAAATTTCTGAGTTTTAGGGCTGGCAAACTGAGAAGATCTACAAAATCAGAGCCTTTTCCAATGATAAATGTAAGGACAGCCTCCATGGTTTGGTTTGGAAGCCATATCATAGCTACATTAGGGTAAGGAACTATTTTTTAACTTGAAAATTTTGGTGAACTTGCAGATTTTTACCTCCTTTCATCCTATTAAAATGACAAACATCGTCTCCAACCTGGATTCGAGAAGTGTCACTTAACACCTAGTCTCTCACACATCCTACTTCCCTGGTGCACACAAGGTGTTCCTGAGACAAAATAACAGAGACTGGATTGCAATTGCCTGTTAAACATCGAGTAACGTGGGAGGCCTGCAGATAAAAGCAACTTGCAGTTTGGAGCATTTTGCGATTGAATGACTCAAGGGGAAAAAAACAAAACAAGGACGTTTCTTACTTCCAGCTGCCTCGGGACCCCTCAGCAGAGGCCTGCAGTGCCTTGGGGTCGGTGCTGGCAGTGCTCTGCAGCAGCTCAGCTGGCAGAAGGCAAGCAGGGAGCAGCCCAGGACCCAACAGGGTCTGATGTGAAGTGCAGCCGAAAAAGGCACCCTCTGACAGTGCCGGCCCAGCTGCAGATCAGAGGGAAAATCTATGTGTGGAGAAAACCTCTACTGTCATGTTGTTTCTGACCAGAGGAAGGAGACTTCAGTGTCTGCTCAGGCTGCAGTTACACAAAAACTCTGTTACAAACTTTGTCTGACTTTCTGTAGCAATCCCATACTGGCATACCTAGTACCACTTTTAACTAAAATGACTGTTTCTGATAGCTTGAGAAGTGATGCTGATCTACGTTGTTTAGTTATTAACACTGGAAGGGACATTGCTATCTTGACCCTCAAAAACATGAGATTTTAAAAAAAAAATTTCAAATGTAACAAAAACGTCAATTTTTCAAGGAAATTACTTTAAAAAAATTGTTTCAGTGGAAATCTATCATCTTCATTAACCTTCCCTAAAATAAATAACATTGTGGAATGACAAAGAGAAATTCAAAAAAACAACAAACGAAAGATGACAACTTGATTAAACAGGTGCTTTCTCATGAAGCATTTCACTTTTAATGAATTCAAGATTTCTGGGGTGGTGTTGGGCAAGTGTTTTATTTATTTATTTATTTATTTAAAGTCCCTGACTGGCACCTTGTTTATGCCTCTAAAGCTTTATAAGAGAAAGAAGGAAATCCCTTTTTATATATAATAGGTTTTTCATATTCTCATGTCATTTCATCTTTCTTTATAACACTTTTTTTCTTACCATTGTAGGCAATGAGAGCTTAGAAGAAAATTATGTGCAGGACAGTAAAATGGGATTTGTCATCAATGCAATATATGCTATGGCTTATGGCCTACAAAACATGCATCATTCCCTTTGCCCTGGACATGTTGGACTGTGTGATGCTATGAAGCCAATTGATGGCAGCAAGCTCCTGGAGTTCCTCCTCAAATCCTCATTCATTGGTGTTTCTGGAGAAGAAGTTTGGTTTGATGAAAAGGGAGATGCTCCTGGAAGGTAAAGAGGTTTCATCTCAACTATTAAACCACAGGGTGGGAAGTGGGAATGTTACTGTGTTTGGTGATGTAGATTTCATTGGCTTTTTTTTCTTGAAACATAAAGCATGGAACAGTCTTTCCAACAGCCAGGAATAACACTGGTATAACAGGAATACGCATGGTATCTAATATTGGGACACGAACTACAGTAGAGCTCATAAATTTCTAGTGCTACAGGAGATGACAAAACTTGTAACTCACAGACTTCTGGTGTGCAAGGTACTATTGGGTCTCAGTATCAGGGTTTTAGTATGTATAAAGCCTAATACAAATGATTGGAATTTAATGAACAATTTACCTGACATGGTTTTGAATAGAGGGCTGTAGAGCTCATCCTTTTCCAACTGGAGCTCTGCTGAAACCTTGCCAGAGACTATTTAGTGTTGATTCCTAAGATCCTTTATGATCTTCTTCATTTGTTTCACGCCAAATAGAACCAGATCAGTCCCAGAATTTAACGATAGGTCTGTGTAAAGCAGGACAAATAACAGGGGGCTTTGGGCAGAATTTTCTGTGTTTCACTCATTTGGGGTCTGGTCCCAGCTGTGGCAGCTGCTATTGTTTAGCCTCCCCAGCAGACACAGGATGTACCCAAGCAGTGGGTAAGGCAGGACCTTTGTGGACTTGGATGTCACCTTTGTTTCTCTTATGGGAGCAAACTGACAGAGATCTTTCCTTTCATTTAGTTTTGTGGGTTCTATTTTAGCACAGGGATTTTTTTGTTTCTTTGTTTTCTTTTTTAGAAATACATTTAATTCAGCTGCTGAAGTACAAAGTCCATTATTAATTGAAACCTACCCAGAGATTGCTTCACTGAAGTTTGTTTTCCTACTGAGTTGTTAAAGTGCTGTAAAAGGCTCTCTCACTCCATCTTTGGGCTTATTGCATAAGTGCATCTGAGTGCCAACACCACACAGAGGGAGGGCTCTGGAACAAACAAGAGTTTTCATGTCTTTTCATGCCTCCAATGAGTATTCATAAGACACAGTGGTTTTAAAGCAACTCTTCTCTCTATTACTAGGTTTTATTAACAAAACTGGTCGATTTTTTTTATTTTCTAGATTGTTGTGTTTTTTTAATTGTCATATTTAAACAGTATATACATTTAAACATTTTGTTACATTTAATTAGTAAAAAAAGCCAGTCAGTTTGGTCTTGTTGAGCTTTGACTTCAGAATTTTTTTAGTCAAAGATACAGATCAGTTGAGGTTAGGCTTTGAAAGTAAAATAAGCAATTCCCTTACATTTGAACACATACTTATCGACACAAATACATAAATCAAGTCTTTGCACATATAATTTAGATAATACAGAGAAATTACTGCTTAGTGTAGCTTTATGCTTTTTGCACACTATTTGTGTCCATAAAAGCATTACTCCAGCTTTGCATATGCTGCATTTTCTGTCTGTTAGCTATTTGGTTTGATGTTTAGATGTAATTTTCCAATTTTAGCCTAATTCTTATTTATTTTTTTGTCACCCAAGAGCATTTCCACAACTCTCATCAGTACTAAGCATAAAATTAGATTGAACAGTTGCTGAATTTAAAACATAAGAGAGTTTATATCAGTATATTCCTCTGAGTGTGCCAGAATGATAGAATTTATTCCATCCATCATTTTGGTCTATAGCAAGGTTCATTTTTCTTGATTCCCTGGCCTACTTAGAATTTGATAGGTTATTTTAGGTAGGGAGTTTTTTTGTTATTGATCCTCATTTATATTTTCACAGTTGGAGTTAGAAAGTTTGGGTAAGGAAATTCAGTTAACCTTTTTTGTTATTCATTCTGTAATCCTTGGATCAACCTGGCTTTTATGACGTGGGCAATATAGTATCAGAGAATGGCTGTGTGTGTGTGAACTGTGATCTGCACAGTCTGTCAGATCCTTGTATGGCAGCAGCAGTTTAACAGAATTGGCTATAGCTTCAGACTGGCTGTAATGCTTCCACAGCTTCATGTGGAAAGTCTCTTCGTGCAGCAGTGAACAGACCATAGCACTGTGTCAATACCCAAGAGTTTTTGTACCTCAGCAAAATGGAAAGATAAACACCACATACAACACCTAAACATAGCAAGGTCACCCTGCTATGAAATTTCTTCGTTTTTTGGTTTTTCTATGCAAGTGCAAGAATGTCACACAAATGTGTAAAACGTTTTTAGATATCTTGTCCTCAAATCATGTGAACAAATCAACTTCACAAGGTGGAATAATATTCCTCTTAGAAGGCAGCAACCTTTCTCATAATTTTTAAAATCTGTGAGGTTCTTTGAGCAATTGACTCCCACAAAATCCTAATTGTCATCATCATGAGCAGAGCAGATAGAGTTGCCTGTTGTTAGGTTTGTCTGGCACTCCCATAACCTCCTGTTTTGAAACCCATACAGCTTCATGAAACCTTAACCATTTGTTTAGACACAAGTCTTTTTCTATCTCAGGCTCAATTCATGGTTTCAAGGTTTTTATCAAAATGAGATTGGAAAACACAAAGCATGTAGCCAAAGGTGTATTTCTTCTGTGAAGAATCATTTCTTTGAATATCTCTTATGCAGAAATATGAAGGAAACTTTTATTGGAATGGCACAAATGCGGTCATTTAGCTTACTGCACTGCCTCTGGGAAAAAATGACATGGATGTAACTCTGGAAACTCAGCTGTATGTGCTCGCTATACCATCATTAAGAACATGCTGGTACATTTGCTGCACTTTTTACTTTCATTGAGTAGCTCCCATTTCCTTTCTCTGTAGCAATCATATCACTCAAATTTCCATAAATGGCTGGAGAAGACGTGAAGTATGCAATAGTCAACACAACAACTTTCTTTGGGATACAGAGGTATCTTTTTAGCTCTGGTCTATTCTAGGTAATTGCCTCCTTTTACCTTGTGCTTGGTATGAAGAACCTTACCTCTCTCGAACAAACCATTTGCATAGACCTCTAACCACAAAATGCTTTGTGACAGTAGGTAGAAGAACTTTCAGCCCCTAAAATGAACCTTTGATATGTCGAGAAATGCTGAGGTTCACAAACTAAGAGAAAAATTTCATCTAACTAACATTTCATCTTAACTAGACTTGGACTTAGAACCATGTAAGTCTATTTAGTTCAAAATTTCCAATACTTGTTCAGGCTTCAGTCATGACAACACTACCTACTCCAATGCTTTGAGTAATCAAATTTTGCCTTATGCAAAGCCTTCAAACTTGCATGTGAACAATTTTTTTTTTCAAATATGCATTTTTGTTTCAGAGTTTGAATTCATGGGTGGTTATTTCATCCATTTACATCCCGGCATTGCTCAGCATCGTTTTTTTCCCTCCTGTCTTCCAGGATAGCAAACATCAGTATCAGTCAGGTATTATGGCTATGGAAAAAGGTAACTTCAGCTATCTCAGATTAACTAGAGTAAGACTGTGCCTGTGACCAGCTGACTTATATTCTGGCTTGCCTTACAAGTAACTTGTTCACAAGACACCACCTACTGGGTCACATCATTTCCCAATATACCAGAGAGCTTGCTCTTATGTTAAAAGAAAGATTAATTTTCTTACTCGCTGAATCTTTTAATGGCTTCTTTAAATGCTGCCATGTGTGTGTGAAATACAACTGCCTCCAAGAAGTCTCACTCTCTGAGAGCTTCACAGCTCTTGTCAAACCCTCTTCTTTTGGGGTCATAATTTTTAGCATGGACACAGCCCAAAATTGTTAAAGTTGTACATATGTGAGCAAGGGGATGGGAGGAGGTATTCCAGCACTGAATTTGTCTTTGCTTGAAGCACAGATGTTTCATTAAGAAAAAGAAGGAAAGGATTAAGAACTTAAGCACATCTCCATATACCAAGTGTATTTGCTAGACCACATTTTTCCACTTAAAATTCAAGCTGTAAAATATCAACGCTGCCAACATTTTACTACAACTTTCCATAACGCAAGATTGTGTAAGATCTTTTAATCTACATACTTCATTCTTTGACAGGTAACCTATAGGAAAGAGAATAGTATTACAAGAATACAGGAGAAATTCTTAATTGATATTGCATTAATGTCACTCTGTGCCTTGTGATGTATTTTTGTAAAAATGAAAAAAGTGTGTGGGCTCAAAAATTCCATTAAGGGCATGTGAGGTTTTAGTAATCTTTTATTCCCCTTCCTGAATTAATTTTCCAGCCCAGAGTAACTGATTTTGTGTCAGTCTAATATACGGCCAAACTAAAATCCAAGTACATTTTCCTTGCTAGGAAGAGGCATGCACATTTTGGCTCAGCTTTACTCCTGTCTGTTGAGTATCCATTATGAAATGCCTGATTCTCACTGCTTCTTGTTATCCTGATTCTTCACAAACCTGGAAACAGCATTTCTTTTTTTAGGCACTTCCTTTAGAAGAACTGGGATATGAGAAGCAATTGTTCCCTAATGGATTTGAAATTTACCCCTTTCCTAAGCAATGCCTTGATTAGTGGCCAATTCCCAACCAATGGAGCTGCCTCCTGCTTAGAGCTCCATTGAACTCAGTGGCAGGGGTCCTTTTCACACATTTTTCAGTGGAACTCTGCAGTGGCACTAGCATCATCTGGGCATGCATATTTGCAAAACTGAGGTCTAATTACAGCTGTAAATATGCATTTCTTTAAATCATCTTTAACTAAGACTTAGTTAAGAAAATTACTCTGCTCTACTCTAGACAATAATTCTAGCACCCATTATAAGCAAAAGATTTTTTTCTCCAGAGACAGAGACAATCCAGTACAGAAGAGCAAGGCAGTAAATCCCAGGCTTGGAAAATATAAGGTGCTTTGTTATTTTCAGCTCTAATGCTGATTCCTTGTTCTCAATACTCTTTCTCTAGTCATTTATTAAACAAAGTCCTCCCCCTTCTCATCTTAAGAGACCAGGCTATGGGTTTAGCTTCTTTTCTGGTTTTTCCTCTCTGTACATGCTCCAACATTCATTCTTCCATTCTTGCTTATTTCTAAGAATTGAGCTACATTCTGTGAGTAAAAGAATGAATATAATAATTATCAATAAGGGATGTACGCACATCAGGTCCAACACATTGAAGGCAATGGGGTAGGCTGGATGTTTATTGTAGCAGTTTTTTATGCTTCCCTTACCTTAGTCTTGGGAAGTGCTCTCCCACTTGCCTAGGGTGAGGAAGTAAATGTTGTGACTGAGGTGCTAACTTTTCCTGACAGAATCACTGGGCTGCATAATATGAATGGTCAAACTTAGAGCTTACAGCTAATTTATGGCAAACTGGTTCGGTTGGTTTGAACATTTCTGCTTAAGAGCTCCCAGCAAGGGCTATGTTACAACCAGCCTGCATGGAGACACCAAGTGAAGGTTAAAAAAGTTTTGACAAATTATTTGAAAACACAGCATCCAGTCATTGCCTACAAGTGCATCTTCAGCAGAGGTTACTGTCTTTGGTGTGCAGTTCTTCCTGGACACACAACGTTTTACCCACACTTTTATGCAAGCAAGGCAGGCAATCAGCAATCGTGTCCCAATCAGAGCTGACACTTCCTGTGATTTTGCTGCAAATCCTAAAGGATTTTGGTTTTTTGTGAAACCCAAGTCCCTGGTATTAAGGGATAACATGAATATTTAGAGGCAGAAGAGGAAGGGCAAGGTAAATTTTTGTCCTTTATGTTGCAGGACAGTGACTCATTGTATTTTCCTTGCAGATATGACATCATGAACCTACAGTACATAGAGCCCAACCGCTACGACTACGTCCTCGTTGGGACCTGGCACGAGGGTGTGCTCAACATTGATGACTACAGGATTCAGATGAATAAGAGCGGAATGGTCCGATCCGTGTGCAGCGAGCCTTGCCTGAAGGGCCAGATTAAGGTGTGCCTCAGACACTTCCTGCTACAGAAATATGAATATCCAGTCAGTGTTTTTCCCTAAACCCACGCAACCTCCTTTCAAGCCAATGGGTAGGACTTCCTTTCCTTCAGGAATGCCAAAATGACAGAAAGACTCCTAGACTATTATCTTCCTTTAACAACAGCATATACAGGCCCATGTTTTCTAAAATTACCCTTTGTAGGGATGCAGAATCTTCTAATGTGACAGAAGTTTCACCTTATGTGAGAAAGATTTTCACTTAGTCATTGCCTACAACATTCAGTGGCTGTGATTCACTTGGGGGCTGGTCTTGAAAATATTGTGACCCACAGGAGTCCAGTATTTTGTTCCAGCAGTTGCACCTGTAAGGAAAAGTTGAAAAAAAACCCAACAAACCCCATGCCTATTTATATCTCATATTCACAACAGGACAAATGGAAACACAAATGAAATCACTCTGTGTTCACCAAACAGTAGCACTTGTATCAGACTACAAATAATTTGCTACTAGTCAAGTCTGGATAACATAAAGGCATGTTTCACCACTATCAAAATGGTATGGATGCATTAAGTTTAAAATGGCAAGACACCCATTCAGCAAAATCTCCTTAGAGTAGACCTTCCTTTCTATTTTCATTTAATAAGCACATTTGCAGCTTTTTATTTCTACATTGCTACTCTAAGCAATAAGCAACTGATGATTTGGCAAAGGCACAGTGACACACTCCAACATCTTGGAGGAGAAACGTTATTGGTATTTACCACCTTCCAAAACATCTTTTCCCTGTTTTTGAGATTGTGCAGTTTGTGTATGTGTATATATGTAAACACTATGCATACAAAATGCCAGCTTCAGCTCTCATTGAAGTCTATTGGACTCTTTCCACAGACTGCATGAGGAAATGTTAACCAAAAAAAAAGCCCACAAAGCCAGTATTCAATAAAACAAACATTTTGAATTTCACTACTGTACTTATCTCTGCATATAGATGGATAGGAAGACCTGGAAGAGAAGGCTGGATTCCTCCTTCCTGGCAAACAAGGCCGGAGTCTTTGTCAGAGCCCTAGGAGGCAGAGATATCCTTAATCTTTCTTTCAGCCTCAGAGTAATGAAACTAGGAATCATGACAAGGAAATAATCTTTTCAGCATTGAATCATTACATTTAGCAGCCCTCATAGCAAAGAAAGAAAGTTTTCAGGGACATTTGTCCCTAAAAGAGCTGTTCTGAAGCATGAGGTTGGTCACTTAATTTTTTCTGCTAAAACCCAATAGATCCTTTTAGCAGGATGTTTTGTAATTTGTTCTTATTTTATTTCTATTTACACCTTCTATTTACACTTCTGTAATGAGCCCCAAAATTTCTATTTACACTTGTGTAATGAGCCCCAAAGAGACTTCCACATAAATTGGAATATATGTGTATGTGAATGTGCTTGCGTGTACGTGCATATATATGTATTTATATGCATGGATTACTCTTGGTTTTAACCTTTGACTTTTTTTACTGCTTTTTACTATGCAATAGATACTAAGCATGGGCTGAGCTGCTTGTCCTGACCTCTGCCAACTCACAGATTAAGCCTCAAGTTTGATTGAAAAGATGACATTCACCATGCTTCTGTACCAGAGAGAAAATGGTTTTGTACTTTTAGCTCAGAACAGCTCTCCCCAAAACAAAATAAAATTGTCCCCAGAGGTTATCCTTGAAATCCTAAGCACAAATTTTAATACAGGGATCGATAAAAAAATCATGATTGATGTTTTCTAGCTGTTTGAAATGTGCCATACACAGGAATCCTGTCATGCTTTAAACAGCATATTGTGTTATGTGTTTGCTGGGGGATGATGGTGTGTGCTTCTTTGTTGTCTGATAGATGATCAGAACCAAGGATGTATTTTGTATTGCAGGTGATCAGGAAGGGAGAAGTGAGCTGCTGCTGGATTTGCACTGCTTGCAAGGAGAATGAATTTGTTCAGGATGAATTCACATGTAAAGCCTGTGAGCTCGGCTGGTGGCCAAATGCTGACCTGACAGGTAGGCATGTGTCCCTCCAAACACATTCTTTTTCTACAGGGCACAAGGAGAGTGCTGTGTGCTGGACAGTAAGATGGCAGCATGCAGAGATATTAAAGGTACATATTTGGACACACATTCCAGTGCAGTTTAGGGTGACTGTCTTTCAGCTCAGTGCAACAGCGGAGACAATAAAGACAGCAAAATTTCTGCCAAGAAGAAATGTTATAGTCTGTTCCTTTCCTTCATTTAGCACAAGTCTTAATAAAGCTGATAAGAATGCTAATGAACTCAGCAACATTTGCTGCAATTTAGCAGTGACTATCACAAGAGTTCAGTGCATTCTTGTCATATTGACTTGATACTCTTTTCTGATCATTTTACCATGCAATTGGTAGCACTTTATCTGGGATTTCAGGACCTTCAGTAACTGATTACTGGACTCTTGTTTGGTATAAAGATCATTCTTAGTGGACACACCAGCAAGAGGAATCTTAACAAAATCCTGAGAAAAGCTGTCTGGAAAGAGTTAGACTTGGTCTCCCTTGTGTATATGCCTTGGATGAGTTGCATGCTTTGGCATCCTTCTGTTTATTTTTTACTTATCAAGGTCAACCATCACATCCGCTCTGGGCTTCGCAGCAACCATTACCCCCCCAAAAAATAGCTACAACTCATTGAGAAGCATCACCCTGACCTTAACATTTGCTTTGTATCACTGTGAAACACTAGAGGCACCTCTGCTCCATGTCACCTCTGCAAATCTTAGATGCCAGTATTCAGCAGGACATTATTCCTAGTCAGAGAAGCAGTCTGAACACCTAGCCAAAGATCAAATGTGCAACTTAACACATCTTTGTCCTTTACCATGACTGGCTGACAGTGAGATGCTGCTGCAACTTTTAGCACATAGACAAAATCCTCAAACTTCAATTAATTTCTTCTATGAGATACTTCAAGCTAGTAACTGAAGCCAAATGAGCTCTCAGAGCATGTATTTTGAGAAGGAAAGCTAGCCACTTCTCCAGGTAAAAATACACTATTAATCACAAGAGACTGGGAAATGTGACCCATTGTCTGTTTTGGATTTCCGTGGAAAATAAGTTATGGTCATGTCCCAGATGTGCGTGTGAATGTTGATGTTCCATACCTCCCACTCCCACCTGCCCTGCCCCTGCTCTGGTTTGCAGCTAAACTGACAAACAGATTTGTCAGGATACAGAAATCTCAGTGATCATTCAGACCCTTCAAGTTTCATGTCAGTGGGTTTCAGGGACAGGAGTTAATGAAAAATACATTTGGTAAGGGCTCAAATTGTGGAAACACATCTGGTATTACTAGAAACCAAAAAATCCACAGAACCTTTCATAAATGTCCTGACTATTTGAAAATATTATTTAATTCCTGCTCCTAGGACACCAGCGTCTGCTAATTTTAAAGCATATATCCATACACAAACAGGTTTTGCTGGTCTTGGAGGTTCACAGAATTGTTTGTATCTACTCTTCAGGGAAGAAAAAGGGATTTATTGATTAAAAAGAAGCCAGAACAAAAACCTGGTGAGAGATCAATATACAATTGAGAGAATATGGTTCAGTGCTACCAGCTGCTCAGAGTAGCTCAAAAGGGGTCATGTCAAAATGACAAGCACTGCTGAAAAGAGTTGCGGAAAGAATCAGTGCTGGAAAAAATCTCCAGGGCATGTTGCAATCTATTAACTTTTAATGAAATCAGTAGATGACCTGCTGATTTGTGTTTCTTCTCAGCAAGGAGACTGGACTGCTGCTGTTCTAAAATCACAGTAACATCAGCCAAATGACAGCATAGCCATTGACTTATTTCCTAGAGAACACTGAAATGGCAGTCTGCTCCCGCACAGCTTCGTCAGTCTGTCTTATTGAAGAAAAAACCTTCTTTTTTAACCCCTAAAATTGATTTACTTGAACTATACTACAAAGTACAAAGCTGTGAAAGGAAACTGATGCCATCCTAATCTTTAGAAGAAGGGGATTTATGTAGATAAATTCTGTCCCTTGAACTTTGTGGGAGTCACCATTGGTATTGATTTAATTTGGAATTCTCCTTTCTTGCCAGGACTCCTATCAAATATATTTTTATAGCTTGATTTTATGTGTTGTATTCATACCCTGACAGTCACCATAGCATCTAGACACAGACAGTAACATTTCACAGTTCAGATTGTTTTTCCCTTTGCCTTAAATCTTAAATGCTAAACATGTATGTGATTTTAGACTCATTTTCCATCACAGATGGAGGCTCTAAAATCCTTAAAGACATCCTTAATCCTTTTAAGAAACATGAAGCACATACTAACCTATTTTGTAAGACATGCTTTTCAAGGTGCTCATTTTCTTCATTTGAAATCAGTCTCTGTGGCCTAGCAATCATTTCCTGACATTTTAATGTTATTTTTAAATGTACACAAATTTTTAGATTGCTTCTTTTAAATATGAATTCACTGAAATGGACTCAGCAGACACAAAGGATTTCTCACCACAGATGATGAAAACCTGACCTGAGATATAGTCACTAAAGCCAGTACCTTAGGCCTTTTGCCAAGCGAAATCTTTTATAGTACCAGAATATAATATAAGATGGATGAATATCAAGCTAGTAAACTCAGTTTACATAAATCATCTTAAATAAGCAATAAAACAATATAGGGTAGGATGTTTTATAGTCTTATGAAAAGAATCATAAGGTTTTGGGGCCATCAGTTACTTGGGATATGTTAATGACCTCAGAAAACATCATAGATTCTCTTATTATTCTTGCACTATGAATATAGTAATAAAAAAAATTGATTAGCCTTCAGATCTTGGAAATTATTCACAGTTAAAATGCAGGGAAAATAGTACATGAAAACTACCAGACAGCTTTTTCCAGAAATTTTTTACTGTGAAGCTTTTGCTCTGATTTTTTGAGGCTTGGTTTAGTTGCTGAGGGGGCTTTTTTGTTTTTTGTTTTGTTCTGATTTGTTTTGTAAATGCATGCACAATTTCCTGAGTATCCTCCCCCAGTCTCAATGGGGTTCCAGAGCCCACTTTCTCCTAGCTGGGAAATGATCCACCTTCACAGGTGCTGACAACCAGCAACTGTTAGGTGGTAATAAGCAGCATAGGGAACTTTTTGCAGTTTGTACGATATGTGGTTCTTGGGCTTGCTGGTGCACAGGAATTACACTGGTTTAATGAAACATTTCTAAGGAAATCTCACACAGGATAAGCTTAAAGCAAACGATATGCTTAACCACCATATTGGGTCTGGGTTAAGCCCCTGAAAATATAGTTTAAAATGGAAAAATGTGAGTATGTTCTTGATGTTGTTAAGCTTAAAGTCCATATTGAAACTTAACCCTTCCAACAACCACGGATCAGATTCTTGTATGAGAAGAGCTTTACTTGTATTAATCAATGAGCAGGAGCTCATGATCCTTAGTCTTTTATTAAATCATAGAGGAGCCAGCTTCCAATCAGGGCTGCCGAGGCAAATGGCCAAAGGTTCACACTTCTAATAAAAAGGTTTTCCTTCCTATTTCAACACAAAAGTATTGGTTAGAAGTATGGGTTTCCTATCTGAGTCTTGAACAGACCATATTGAGCAAAATAATTTTCTTTATAAAATTTTTTCTTTGTTTTATAATATTTTCTTTATAAAATAAGACCTCTGATAGCCACTGCTATAATTTCTATTGTTTTTCATGTTACCGGCGTGTGTAACAATAACACCTGTAGTTAAGTCAGCTTGGAGACAAAATGTACAGAATTATAAGACCTTCTTTCAGTTCACATGACATTGGCAGACATTAAAAGTTCAAGCAGAAATTTTCCATGTCAGGACTTTGCCTTGGGCTGATTTCTTTTTTTCTTTTTTTTTTTTTTTAGTTTAAACAAAAAACATTTTTTCTCCTGTTTCTCAAAATGAGGTTACAGTAAAACTGTTCAGCCCTGATCTACACCTTGTCTTACTTCTCAGTTATTTGGAAGGAAGGACTTTACATTACAGTACAGGTATCTACATTAGAGTAGAGGTATCTGTTGGTAGTTTCTATCATCATGTGGAAGATGCATATAAATTAGGCAAAACTGTGAGACCCAGAAGCTTTTAGTTCATAGATGGTTTCTGCAAATACATTCCACATTGAGGAGGAAGGGACTGAGCACACTTTGCCCATCACAAGATCAAGGCCCTTGTTAAGATCTAGCAGCAAAAATGAGAGGAAAAATGCCTCTCTCACAAGCTTGCTGACATTACCATCTTTTCGTGTTCTTTTCAGCCATGTCCAACAACTCAGATAGGCAGAGTTCATGAGCAGCCAGTCCAGGATCAGAAAAGCTGGACCAGCAGTTTGTAATGAAGACATCTGGGTGGAGAGGTGGCTAAAAAAACTGAACTGTAAGGTGAACTGAGAGAGGGATGGTGAGGGACTGAGAGGAAAGATACTTGAGAGGTGGGGGAAAGGCAGTAAAGGTGAGTTGTGTCCAAGGGAAACTGGAGAAGGATGGAAACAAGAAGTAGAAGAGGCCATGGATACTTCACTTGGGATAAAAAAGCATGTTAAAACCATTTTGGAACTATTAAGTCAAGAAGAGAAGTTAGAAAATGCCCTAATGAAAGATATCCGTAACAGCTTCACAACCATAATATCTTAATAACACAAAGGATTTTATTTTCTCTGTAGTGTTTATTGCTGGTATTACTTCTTCAGCACAGTGAGGAAGATATCCAGAGACTCCTTTAACTTGAATGTGGGAGAGAGCAGTTAAGTACTATCCTGACAGACACCTATGTTTGCACATCTGTACTAGTCAGAAAGGAGAGTCTTTCCAGTTTTTATCTGAAGGCATGCATAGTCTGTGGGTTTGACTCTTCCAAGAGAATTAAATTATATTATTTAGAGGGAAAACAATGAGCAGAGGGTTTGACAAAATATGAATAAGATACTGTGAAGAGAAAAAAAGCAGAAATGTACTAAGAAGGTAAAGTACCTATTATATAGTTCCATTAAAATTTTGGATTTTAAAATTTGTATTTTTGGTACCATTTTTCTGTCCCTAGACCTCTGATTAATTTATATTATTTATAAAATAACTCTCAAAAAAATGTAGTAGAACAAGCTATAGTGATTGTGGTAATGATTAAATCAATTAATCTGAGGAGGCAAAAAACCTACCTGTTTGCAACAATGCTTTCCCTGCCGAAATGAAGAGATGATGGTGACTTTGTCTGGGTTCTGTTCCCAGCTGTGCCTTTGGTATGCTGGGTTTGTAATCAGGTACCTCTAAAAGCAGATATTTCCAAATCTAATTTCCTGTTGCAGCATCATGAGAAAATGTTTGGGACAAACAAAACAGATGGCTGTTTTTTGAACATATTAATCCAAAGTTTTCCATCATGCAGTTCACTCCTCTGTAAAATGGTTTTAATAATCCATGTCACATAGACATATGCTAATGTTTGGATTATACTGAAATCCAGCAAAAAAGGTTTTTCCAGGAGCTGCCTTTCTAACACTCTGTTTCTCTTCTGTACACTGCAGGCTGCGAACCCATCCCTGTAAAGTATCTCCAGTGGAGCAATATAGAGTCTATTGTGGCTGTGGTCTTTTCCTGCCTGGGGATCCTGGTCACCATGTTTGTCACCCTTATCTTTGTGCTCTACAGAGACACCCCTGTTGTCAAGTCCTCCAGCCGCGAGCTCTGCTATATTATCCTGGCTGGCATCTTTCTGGGTTACGTCTGCCCTTTCACCCTTATAGCTAAACCCACCACCACGTCCTGCTACCTCCAGCGCCTTCTGGTGGGCCTCTCCTCCGCCATGTGCTATTCTGCCCTCGTGACCAAAACCAACCGCATCGCGCGCATCCTGGCGGGCAGCAAGAAGAAGATCTGTACCCGCAAGCCCCGCTTCATGAGCGCCTGGGCCCAGGTGGTCATCGCCTCCATTCTGATCAGCGTGCAGCTGACACTGGTGATCACGCTGATCATCCTGGAGCCCCCCATGCCTATCCTCTCCTACCCCAGCATTAAGGAAGTTTACCTTATCTGCAACACCAGCAACCTGGGCGTCGTGGCTCCTGTGGGCTACAATGGACTCCTCATCATGAGCTGCACGTACTACGCCTTCAAGACTCGCAATGTGCCTGCCAATTTCAACGAGGCCAAGTACATCGCATTCACCATGTACACCACTTGTAT
The DNA here is from genome assembly GCA_013399945.1 of Ploceus nigricollis. Taxonomy (NCBI): domain Eukaryota; kingdom Metazoa; phylum Chordata; class Aves; order Passeriformes; family Ploceidae; genus Ploceus; species Ploceus nigricollis. The sequence goes on from VXBC01012281.1 coordinate 1,239,644, forward strand.
CATCTGGCTGGCCTTCGTGCCCATCTATTTCGGGAGCAACTACAAGATCATCACCACCTGTTTCGCCGTGAGCCTGAGCGTGACAGTGGCTCTGGGGTGCATGTTCACTCCTAAGATGTACATCATTATAGCCAAGCCGGAGAGGAACGTCCGCAGTGCCTTCACCACCTCCGACGTGGTGCGTATGCATGTCGGGGATGGCAAGGCACCTTGCAAGTCCAACACTTTCCTCAACATATTCCGGAGAAAGAAGCCAGGGGCTGGAAATCCAAAGTAAGTGGATTGACTGCAGGTACACATCTATCTGTATATGTCCCTCTCTTTGCCATCCTCTCTTGGTTGACTGTAGTCTGCTGAATAGTGAGGTATGTAATAGTTTTTCATCTCATGTTTAGCAGAGAAGGTGGAAATGACCCTTTAGTTCCAAGCCTGAGATGGATATTAACGTGTTGCTCATTATCTTCTCTCCTGCTCTGAAGGCAGCCCTGTGCACAGCTCCCTCTACTGCTGGGGCCGGTCAGGCAGTGGCAGAGTGACCAAGCTCCATTGTAGCTTCTTGCATCTCCCTGTCACGTGTGCGTGTGTACAGGGATCTCGCGCCCTGATCTGCAGTTGCTCTGCATTATGTTCAAACTGAGGTGCTACTGTAGTTTCTTAGAAAAGAAATCTCAGTCTGAATGATTATAAATCACATGTACTTGCCTAAGGCAAGTACTGGAATGTGTGTGAAAGCTGAGGACTGAAGATCAGTTTTTAAGGTAGTGTATTGTGACAGTTCTCATGACTGTGATTCAAAAGCACCCTCCATGCTATCCCTGTGCTCTATTTAATACTCAGCATTATGAACAATACTCTTACTCATCATCCATGTAAATCTCTCCATGTTCTCAAACTCAGCGTTGGTGTGAAAGTTGCAGAAGTCAACTGATGGTGAAAATGAACTTGCATTCACATCTGTGGAACTCGTTATTTTCCTTGCTAATAATTAAAAGCAACCCAGATGCAGCAGAGCGGGAGAGAGAACTGTTACTTCAAACAGCATTTCCCTGTGAGGAGCTGTCTGAAAATTTGCATTCTTTATTATCTGAATTATTATTGTTTTTTAATCTTTAAAGAAGCACCATAGGGCTACATATGAGCTTAGAGGATTTTTGTCCCAATTAAATAAAAAAATAAAAAAGCACCAGTGAAACCTACATTTCTGAGCTTCCCAATAGAATTCAAATTCAGTTAATTTCCAGGTATTTGGTATCTGTAGGTTTCTCTGAGTCACTCAGGTTGGTTTTGATTCAGTTTGCATAAGAACCATTTTCATCTGTCCTGGTGATGGAGGCAATACTGTAGAAAACCCATGCTGTGATCAATTTTATCTTTATGCTACTTCAGTACATTTTATTTTTTTGCTAGACAGGGGGTCAGAAGGGAAGGGAATGGAGACATAAGTGACCCAAATACACAGCTCAGTGTGCCACAGAGGCCACATCAAGGCTGCTGACTCCTGAGCTACACAGAGAGAGAGAGCAGGGAGTGACGAGCAGCCCTAGCAGCCACTACCTGCAGGGAGATAGCCAAAATCCTCTGTAGCCCAAGAGCATGAATTTCATGCAAATAGAAATATGGAGCCTCATCCACCTTCCTCTGACTCTATGGTAGTTAGATGGGGACTCAGACATCTGTAAGAAACTGGTGTGGTGTCCCTGCAGTGTGGTTTCTGGCTAACAGTGTTCGTTTCTTTAAGTTGATGTCTGTCAAAAAAGAGGACTTTTGAATATTTTAGGTCATGAGAGACTTAATAACTAATTCTCTGTTCTGATTACGCTTCTTCTATCTTTATTAAAAAAAAAATCCAAATGTGATATACTTAGAATACAGTTTTGAATAAGAGAGAATATTACATCGTGTTCAAAAGTTAGCTTCTCCCTCATCATTGTCACCTTTAAAACTCAACAGGGCTTACCTGAGGTTTTTAGCAATTTGTTACATAATTTTAGTAAGATTTTCTCGACCTCTGTGTTAAGCCTGTGTGAGTGTCACAAAACAAAAGAGCTCTACAGAGTTTTAAGTTGTTTTTCTAAACTAAAAGCTCAATACCTAGTTAATACACCTTTTTTCCCTCAGGTTAAGCATCCATGTCTTTTATACAGCCAAATTCCCACCTCTGACCTAAACCTCTTGTGCAGTTACTGCATGTTCTTCACCCAAACCAGCACAGGTGCAGAGGCACCCTGGGATTGCTGATGGAAAAGGACAGCTCTGTTCATGGGCATGAAGAACTGAAAGAAGTTTAATAGACAAACATGAAGCTTTGGAAATAAAGTCACAAGGCAAAACAAAAAGTATTTCAGGGCTTTGGAGAGGTATTTTAGCTCCTAGCTGAGTCCATTGCAAAGTTTCTGAAGACATTGTGACAACTCAAATAAAAAAGTGAGTCACTGTGGAAATCAAGAAGGAAAAAGTAGACTTTGCTGCAGCCTTGGAAGCACCTAGATAACTCAAATGTGTAATCAGGTCCTTCCTGAAACAGGACTTAAAGCTACTGGTACATGCTCAATGCCCACAGGAATGATCTCCAGACTGATTTTCAATGGTTTTGTTTGTGGTTTGGTTTTGTTTTGGTTTGGTTTGTTTGTTGATGGTTTTGGTTTTGGGTGGGTTTCTTTTTTATTTGGTTTGGTTGGTTTGTTTGTCAAACATCAAAGTCTGGGATTTATTTGTGATGTTTTCAGTAATTCTAATCCCTGTATGTTGCTCTGTTTCTAGATTCTTTAATAGTCTCTCCCTGTGGCCACATTTTTCTGTCTATAATTGGCCAGCAGTTCTGCATTCAAAAGATTTCTCTTCTATATTAATCTATCTTGTTATACCTTCTCCCTCTTCCTAGTTTGCTTTTCTTTTTCTGCTTTTCAATTTTCATCTCTTTTCCTGTCTGTATCAAATCTCTTCTCTGCTTAATCTATTGAATTCCAATTCCTAAACAGAAAAGTTGCATCCATCTAAATTAAATTGGTGTGGAGATACAGGGTTAAATTGAATTAGTTTTTTAAAAATGGAAACTGGTTTGCATTTACAAGGATAGATCAAACTTATATAAGCCTTCATAAAGCATTTTCATGCAATGTTGTGCTGTTAATTTAACTAGTTAGCTTGGGGACTAAAGCAAGTTGAGACACTCTTCCTTTCTCCTTCCTAAAGTAGAGCAAAAGAATTAACCAGGGAAGTCTACTAACACAGGATCAATTAATCAATTCAAAACCTTCAGCTGCCTCTGGTGCTGACATAGAGGTCAGAAAAGTAATCTTGAAAAAGTCTGTCCCAGCTGCATTGCCAGCAGAGTTTCAGTGAAAATAAATTTCTTAGTAACACTGGTCTTCACATAAATAATAAAGCACACTGCCTTTACCGATCTGTTGCACTCTCAAGATGGTATGTGCAGTCTTGAGGATTTGAACTCTCCCTTATTTTGATTGAGTTAAACTATGAGCAATTACAACCAGCATTGTTTTCCATAGAGCTTGGGAATTTTCCAGTGAAATATATATATTTTCCATCAGAAAACTCTTTCAAAATAGCCTTTCAAAATGCTTCATAGAATTGGCCTTTGCTGGTAAGCATTTAGCCTGGGCCAGGGGTACATTCTTTATTCCCATGGAGAGAGGAAGACATTGGGAAATCATGGGGGAATCTTACCCCAACAGTTAAAGCACTCATTTAGGCTAAGAGCATCTCCTTCATTTCCCAGGTAGATGATCAATAACTGGATTATGCACTGTCCAGGGCAAGTCTCCTTTCTGTAAGTTCTTGTCCAGCAGTATTTTGGAACAGAGAAAAAAATATTGTAGAGCAAACTATAGGGAAATACTTTGTATTATTCTGTGAGAGAGCTTAAATCTGGGTCTGAAGGATCCCTCGTGAGTGTCTCCAGTACCAAGCAACTGTCATTCTTTCCCTCTTGTCAAATGAATACTTAAATATGTATAAAAAATAGAGCAGCTCCGTCAGGAGAGATGAAGAGAGAGTTATATCTGCTGCTTGTGTTGAAGCTTTAGGGGATATTTATTGTTCGTTTGCTGCTTGAAGGTAGCACAAGATCCTGGCTGTTATAGGATGATGGCATAGCAACATTTGTTAGGAGAGCCTTTTGCATCTATTTTTTATTTTTCCAGATGTGAGACAGAAACATTTGTGTATGGATCTTGCTGTGATCTTTAGCCTTCATCTTGGTCTCAAAAGTTATTTTGGTCTATGAGGGTCAATGAGCTTGAAGAGAAGGACACTTTTACAGTGCCTGAACAATCCCTTCCCTGAGGAAGCAATGCTCAATGCTCCCTTCTGTACTACCTGAAGAAAAAAATAGCCAGTGACACTTCAGATGCTGATTCTGATGAGGGTTCAGGAAATGCCTTTTCCAGGAGTGCTGCAGGAGTCACCACAGGAAGAAAGTTCATTTTGTGTCTTTGGGTAATAAGCTCCAGGTCTGGCAGTGATGCTTATCTGCTCCCTCAGTCTTCACATATAAATTATTTTAAATTTATGGTTGAGACCCCAGGTCTGGACACCATTTTAGTGCATTTTGAATCAGAGTAAGTAAGGATTTAGTTGTCAATATACATTATGTAGCAAAATCTGAGTTACTACAAAGCCAACTAACAAGACTCACTCAATGGCCAGGACTCCACATTAATGCATAGGCTACCTGCTTTCCCCTTGTCATTTTAGTATATTTACATTCAATTATTTTCCATCCAGCTGTCTGCCTTTAGAAATGAATAGCTGATTTAAGGTACTTCCAAACATGTAATTTATCTTTTTCACACATTTCAGCAGTCCATGCCTCTAGACTGCTCCACTCTGAGCAGTGTCCAGGCAGTCACCTGGGCCATAGATCTTTCAAATGTGATTTATTTTATTCCAATAAAAATTTGCAGACAACCCAACATCCCCTAGTAACTTCTTCATGCCTCCCTTTGTCCTTTCTCCCTCTGTGCTGGCTCCCTACATACAGTTTTTTAACTGAGAATTAGGGTTCTCAGTAACCTCTAGTAACACATGGCTTAAGGAACCATCTGGTTTTTTGTCTTGCCAGTTATAAAATTATCTCCAGGTATTCTGCAGTTAAAGTTTCTCTTTAAACTGACTTGCTGAGTTGCCATTTCATCTTGAGCAAGCTGTACTGACAAGCCGTGCTTTTCTGGGCTCACTTCCCTTGGCCATTCAGAGTCCACAAAGGCTTTTGGGCTCTTCACCTCCTTCATTTTCAAAGCCTCCCACAGACACATGGTGAGGAGAATCTTAGCACAAGTATGTCCAGAAGATTTTGTTTCACTGGTTTTCATGGTGGTGGGAGGAGGCAAATGTACAATGATGCATGGCAAGACACGGAGCTTCCAGACACAGAGAGTAAATGTTCAGCATGCTCTGCTGCAGTTGCTCAAATGTAGATATTTTACAGCCTGTCACTTAATCCAGCCTAACAGCCCTGTCACAGAAATAGGTGCTCAGGAGTACTCCATCTTCTCACTATTATGTTATTATTCTGCACAGTCAATATTCTATCTTTAAGCAGGGGTTATAGAGGCAAGGAGGGAGAGAGGAAAGTGTGAACAGATTGCATGAAAGCACTTTTGATGTAAGTAAAACAATGCCTTTTGTCCTGATCTCTGCAGGCTGAAACAAACCCATCTATCTCAACCTGGCAACAGCCACAGGGGGAATTTTTCCCTCGGTCTGGCTAAAATGTATCAAAACTTCTGAAACAAGTAGGTTTAGTGGAAAGTGCAAGCAGGCGTAATAATAACTGGTCACCATTGTACCTTCTCTTGTAAAAGAGATATATTAAATCCTGTGCTTCAGGACATAAGCCCAATGTGAGAAGTATTTTCTTTGGTCCCGAAGCGTGTCATCTAGCCTGCAGCACAGAAGAATTGTCTTTAAATGCTTCTTATACAGATTAGCATCTCGTGTAGTTTTACCTTCCGACAACAGTGCCAAACCAGTACAGAGACAATTGCTGAATCTGATAGGAGATGGCAGACTACCTTGCTTTGCAATTTAGAAAACTGATGCAGTGGGGTAAACTCCTCGTGTCCTGCACTACTGTTGCAGACACAATAAGCCAGACCCTAATTTTTTACCATTACAGACCTTGGAAAATACCACGTTCCAAGGGATTTTCAAGAAGACCCTTAAGCCTGCTTTGCCTGCACAGCCATCCTACTGAAGCTTACCCCAGAGGGAAATGGCATATTATGAAAGAGAATTTTGAAACAGCAGAAAGGATGTGAGCTTCTGCCAGTGGAAAATTATACAGGGATTGAAAAAAAAAAAAAAAAAACTGGCAAAATTGTACAGGACAGTTAAGGTTGTTTATTTAAATAATTTGTTGCTGAATATCTGATCTCTCCATTAACAAGCTGGTTTTGGGGCTGACTCTGTTGGGCAGTGGCACCATGGGGCACAAGGTGCTGTGCTGGTCCATGGCTTTGAGGCTCCCAGCTCCCAGCTGGGGCATGGGGCTCCAAAACCACTGGACATTTGGTTCACCCTGGCATCATACTCAGGGCATATCATGGAGGAGGAGTCTGCTTCCTTCACAGGTTGTTGCAGATGTGGCAGCTCTAGAATGTCTCCTAGTGACACAGCTGTCACAAGAAAGGCAGGTGGCACCCTGGCCTGGCCTGATTCATCTTCCTGTTTCAGCCCTCCCTAACATTTACCCAGCTTCTGTATTCAGTGTAATCCTTCACCCTTTTCTGAGGTTGCAGTGCCTTTTTGGGAAAGTCTCTTGCATGCTCACAAAGGATAGCTGAAGGTGTTAATGCCAAACATCTCTTTCTCAGCAGCTGCTATGTTTGCTGGTTTTGCTGGGCTGTTTACTGGTCTTTAACCATGAAAGATTTTGCAGACACATAGCACTGTGACATGTAACAGCTCTTACCCAGTTCTCTTGTGGATGTGATGTGAATTTCATGTAAGAAAATACAACAAACCCAGTCAAGCTGTTCTGTCCTTGTCAGTATATTGATTTAAGTGAATATTTAAAACTCCCAGAAGATAGTTACATGGTTCCAAAGAGACTCTTAGAACCAATGTTAAAGAACTGGGAAGAAACAAAAAATAATGGGGGAGTGTGAAACTTAACATTCCAATAACAATCTCTTCTAGCCCTGCTGCAGGGTTTCTCTGTTAAATTTGATCAGTGTAATTGTATCTAATATTGTCTTCCATAGCCTTGAACTTGCATTTGATTATGATACACATATATTATAGTTCTGGCCCATAGACCAAAAATAAAATACAGAATAATGGATAAAAGACTCTCAGATATCACTTCTAGACTTACATTCTTTCTCATTTAAATAACTACTAAAAGTCATATTTATTTAAAAACCAGGCATAGCATATGCATATATAAAATTATGTACCAAATTGTCTACCTGTGTGTATATGTGCAAAATAACCAGCCTGGTGATAGTGGGTTTTTTAATCCTTCTAATGAGAAATAAGGGGCATAGCTGCATAAAGCACCGTAAATTTTTCTTGCAAATTATACCAGCTAAAGGGAGTCCCAGCTCATGCATAGCTGATCACATGCCATTCCTAAAACAAGATGAGGAGAAGTGGGCAAAAATACATGCTATGATTGGGATGTTTGTGATCAAGCAAAACCAAAAGGCCTGGCAATTTAATCTCAGTCCTCTGGGCTTGCTTCCACGGCCAAACAGAGGTTGACTGAGACTACATTTGGGAGAAATAACTTGGAAAAGCTCTGAGGCTCTGCAGTGGCTTCCCAGTAAGAACAGTGGGGATAAACCCCCCTCAGACAAAACCCAGGTTATATTGAATAAGTTTGCAGGATACATTGCCTGCACCCTGAGCTCCCATCCAGACTTGTGCTTCTTTATCACCAGTCAGAGCCACATCTTATGTGCACGGCCCCTTTAAATGAGAGCGCTGTTGTGTAAGGTTCTATGCAATTTCCTCCCTTTCTCAGAAGTTCCTGTCTATGGCAGTTTTACCACACTCTTTTCAGGGGTGGGAACAACTTTGTTCTCCCAGGAGATTTTGACAGGACATATATCTAAAGCACGGTCTCTCAGTCCAGCCTGGTTCTTGCCAAAGAACTGCTGGAGAACTTCACTTTACTACTCCTCCTCTTGTATTGCAGCTCTCAAGATGCTGAATCACAAAATGTTTTTCTGCTTGGGGGCACTGCTGTAGCACCAGGCAGCTTTGTTTAATGAATCTCAATACTTAAGCACAATGACAGAAAGATACAGAGTCACATCAGAGGGGAGCTTTGCAGTTATGTACCATAATCTCTGCCTCCTGACTTAGGGGAAGCAAAGACAGCACTGCAGAAATCCTGGAGAAAGCTAGTATCTTTCTTGGCATAAACCACAGGAATAAGGACACCACTTGAAATTTAATTTCTTGCTTGACTGGATCACTTATTACATTTCCTTGTATTTTGGTACTTGTATACATTATTCATATCCAGTTAGGATGCTGCAAATGTGCATCAACTCATTAGTGAGTGATACAAACAATTGTGTTCCCATGTAGGGATAAGCAAGTGTTGTTTATCTGCTTAGCACCACACTCTCACATTGTTTTGGTTACAATTGTCTCTGTGAGAGAAATAAGGAAGAAAACTTCATCTTTAAAGAGTGTCAGATAAATAAATAGGTATTAAAGGTTACATCCAGTTAAGCACCTAAAACCCTGGATATTTCTCTATATTTCCTATGGAAATCAGATTCCAACTCACATAAGCAGACCCTTAGGAAAAAAAAACAATCCCCAAACCCATGTTGTGTGTAAGTGTTGCTCTGAAATATAAAATGGAAATGGAATGAAGAACTAAAATACAAGTCTTCTAGGGGTTATTAATATTTTTAAAGTCAAGAATGCATTTTACCTCCTTTCTTTTCTCCAAGTGTGATGTTTCAGCCCATGCCATTGTTGCTCACCTCACCTCAGCAGAAACTAAGAGAGCTGTGACATTGCACAAACACATGATAATTCATGTAAAAATACTTGCTAGAATAAACATACTGCAAGCATTTATTCTGCAGGGGTCTCTGAGCCACCTTGTGATTTCATACATCTTTGAGCTAATTTAGGGGTGAAAAAATCTGGGTACTGAAGGGTATCATGTGTATCTCTGATATTCTTTATAAATAAGAAGAAGACTATAAAACATCAGAAGTATTATACACATCTATATACAGTTAATACTGGAGTTTGTTTTTCCCCTCAAATTAAGGCAGCTGAAAAATACTTTTGATTCATCCCAACAATTCACAGCAAAGTTACTAATGTGAAATGCAGAACTACTGCTTATTTATTTAATCCTTTTCCTTGCTTAGGGACACATAAGGGACACATAAGAGCCCAAGAAGGGGACAACACTTGCATGTCTTCTCTTTCACTGATGTGAAAGGCATTTTGCATTCTGGCTTGTCCACCAAGTTTATCCCTTCTTGTGATGAGTTCTCCCCTTTGTTCAGGGGTGCCCCACAAAGCAAAACACCACAAGAAAAACTGCAGATGTTATGATTATGTGCTGACAAAGCATCCGATTTTTAGTCAGACTCTGTAATTCACAAATGAATCCTATCCCCAGAGGGAGAAGGTGGTCTGTCTCTGTTAAGGGAATGTAGGTGGGTATGGTTCTACACCCTCTCAGAAATGAAATCTGCAGATTCAGATGTTCATTTACAAATATGTGTATATGGATATGATGGATATGGCAAAGCAAAGGCTAACTTCTGATGCACTACTCAGTCCAAAATCTGGATGTAGTCTTTGCTAAAGGTCTGTCCCTCAGACATATGTAATGGGCAACTTGCTTTCTTATATTTTTGTTCTTGGGGTTTTAAGAGTTTGTAAAGGGAAGAGTGAGGAATTTAAAAATCTCTTTCTTGGCTTCCTGCTTGACTTCTTTCTTTTTTTTTTTTAGCTAGTATGGTAGTGATGATTTTTTCACTTGTCTTCTGATTCTGTTTTTCCTCTGTCCCCAATACACAGAAAACTATTCACACCCAGAGCAGAGATCTGACCACATTCCCCTCTGTTCTCTGTATCCTTACCTCTGTGCCTCAAGGACTGTGAATGGGCAAATTCTTCATTCTCAGATCTCTTTTAGGGTTTTCAGACAAAGATATATCTGTAGAACAGACTCCACTACACAGAAAACATGCACTGTCAAAGAGTCACTAGTAAACATGGCCAGCATGAGAGGCAGGTTCTCTGCTGTGCCAGAGGACTCTAAGAAACCACTTTCAGTGTGGGTTGAAAGTATATTGTATCAATATAACATCTGCCTCCACACTAAAGTTGTGAAGAGACTATTTAATTTTGAAATACCAAGTCAACTAATTCTTCAGAGCATATATGTGCTCTGGCGTTCAGCTTCCCACACCTGACAAGCATAGGTTAAAAGTCATTATCACTGTAAACAGTAAACAATTGTGCAGGCTGAAAGCAATCACACAATTTGTCACTTTAAAGCCCACTTGACAACTAAAAACTCCAGGTTCCTTGTTAGTTCATTATAGATGATTTACCATTTCTAGCTTACTGTTTCAGTTTATCTCTACTTAAGCTGTTTCCCCTTCTCTACTCTCTGTGGTCCTTCTTTTTTGGTATGCAGGATGTGGCTTTCTTCCACCCTATAAAACTATCCTTACAAAGAAGAAAAAAGAAAAGAAAATGAATTACTGTCTGCTGGATTCCTTGAGCCTGATTTCAAGGTCAGATAAACACTAATGTCAGCACCAGAGAAACTGTCCCTGATGCCCATGGTTTGGGGAACAGGGGTGAGAGTTGTCCCCTTCAGCAGCAAATTATTAGTTTAGCACAGCTGTGCTGCAGCACCACAGCCAGAGATGTCAAAGCTGATCATAAACTCTATCAAAACAAGTGCCCCTTGATCTGATTATAGCAACTCCTCACTAGTAAATTGTTTGCTGGTGTTTGCAATTTTGCTCTGATCAGCCCCAGAGAATCACAGGTTCAGTTTAAATAACCATCTACAAGCCACCTTCTAGTTAGTAGATCCTCATTCTCTTTACCCAACACTATTAGTCTTTCCTCATCCTTGGTGTATTAAAGCCAAGAATCTTCATGCTTTCTTACTTAGAGCTCTTGTTAGTCTTCCCCTCTACTTGAATGGATTTTTTTTTTTAATGTTATCTTCTTGCCATTTATTTTCCTGGCACAACCCAAATCTTCAGGTGGCTCCATTCAGCCTGCATTGACTGGCTTGCAAGCATTCCCAGGGAAAGGATTGTCTGGAAATTGGGACTTATTTCACATTTCTCATATTTTTGCATCTCAAAGCCCCCCAGACAAGTTAACTAACCAGATAGCCAACACACCCAGGAAACAACCAATCAAACCAAAGAAGGCAAGTCCCACAGTCTGTGGAAACCCCTACAGAGGGATTATCTACCTCGAGCAGACTGACAAGGACTGACACGGAGCTACACCGGAAAGCGCGGCCAGGGCAGCGCGGCCACCCAGCGCAGACAGTGCCCAGCGAGCAGGTGAGGCGTGTGGGTGGCACCAGCCCCGCTGAGCCGCGGGCCCTCGTGCCCAGCTGGCAGCTTCATCCGTGGGCTCAGCAGGGCAGACCGCGGGACCGCGTGGGCGTGCAGCCACAGCTCGTGCGCCTGGGCACCCCCAGCTCTGACAGAGCACAAAGTGGGGCCCCAGGCACCTCTGTGCTCCCCAGCCAGTCCTTCCTCCTTTACTTTCCCATATCCTCTGAAACATAAGGCTATATACATTTCTTAATCCTTAGTGTTGTACAAGTTATCTAAAAAATCTCTCCTGCCACCATCCCAGACAACCAAGAGATTTTCCTGCAGCTACTTTGGGCTATCATAGCCTGTAAGTCCATGAATGCTTTAAGCTGCCCTAAGCCAGAACTGACACTCAAAGCCTTCCTTTATCCAATACCATCACTTTGCCTATGCAGGGACAAGAATCTGGACAGCCACGCTGTGAACTCAAATTGGGAAAAAAGAGGGGGGTTTTTTCTCCTTTTCTGGCATAATTGTGACCCAGATTAGTTGTCTCTGTCATTCCCTGCCAGATGATTGAATAATTGCACCAAGGGTTGTGCTGACACAGAGGGGAAAGTGGAGCAGCAGAAGGGAGCAACTGGGGAGGGGCAGAGCGCTCCCCCAGCACACAGCTGGCTCCTGCTGCCCTGGGGTGACCTGAAGTACACACAGCCTTTGCTCCATCTTCACTATCCAGCTCAGTGCCAGGTCTTTCTGGGCATTCTTCTGGGATTATGTTCTCCTTGGTGACCTTGACCCTTCTGTCCTCTTCAGCAGATGCTCATACCTCAACAGAAAGGGTGTGCCATAAAATCCCTCCTGCTTCTCAGTCCTCTGTGGGTGATAATTACCCATATGCCTCACTCTGCTGGGTGAGAGTGAATAACCCTGTAGACTTGTACTGCTCTTTGCACCATGGCTCTTAAATTTCTCTCAAAAACTTGTTCCTGTGCCATTGATTAGCATAATTAATTTAAAACCCAGAGCAATTACTTCCAGACATCACTTAGACTGGATTCAGGACTTGTGTTTAAAAAATTAAATTGTACCTAGAATCTGTCCATCTTCCCAACATCATCTATTGGCTTAGAAGTCTTCTATCAGGTCCTAGCTCATACAAAAGGCATTGAAAATTCAGCTCCTCATCCTTCAGGAAAAGGACATGGCCTTGCTTCTTTTTATGTAGATATCTTTTGATCCAGCCATGACAACTGTACATAAAACCTTTCAAAGGTTTTTGACCTTTCAAAGAGACAAACATCTGAAGAGGAACATGCTTCTTCCTAGGAAGATGCGAGAACTGGAGAGGCATGTGGCTCTGGGATGAGAGTTTAGTTGAACACTTTAGTACTTTAGTGGTCTGGTTCTGCACATGAGGTTTGCTTACCTTCTCAGTCACCTTGCAGACTGCTGGAGCACTGAGGAGGTGAAATGCAGGCCAGAAAGTTTCTAGTGTTACTGAGATATTCCTTGGGAGTGTAGAGGACAGCCAGTCTGAGCATTGGAACATGGCACAAGGCTTCTCCTTTCCTGTACTAAAGCTAGGGGTTATATATAAGTTCTTAAAAATGAGGAGTTTATTCAGGGCTATCACTTAACTTCCCTTGAATATCCTCCCCACTTTACTTTCTTCCTAATGTTGTTGATGGTGAGTTGTTTCAAATGAGATTGTACAAATTCTGGTGATATGCTATTCTGTACTTTTTTCATTTGGGGAATGAGAAAGATTTTTTTACAGCTTGGAATACATCTAGGGAGGAGGATCTATGACCATGACTTCAAATGATAAGTAGCACAGTGTACTGCATCTCAGTTTTCTTGGGCACCAGATTGATTCATTCTGTTTCGGGAGTCTGATTGAGCAGAGAGAATAATTCCAGAGCAAAGGTGAATGTTTCTAGTTTCACAGCTGTACAGATATAAAACATTGCAGATAGGAATTTACACTTCCTGTAATCCTGACACAGCTGTTTGCCTCATGGGATGATTCATTTACACTTAAGAGGAAAAATGGTGGCAAGAGTGGCTCTTCCCTCTGATGCTTTATATTCCTCACTGCAAATTTCAACAGGCTTGTTACCTACCCTGTTCTGAATGACTAGCCAGAAGCATTTTTCTGCTTCAAAGAACATAAAGTAAAGCAATTAAGCCACTTCTTTCAGGAACCCTCTGCACTGCCACCCTGCTTCCTCTGCCAGACTCCCTGTTATTGCACCCAGGGGTTCCTTATAAAGCAACTCAGACACTTTCATGATGGTGTGCCAGCTCCTTTTTAAAATGCACAGAAGATCCATCCTGCCTCTGGGCTCAGGATACAAATAACTACTCAGCAGGAATTACCCTTGAGAAGACTGCCCCCAAAACGACTCATTAATCTTCATATTGTAAAGATGGGCAGAGTATCTAATGTTTTATAACCAGAGAAATGTATGTGAAGTGCTGTTACTGCCTGCAAGGCTAGGAGAAAGAAGTAGGGATATATTGCCACCATTAAAAAGAAAAGAAAAAAAAAAAAGTATAGAGATCTGGGCATTAATTCTGAATCACAGCTCTGCAGTATTATTATACACTACTAGGAAGATAAAAGAAAGCCTACAAAGATACTTCATAGTCAATGCATCAGAAGTGTTTATTATTATTTACACACTTGACATTGATTTGATAATTGGAAAATAATTCACTGAAATACTATCAACACATGTAATACATTTCCCATATTATAAATCTAAATTTCACTATAAATTCAAATTCTACTGAAGCATGAACCCTGAGATTTAGGTGATTTCTGCTATGTATATGCTGTGCATCACCATGTGGGAATCACCCTTGACCTTGATCAAAAGGCAGACCACTGCTTTGTTGGAGCTTGGCAGCATTTTAACAACAACAACCTCCTCCAGAATGCAAACCTGGCCAGGCATCTGGGGGCTGCACACTCTCTTAGTGTCTGATTTTGGCTGAGGAGCACAACTGCAATCGCAGTAAGAGAGGAGTTTGCTGTCTTTTGAACATGTTTTGAGGCATTTTGAACTGCTTGAGGAAGCAGGCTTCTTTCTTGCTTTCACTTAGGAGGATTTCATAACAAGACCAACAAATGCCCAAAGCCTGGAGAGCAAACTGCTCTTAGCTCACTACAGGGATATATATGAGTAAGAAGAAATACAGAAGAGGTGTAGCTAAGTAACCCATAATTGACAGCAAATGGCAGCAGCTGAGGAATAATGGCTGCCAAAGCCTGTTGACTCAGAAAGATCCAAGTTCCAAGCCATGTTCTGAAACAAGTCTTCCACCTTTTCCATGGTCCTAAGAAGGGCTGTCTGTGGCTGTGTGCCCTCCATTGAGTGTACAACACTGCATGTGTGTGAAATATATTTAGGTCTGAGTTTTTCTCTCAAATAATCAACTGCATGTTGCTGCTTCTTTTGTAAAATTAGCTCCTGTTGCTGAACAAAAAGTACAGGAAGTAGAAAGCTCTTATTCTCTCAATTGATTAAGAAAAATGGAAAACTGTAGAAATGCTGAATATTCTGTCTAATGAGAAGCCTAATAATCCCTGTAACTTTAATAAGGTAGAGGAGAGAGCATGTAGCTAAGTTCCTAGTCATGATCACTTTTAAATTTTCAAATCTCAGCGATCTCATTACACCTGGTAAGGAATTTAATTTTTCTAGAGGCTTCAAAGTAATCAGGTTGGCAAAATTGCTCAGCAGAATGTCTTATTTGTGTTTTATTCACAATAGTTCAGAAGTCATCTCAAGGCATCTACTGCTCCCAAATGGGTATGCATGTGTTCTGTGTACATCATGCTGTGCTCCTATGCTTTAGTACGTGGTGAGAGGAATGGCTTGTTCAGCTCATGTGCTGAATACGTAGTACATGCACACTCCATCCATGAATCTGTCATTTGGAGGTACACAGAAGTCTGGCAAGCATGCACTGTGACTGTTTGATGGGGAGAAGTGCTGAATTTCAATTTGCATTTTATTTGCAATACAATGATGATTTTATTTTATTTTTTTTTCAGAAATTCAGTGGTACATTCCATGTGCAAAAACACATGAGATTTTTGTCAAAGCACGCGCTTGTGTATATATTATTTTTATTGATACTGGGGAAGGCAAATGAGAATTTGCATCTGCTTGACAGGGCAAGGAAGAAAAGAAAAATGAAATGGAAATTATCCTATATTAACAGCCCAAAATGCAATCTGCAATTCTGTATTGAATTACCATTGCGGATAGAGTGCTTAGGAGATTATTCATTTTGTGTCTATCTCAATAAACCCAATGCTTCCTTTAAAAAAAAAGAAGCACAGCAGTGAAATCACATATAATGAAAGCTGGTGACTATTCAGCCAGAGCTCCAAAAGTAAAAGAAACATTTAGAAAAACAGATTAGGGGAAGAAAGACAAAGGAAAAAGCAGAAACTGAGTATATATTAAAAACTCCACCAGCAAAAACTTTTAGTGATGTTTTTGTAAATAAAATGTGAGGGGCAGATGCTCCTTTTTTCATCATTTCATCCTATGTTGGGAATACCAGGGGCGAAGTACCTCTGACAGCTAGATGCACAGCAGCCCTTGCCATCTGGTATGTAAAGTGCATCAAGGCACAGCACAGGAAGCAGAATGAACATCATGAAAATCTGTTTTAACCAGTATTGTGCTGGAGCCAAGGAGAAATCTATGTGGAAGTTGAGGTGACAAGAGGATGAAAGATGGGAAAGCCCACAGACATAGGTCAGGGACAGGCACCTATTGAGTGGTATAGCCACCATGTGTGCACATGTGTATAGCCACTCATTGGGTGTCTTTTTCTTTTCAATCTTCAGGAAGAGGCAGCCAGAGTTCTCGCCCACCAGCCAGTGTCCGTCGGCACATGTGCAGCTTTGAAAAATCCCTGCAGTGAATGTGTAAGAGAAGCTGCATGACAAAGAGTGGTTTTACCCCTTGCTTTCTTTTTCTCATTGGTTTATCATGTCTAATGATGGGACAAATGTGGTGCATGCCATTAAAAATGGGAAATTTGCTTATGTCCCCTTGTTTCACACAATACTTTAAACATTATCCAGATGTGATGAAGAGGACACTGAATAATTTTTTTCAACTTTTACTTTTTTATTTCTAAATGCCTACAACTTTGTGAATATGTCCTCTTTCTTGTACTAATTTTATCTTCTTTTTCCATTTAGCCAACATTTTTCTCCTTTTTGTAGTTTTGCATAGAGATGACATTATCCTGTGTGCTTTACATGGCAAGACACCTCTGCTGTGCACAGCCCTTGCTAACCCATGCTTGTTAGCAAACTGCGGCTGCAGACCCAGCTGAGGGAGCACAGAAAATATTTATTTGGTGGGATTTGCAGAAAACAGGGAAATCACAAAAAGGCACATGTAAATAAAACCAGCAGGATTTGGTGTAGGAACAAACAGCATCTCAAAATAACAGCAGTGAATGTTTTTCCTGGTAATTTCTGAAAGATGTTCAGGTTCTGCATAGTTCTTTATTCAGCAAACAATAGCGAAGTTCAGCTCTTCAGAAGCAAGAAGTGCAAATACTGTCCTCTCCAAGCAAACACAAACACAGTGGAGAAAACAAGCAAGCTGTTGCAAAAACAGAAAGACTTCACCTCATTTCTTCCAGATCTGTGCTCATTTCCATCTGATAAGCAGCAGATGTGTAACAGTCTTCCTTCCTGCCCCAGGGAAGATTGTGCAGTGACTCGGTGGAAAGATGCTTGTGATCCACTGACACAGCATTTTGGGCAGTGCCACTCGCTGCAACCAGAGATGCTATTGCACTGCTCTGAGTAGTGCAAAGCATTCCTAGCTCTGTGTGTGTGTCTCTGAGGGTCTATGCAATTTGTGGGCATGTAGCAAAGATATTAATTCAATCCAACCTGCCCCTCTGATTTGCAGATCAGAAGAAATCCACAAAATGCATCATACATTTGGGGCAGTTGTGATGGCTTTACGGGGCTTGTGCAGAAACCAGATTTGGCACTCTGAAAGGCAAATTGTACACAGGCAGTGTAAGGAGCAGTACAAACTATTTGTTACTATCCTCTAGTCAGAACAATATGCCCCTTTTTTCTGAACTGGAACAAGTGCTGCAGATTCTCAGGGTACAGATCACCAATTGTCTGTCTGGAAATTCAAATGGGAGTCCAATGCAGTCACATTATTAGGAGGCAAAAGCAAATGCAACAAGGGATTCTAATCAGAAAAGCGTGGCCACAAGCTGTGAAACTCCTGAGCACAGGGAAAGCTGAACCTCCTGCTTTTTGCATGACCATGCTTAGGATATTTCTTTTCAGTTTGGAAAAAAAAAATCCTTATCCGCATGAACTCCCAAGAAACACCTCTGGTGGGACTCCAACCTGTCAACGATTCTGCAAATGCTTGTGGTAGCTGCCCAGATAAGAACAGCTTCAAGAAGCAGGGGAGTTTTTCAGATCTGCTGAGCATGAAGCTTGCTATTTTGGGTTCTCTGCCTGTCTCTGCCCCTCAGCCTTCTCCCTCCTTCCAGCCAGGGCTGATGTGTTCAGAGGCCTGGCAGTTGCACTGTGGCTCAGGGAAGGGCACGTCCTCCATCAGCAACCTGAGCTCCCTGCAGCCACACAGCCCAGTTTGAGCAGTAGATAATTGTCCATCATATCACCAGCTGCCCATCACCACCATCTGATCTCAGTCTTATTCACCAGAACTCCAGCAGTTTGTAAGTCAAGGTTTTCCTTAGGAGGCCCTGCTTCACCATCCCAACAGGCTATAAATCACCACATATGCTATGGTTTCCCTCAGCTCCCACCTACAAGCAAGTAGATGTAGACTCTTGAAACTGTCTTGTGTTTTGATGCATATAATACTTAGCATTGTTTTTTCACCAATGTTCATCTCCATTTTCTGTACAGTGCTGGAGATGGTTAGAAATGCAGAATCATCAAAATATAGAATCATAACATTTTATTATCGTATTAAAAAACCCCAGAGGCATCAGCTTGGAGTTTCAGGGCTCTTTTCTTCTGAAGCTGCACATTTGTTACCATGGAAACTTTCAGATACACCCAAAAAACCCACAGGCTTTACAGGCTGCTTTATCTACTGCAGCATATTAAGGAGAGCTGTACATTACAAACAAGAGGCCTCATGACTAAGCTTCCTGTGGCAACTTGGCTAACTTTGACACGTTTAGCACTGAAAATGCTGGCATGTTAAGGCAAGTCTGATGGCTCTTTAAGCCCCGTTTAAGCTGTTGGGAATTTGTTTTATTCTCAAGTATACCAGAGAATTTGACAAGTTTTTATGGAAGAACGACCTCATTGGCCGCTATCCCTGCAAGGGTTGCACATTTTTGGCAGGAAATATCCAGGGCAACAGGCTTTTCTGTTCATAGGGAATTGCTCCTTCTCTGATATAGCTATTGACTAGGAAATATTCTGGCCATGCAGTACAATTTGGCCCTTTTTTTGCTTCATTTAGGGGTCTTGGTTGGGCATCTCTATGCTATGCGAAATACCTTTCAGCCTTGGTGTTGATGCCTTTGAGATGCTTGAACAAAAACAGAATATATTCGGATGTTTTATCTCATGCACTCTATCCTATGTCTCCAGTGGTTTTTTATTGCTGTTCATTACACAGCTTTCAGCTTGTCAATATCTTTTTGGTAAAAAACATGGTGGCATAAATAATTTTCTATCAGAACCACAGAAGATAACAGAAAGCAAGGAAAAACCTCCAACTGTCCTAATTACTATTAAACTGCATTCATAGGAAAGACCTACTGATCTCTGCACCATGGTGTGGTGCTTTTGAGTGGGGAATACAGAATTCATGGGCAATTTTTGTGGTTTTATTCTATTCAAAGTTCATTAATTAGCGTTTCTTATTCAACAGCAGCTCCATGGTATTTCTTTTGATGTAATGTTTTTTGAAGGTTGCTGATCTTCACAGCCTCCCAGTCCTACAGACTATTTTGCCTTAGCTGCACCCACCTACACTTTTTGTAAATGAACTTAATTCTAGCATTTTCTTCATATGTTCCTAAGCTTTCCAGGTTCCTTTGCTCAAAACATTGTACTTTTCAGTTTTCAGGTTCTATCAACTGTGCTCCCTTCTGAGCCTGTAAGAATAAATGCTTCAGGTCAGGCGTTGGCATTGGCTGCACTGTCATAAACATTTATTTGAATTTGCAGCATGAAACACACCTTCAGATAACACAAATGAGCTTCTCCATTGATACCAGAGGACCTATGATGATTTACATCATGTTTTCCCATGCATTAACTTTATTATCCTTAAAAAAATTACAAAAATGATTCAGTAGGATGAATTCACTCTGAATATTCAGTGGGCTTTACTTGTTAATAGGAATAAAATAAACAGATTCAAATGTTATTCACTACTAAGAGCACTATTTAATTTCACTTTGATTTGCAGGTTTCTCATCTTCATTTCTTGAACACTGGATGGATTTTCTTGCTGTTTCTGACAAATTGTTTATTATCCTGAACTTTGTATTATCTATTAGATTGTTTTCTCGGAGCAACACTTTAGTAGTTATTAGTTTTTTTTTTTTTTCCAAAATACCAAAAGAACACACAGGTGAAACAAATTTTTTCACTAATATTGGATGACTGAAATATGACACAGCTTCTGTATTTCAGATGAGACTACAAATTTCCACTAGTAATTATCACGAGTAGTCAGTCCTTCATGCACATTATCAGTGTAATATTCTCACACCTCTGTTGAGCTAGGTAGGTTAGATTTGTGATACTTGCTGAAGTTGTGGGACTTCAACTATACTGAAGCAATGCGCTGACCATTTCTCTCACCACCCCCCACTCTCCCCAAATTCACAGTTGTACAAGAGCACTTATTTACATAAAAGTTATTGTTATGTCTCAAAGTGAATAATTCTACTTATTTTGGGACATTTGGCTATATCTAAGCTGTTTGATTTGGAAATAATTCCATACCCCATGGGACAGATATAAGCCTAGCAGCAACCCACTTCTATGGTAGCACAAACATTAAGTGAGTGACCCCAGTCCTGGTTCCAGCTTTCCCCTTCTGGGTGACCAGAGCAGAGAGGTGAGGGGGGCTGCCAACCTCTGATCCTGCCCAAGCATCTGATCCCAACCTGGAGACCCTGTGGATGGAAACCAAGGTCTCATCACAGGGTACTCAGCCTAGGCATAGCTACCACATCCACGTTACAGACTTTATAATATTAAGATTTCAATTTAAAAAAGAGAAAAATACCCCAATTATCAATAGGGTCAATATACATTAGAAATTTAATGTATGTGTTTGTGTAACTCAGATAAAGTAATGCTTAACTTCTGCATTAGAGGAACTTATGAAGGAAATGAATATGTTACATTTATTTTGCATAAACCAGTGGCCAGACAGAGAGTTGGAAAGGCAGCTCTGGACTTGAGCTCACTCACAACACCTCTAAGTATCATCAGGTTCTGCCCTGGCAAGACAGTATGACAGAATTATGTTTTCCTATATTTTTGTTGCAGTTTTCATCATACATTTAAAGCAGTGCTCTAATTTACATAGAATATTGTGTCCAATGCCCAAGGCTATTTTGTAAAAAAAAAAAAAAAAGGGGGGGGGGAAGGGAGAGGGGGAGCAAAAAGGAAAAGTTGGTTAAGTAGTTTAAATTTCCAGAAACACATGTGGGAGGTTAAACATTGCTCTAATTATACAGAACTAACAAAAGCATTGGAGCCATGCTGTGAGAACAGTTTTAAGTTCCTCTTGTCACCAAGACAGAGATTATAGTGTAAATGAGCTAAAACTGAAATTGGTTTATGATTATTTTTTTCATTTAAGTGATTATATGAGCCAAAAATCCTAAGCATACACCAGATTGGGACTGTGGTTGTTGATGGCTCCCTCACTCATGAGAGAGTGCAGAGAAATCTCACCAATCCAGGTTTAAGAGATGAGTCCCTAGAACCAGTGTTCTAGAAGTTAGGCTTGCAGGAACATGCAGACCAGTGTGGCTTGCTTTGCTAATGAGCATCAGGGCTGGCTGTGGCAGCTCTGAGAGGAGCGGCTGCTCAGTGCAGGGAGGTATCTGGATTAAAATCTGCTCACTCCCTTAATCAAATTTCATGCCCCAGTGGCCTTACCGAAATGGAGACAATAATGGAAGAGACCTTGGGGATACCAACAAAGCACCTGCAGTGTGCTGCAGTGCAGGTATTAGCCTTAAATTTTTGGCTTGTTAGCTTAGGCCCTGGGAGCAGTGAGGCAGCAGCGGGACAGAGCTTTAGTCAGGCTCATTACCATGTACGTGACTGCAGGGTTGGAGAAAGTTTGTAGTTTACTGACTGCCTCTCTGTGGGCACAGCAGAAATTCCTCCACTGGCTTCCCTAGGATGGCATCCATCAGCAAGTGCTGTGCGGGGATGAGAAAGATTTTGTCCAATGCGCAGCTTTTGAACAGGGCATTTCTTTTTGCTCTGTGTCCCACTACCTCCAAAGGCTGGTCACCTCAGTGTCAGTGTTCAGGGACAGCTCTGCATGCGCTGTGCTCTGGAGCCAGCTGTCAGTGGCTGTAACTGGGCTCTCTGAAGGGAGGAGCAGCATTTGGTGACTGGGCAGTACCTGACACTGACCTCCTCTGGTTGCTGGTGAGACAGTTCAGGGTTCGTTTCGGATTTAATTTTTCCTGACAAAGTTAATAGGCTTCTCAGTTTGCATTTTATTTCGTTCCTAAAATTTTATCATAGAAGGGACTGCCAGGTCATCCCAGTGCTTCCTACTGGCTGTGGGATTTCAGTTACTACAGTGAATGCAAGGAGGTAGGTTAGGCCAAAGCACTGGGCTGGCAATGAAAGACAGGTAACATTTATTATTTCTCCTATAACCTCTTCCTCTGGTTAATTGCCATTGTTTAAAAAAAACCCCAAACAGCCTTATATATTAAATCTGTGCTCTGTGTCTTGTCTAACAGCACCAAGCTGGCTCAAATGACTGCATCACTCATCTCAGCAAGATTAAGAATCTTAATCAATTAAGATTCTTCCTCAGCTCATGGCCACTTGGAGAAGATAGCAGACCACCATTCTGGCATCCTGAAAGGACAAAACAGGGGATGAACTCTTAACAGATCTATTTTAACAGAAAGGGCTCTTTCTCAAGCATTATGCCTGACTGCATCTTAAGCCATTTTCCAACTTGTGGGTTCCTGGAGTTAACCTCATCAGAACACATACTATTCTGCTTAACTATTTCATGTGCTATGAATTAGGGATTGTTATGCATAAAATGTTCAAGGCAAAAAAAAAAAAAATACAAAGTTTCAGGCACGCAGGACTCAAAGGTGATTTAATTCTCTGTGCTCTTGATCTCAGGTTATAACTTTGCTGGTGAAAAGATCAGAGAGTTGCACAGACTAACTTACCTTAGACCAATGGGACAATAATTTTTCACCTCAGAAACATTCAGCCTTTGAGATGTAAAGAAACCTTTTCTATCCAACATCTAATGTAAGTCATCTTCAGAATCCTGCAGTATGGAGAGGAGCCAACTGTTGTGGAGTACTCAGACTTGACACTGCTCCAAGGAAGCCAGCAAGGTCAGATCCTCCAGGAACTGGGAAGAGCAGGACTCTGTTCTTGGCCTGACACTGGAGTTGGGTCTGGGGAACTCCTGGTCACAAGGAGGGACCAGATTTTGGTCATCTGGAGATACTTAACAATGAACAGTGAGCTGTCTAGCAAGTTATAGGCATGTCCTACTGTTGGGCAGGCATTTTGAACCATTTTGAACCGGGTATTTTGAACCATAGTCTCAGACTTGGGTGCATCAGTTCTTTTAAAGAATTTCAGGAAGTAACTATTAGGATCTGAAGTTGTTTTACATCTTGTTTAGTGTCTATAAAAAAGAAAGAAAGCTGAAAGTTCCCCAGAGTCATGCAGAGAGTATGTTACAAAGATCAATGCATATATTAGAAGCAAAATTTTGAATTACCAAAAATAGCAAAAGCTCTGCTCATGAAAGTAATAAAAACTCACACCAAAAATATATTTACTTCTATTTCTTGAAGTAAATGAGTCTTGAAGACAGAGGTAGTGAGCTCCTTAAAATACAAAACACATAGATAAAGCTGTGGTGAAAATTGAGGAAAAGCATCTCTATTCAAAGTATGTTATTGCCTATAAGCAAAAGCAAACCCACCCTACGTGCTGACAGGATATCCAGAAATCTGCCTGAATATATAGACTAGATGGAAGGATTTGGAGAAATCCTAATCCAGAAATCCCAGTAAGTGGAGTGTTCTTACTGGGAGAAATCCCAGTAAGTGAAGTGTTACACTGAGTATACGCAAGTACAAACCTTAAGATCCCTTGAGACTCCAAGAAGCTGACTTCTGTGCAGAAAGTGTGAAGTCTAAATCCTATGAGAAATTGACAGGAGAAAGGACAGAGTTAGGGAAGACAAATAAACACGTGGTGGACATGAACTGGGTAATCATCCTACTGATAAAATGAAGAAACCACCACTTGGTGTCATCTCGTCGCTGTGGAATTGAACATCAGGTTTTCAATACTCCCAGCTGTGACCTGGCTTGGTACCCTCTCTTGCCTTTGTGTGGAAAACCATCCCTTCTCCCATTACCCCAGGCAGATTATTTTGATCTTGACCTTCTCCAATGGATGTTTCCTTCAAAAGAGAAGATGGCAATCACTTAGCGAGTGGTGACCACGCAGTCAGGATTGTCATCTTTGCTTTGCACAAGTGAGACAACTCCTTCTCTCACTGAGGCTCAGTGCAGGTCTGAGGTTTTCCAGACCCATCTTTCCTTTTTGTCTAAATGTCAGTTTATGATATTCAAGATGGCTGCTCTTTGTTCTAGCAAGTGTTCTTCTTTTATTTTAATGATGAATTCTTCCTGAAAGTGTCAAACTCGGTGTGATCCCCTGCCAGCCATCCAGCAAGACACAGCCCAGGTATTTCTATGACAGTCTTGGGACTCCATCTCAAAATGTGACTCATTAACAGGCTAGCAGTGCCTGGACATAGCAAGAAGAGCAAGTAGAGGGAAAGAGCTGGAACAATAATCTGAGGCAAATAATCCATGGATCTTGTCAAATGGATCCCACAGACAGCCACTGCAGCCCTAAAGCTCTTTGTCGTGTGGCCACTGGTGCCATGAGCAGTAGGGTCTGGCAAGAAGAAGCAAGCAGGACCAGTTCTCCCTGAGGAGCAAGTTGCTACCAGACAAATCCTGATGAAATAGTTTGCTGACATTTGGACATTGCAGTCCCAGCACCGTTTAAGCATGGCCATTAGTTTGAAACTATGAGGAGTGCTACAGAAAAAAAGAAGTAGGAGCAGAATTTGAGAGTGAGGGAGAGGGAAATGAACTAAATAGGAGCAAGACTTGAAGACAGAGGTAGTGAGCTCCTTAAAATAGCTGTGCTTGCCTTTGATGTAAAATACAAAATCTTGGAAATAAAATGAGATAGAGAAAAAACAGATGGTGTGAGGAGAGATTCAAAAGTGAGGTGATGCACCAGAACTAGAAATGAAGAAATAAATAATGCAGAAGTGGACTTAGCACAAAAGGCAGCAGATAATCATAACATTTTTTTAGAAAAGCCCTTTGCAGTAATTGTAAGCTACAGCATCAGCAAAATACAAGAGCACTTGACTTATTTTCCTCTCTACAAGAAGAGACTTGTTTTGAAGTTAAAGTAGACCAAATGTGTTTCTGTGTGAAGAGTTTGCAGTTCTTGGCATGTTAAACATTACTTTAAAAATCTTTCACACCCAAGAGTTGCACTCATTTGCTTATCTTTATAGCACATTAAAAAAAAAAAAGTCATACCATAGCTCATTTGATCAAAATAGTAATGGTTCTAAACCTTCATTCTTACCTTTTCATTGATCACTATAATACAGAGGTTTCCTTCTTCAGTTGGCAATGTGGCTTTCTTATCTCTTAGGTTAAAGCTCTAAATAAAAACAGCTCCAGGTCCTACCAACTGCATGCTTTGGGGAGTTATGAATTTTTTAGATTGGCCCTTTCATGTGCCCCAGTTCCCACAGAGGTGGTGAGTCACAGGTCCAGCATTTGGAGTCTGGAGTTGGAGATGAGCTTCCCAGCTTGGATCCACCTAAAATCCTTTTTTTTTCCTCCAGGAGTACTTACTGCTCGACAGAAAAATGACACATTGTCATGTATATCTCTTTTTTGTTTTGACAGATTTACAACACTATATGTTTTGTACCCGTCTCTTCCAGCTATGACAAAGTCAGTCAATACGGTTTTTTTTTAAAAAAATCAAGTGGCAATTATTTACTCCTTAAAAAAGAGAACCATGAGAGTCTGAGCAAGGAAAGCAAAATGCTTAGAACAATACTGCAATACTGTAGGGGAAGCGATCTCCTCTGGTGTGTGCAGTAGCAGGAGGTGAGGCTGCTGTGCCAGCCTCCCACTCACTTTGTCTCCCATCTGCACAGCAGTCTCAGGGTCTGAAATGTAATCCTTTGCTTGCTTCTGGTCCCTGAGGGATGAAACCCTGAGATAAGGCTGCTTCGAATAAATCATCTCAGAATTTCTTTCCATCTCTGGTTTCCACCCAGATGATGTATTTTAGAATTTGTGAACCATCTCTACTGCCTGACCTGCAATTAAACCGTTGCTTGGTCCTCTAAAGCACTGCTCAGCTCCCTGTCCTACCAGCTGCTCACAAGCTACCACTCAGCTTTGAGTGCTGCTCCCTTCGAGGGTACAGAGAAATGCAAAAACCTACAGTTCCTCAGAGTCGGACCTGACCCTCAGATCCTCACTCGGCCAAACTGCCCAGCGTTTTGGTGGGACCCAGCCTGTATGAGGAGTCAGAGGGTTTGACTCACCATGGTCATGCTGCTGCTTGTTCCTCCTCCCACACAAACCAACTGTTTTTGGTCCCAGAATTTCAGCCCGGTTTGTAAATAACAGTCACCCGGGAAGAAGTGCATTTGCCTCCCACCTGATAGAGGCCCTGGGAGTCCTTCATTTCTCTGTTAGTTAATCTGTTTCTAAGGGGAAGAGGGAATAAAAGGGAAAGGAGGAGTTAGCAACAATTTATCTCCCTACTCAGTTTGCCAGAGGTTATGACTGTGGATTGTTTTTCTTCCAACAGCTTGAAAATATTTCCTATAAGCTGCAAATCAGGCTTAATTAAATCTTTTCCTGTGACTTTTTTCCTGTGTTTTTTTCTTCCCCCCTGCAAAATGGTGAGCAAACCTAGATACCAAATGACAGCTCAAGTCCTCAAACCACAGATGGCTCTCCCAGAGCCCTTCCTGCAGGCTAGCCCTTCCAGGTTGGCTGTAGGATGGATAACCAACTTCACTTTTGGATGAAAATCATAGTGTTGTTTTCTCACCACATTTCTGGGAGGGCATGAAAAAGAGGAGGGGGGAGGCTTACTAATGAGACAAAGCAATCAGTTTTTTTGTAGGCTTGTTTGTTATATTGCCTGTGTCTTCGTAATGTAAATGCAAATAAACCATCTTTATTTTATTCATAGTTCTAATGGAAAGTCTGTGTCATGGTCTGAACCAGGTGGAAGACAAGATCCAAAAGGGGAACATACGTGGCACAGACTCTCAGTGCATGTGAAGAACCAGGAGACAGGGTGCAATCAGACAGCGGTGATCAAACCCCTCACTAAAGACTACCACGGCCAAAGTCTGACTTTTACCGACATCAGCACTAAGACTCTGTACAATGTGGTGGAGGAAGAAGACAGAGAGCCCGTTCACCTCAACCAGTCCAGCAGTCCTTCCATGGTGGTGCACAGGCGGGTGGCAACGACCCCCCCGCTGCAGGCCACGGCAGAGGAAACCCAACTCTTCTTGCCTGAGCAGTCCCCCAAGACCCTGCCCCTGCAGCCACAGTCTCTCATGGACCAGCTGCAAGGAGTGGTCAACAAGTTTGCCGCCGGCATCCCTGACTTCAACGCTGTCCTCCCCACTCCGGGCTCAGGGAATGGCGTGCGGCCCCCCTGCCCACCCCCGCCACCGCAGCAGCCGCCCTTGCAGCCTTTCCAGGTGGCTGCCTTCGGCGAGGAGCCCCTGTCTCCCCCGGCTGAGGAAGCCGAGAGTGAGAAGGTGAAGCTCATTCAGGGATATGTGTATGAAAAGAACACAGAGGAGGAGGAGGACGAGGAGCCGGCAACCAGCAAACTGACTCTAGAAGACTCTCCGGCGCTGACGCCCCCGTCCCCTTTCCGGGATTCAGTGGCTTCGGGCAGCTCCGTGCCCAGCTCCCCTGTGTCGGAGTCGGTGCTCTGCACACCCCCAGATGTGACCTACGCCTCTGTCATCCTGAGGGATTATAAGCAAAGCTCGTCCACCCTGTAGATGCTGCAAGAGACAAGATGGGAAGGACTTTGGCAGCTGCCCACTGGGAGGACTTGTGGAGAAAAGCCTCCCAGGGCCGTGGGAGAGTGAGCAGAGAACAGTGACAAATGACAGGGCAAAAAATTTCATCCTGCACTTAAATAACTAAAATGAAACAAAAAGAAAATAAAAATTCCATTCCGAGGGCTCAAGATTCTCAATCTGTTAAAAATAAAAATACTGTACTTTGGGAAAAAGTTAGGAAACCATAACAAAGCACAAACAAAAGGAACATCTTCTATAGCAAAAAAAAAAAAAAAAAAAAAACACNATAACTAAAATGAAACAAAAAGAAAATAAAAATTCCATTCCGAGGGCTCAAGATTCTCAATCTGTTAAAAATAAAAATACTGTACTTTGGGAAAAAGTTAGGAAACCATAACAAAGCACAAACAAAAGGAACATCTTCTATAGCAAAAAAAAAAAAAAAAAAAAAAATAAACACGCAGGAAAAAAAAATATAATCACACTTAGTCACACCCTCTCTTGGCAATGCTTGAAAAGGACTCTGGGAAGTGTGACCTGGAGAAGTCATTAGCACACCTCATGACTGCTGTCTGTCTGCTATGGGAGTAACACACCCAGGAGCTGGAAGGGCAGAGTGTGGTGCAGGGGAACAAAGCTACCTGTATATGAGACATATATGCTTAAACATTCTTTTCTGGTTTCTACAGGTGGCATAACTGTGGAACTTTGTTTTGGGGAGAGAAGATGAGATAATGTGAAAGCACATGGCTCTTACTGCTTCCTATCTGAACGATTTGTTCTTCATACTAGGCTTCTTTTTGGGGGATTTGGGCTTCTTTTAATGCTGATTGTGAACAGAGCAAGAAATATGATCAAGTTAAGACTCAAGAGGTTTCTGAAGAAAGCCTTGCCATAGCACTTGTAATGTGATAAGGACTTAGAAAAACTGCCCTTTTGTATAAGGTTGAAAACCACGTGGCTAAACTGTTACACAACACTTCCTGTAGCAGAACAATATTCATTGACTATCTTTTCATAAAACAACATATTTTGCCATGCCATTGCATCATTCCTTTGTGTTACTTTGGACTCAAATGCATTGAGAAATAGCTGTTTACTTAGAGCAACAACTGTTAGTCTGGAGGAAAGGCAATTCCACACTGGGGGTTACAGAGCCTCCAGGCAAGAGAGTGAGCGTACGTTTGTGTATCTGTATGCGTGGGTACGGTGTGTGTGAAGAGTAATGTCCAATAACTACCACTGGAAGATTGTCTTATATACTATGAATATTTTTATGTTTAAATCATGTTTTTATATCGCGTTGGTACAAATATTCGATAGATCTTTGAAGGTTTGTATGCTGTGCTAACACATCCTTTTTTTCATATACAGGCTGAGACAGTCGTTACCCTTATAATAGGGTGCTTTGTTTTGCAGATATTTCATGAAGTAGACATATGATATTAATAACCAGTGCATTGAGAACTTGTTATTTTACATGTTTTGCAGCAAGTGTGCAAGTGTGCCTAACTAGAAAATGAAAAAAAAAAAAAGAAATAAAGGTCTGTTTTAGAACTCTTGCAGGTGAGAGACAAAAAAAGTAATCCAACTATTTCACTGCTTCAGATAATTTAAAATAAAATCATGTCAGGACAGGAAACTTCATCAGTGCTTAATGTGTGCATAAATTCCTAGGTTTTGCTATTGACAGTTCTTTTAAACCCTTTATGATGTTTAGTTGCATGTTCTTTCCTTATGCTTTCACTTCTTGTATTTAATATACAATATAGCTTAAAGGTCACTTCCAGGCAGTTGTAGTTCTGTCATTTATTCCTCCTCCTCCTCTATCTTTCATGTGTTTCCTAGAGATGGGCCTAATCCAAAGCTCCCTAATGACTGGCACGATAAAAGTCCAGGTCTAATTGCTGTAGCCTGAATTTAATTATAATGATGATTACTCTATTTATAAATGTGCTTATTTTACATACACAGATCAGGATTTTAGCTGCTATGATCTTTGCTTGTGCTGCTGAATTCAGCTGAGGATGACGATCTGTCCCACAGTTCCACAGCTTATTTCAAAAAATATTTTAAAGGAACCCCTTCCTGTTAATATAGTTGCAAACCCTGATTTTAACCATGCTTCTTTTGAATACTCTACCAGAGTTTTTCTGAATTAATAATAATTCTACTATTTTTATTTCTTTTCACTTGAATTTTAAGAAGTTCTGCCTGTTATCAATTCTTCTCTGAAGATACAAATCTCATAGTTTTTCCCTAATTACGCAGTATTAGTATTGGAAGGTTTGGCTATTCAAAACCAGAGAGAGTCTTTTTTTCTCATCCTGTTTTCACAATGTTTGCTCCTTTCAATATTACTTGTGGCCAATTGCTATCATCGTCCTGATGTGGAAATCATGAAATGACTTTGCCCAAAGACACGTTTTTGTCAGCATGTTGATGTCTCTATAATTAATTGAAGACACCTGAGGGTTAGTTGGTTGATATTTTGTTCTACTTGGGGCTTTTAGGGGGATATTTTTTGTTGCTGTTTCTTTTATTTAAAGTGCTGATTACTCCTTAAAGCAGCGAGAAAAATGCCGTATCTTCTTTGCTGATCACTGCACTGGCAATAAATTCTATCTTGTAATAATTTGTAGTATAAGATCTGCTGTGCTGTTTCCAAAAGCATACATTGTCAGTAGCACAGAGCTGATACTAAGAAGCCAGTCTTTGAAGATCTGAGAGAGATAAGAAAATTAAATAAAACAATTTGTATAGACAAGAAGATGGCAATGTGGCAAGGTACTATACTGTTTTCATATCTGCCTGTTTTGAACATATTAAGCACTGATTTTATTACTGCAATGTAATTATATCATGAGTAGGAGTTTTCTTGAAATTCAGTATATTAGCTTTTAGTTTGTAATTGTTAAAACTGGAAACATACACATACGTAAATATACCTAAAGAGCAAGAACTCACCTTGTGTATGCAGCTGTATGAACTATGAAGCTTTCTGTAGAAGTTCTTTCTTTTGGTCTGTCAAATGCTTGATGAAAACTGCCTTTTTGTCAAAATGATCTTGAAAATGCTGTAAAATAAATATTTTCTATTTATTATTTAAAAATAGAATGCCACAATTTTTAATTTTTTGTTTCTTGAATAGGAAATAGTCATGTATAGTAATTCATTGTTCCAGGGCTTTTCAGCATCATGAATAAGAGGTGTTTAAATGGAGGTAGGTATTGATTAAATTGTGTCATGAAGGTGAGATGATGGAGGGTTGGAGGATTTTTGCTTAGGTAAAAACCCCCAGCTTTTTGGCTTCCTAATAAAATTCAGGAGCACTGTAACTATGCA
Organism: Ploceus nigricollis; assembly: GCA_013399945.1. Taxonomy (NCBI): domain Eukaryota; kingdom Metazoa; phylum Chordata; class Aves; order Passeriformes; family Ploceidae; genus Ploceus; species Ploceus nigricollis. Next base: position 1,270,962 of record VXBC01012281.1, read on the forward strand.
TTCAGGCAGACAAGTTGTAGAAGAGAATTCAGTGGGAAATGACAGGAAATTTTGCTTCCCAAGGACATGGGAAAACACCAGCCCTTCTCTGAAAATTGTCTTTGAGATGTCTCCTTCTCCCATCAGGGAAATTGCAATATGATTTCTTGACAGCTATAAATGATAGGCATTGATCCACCCTGGCATTTTTGTGTCCTACCTTTACTGCTCCTGGATACAGCAAAGTACTGGGACTCCTGCTCTGCAACTCACAACTCACTGTGGCTTTTTGGTGTCTCCTGAACTGCTCTGTGCCTCAGCAATATGCTTTTTTGGAGTGCTGCTGGGATTTTCAGAAACAAGTGGCACTAAACATAGAAAATCTAGATTTTTTTATCTTTACACTTGTGAATAGGCTTGTGGCTCCTTTGTTTGGATCTGGCCTTGCAAGAGCCCATGTCTGAGGAGTCAGTCCACCTACAACTACTGCAATGCAGGAGTACAGACAGTGACATTTCATTCTGTGGTAAGTGCCAAAAGTTTGGTCTCTTTGTTCATAGAGGTTTTCTTTTTTCTTATCCCTTTTTATTTTTGTTTTCAAAATCTTTTCTGTCTATGTCTTAGTAAAAGTTCTGCTGACCAAGTGTATTCAATCACGAAAACATCCTCAGAGAAACACAGCACTTACTCCAGAGCACCCAGTGCAATGTTGCACAAGCTGCTGAAATAAACATCTAAAGCAATTTTTCACTGAGTAAATGGATGGCTGGAGCAGAACCACAGAACAGCAAAGCACCACGTGAGATTTAGTCTCCACTAAATCTCCTTCTGTCAAGGACAGAGTGTTGGCAGCTCCACCAGCCCAGCCCATGCTTCGCCACCCAACCTCTGCTCAATAACTTGGGTCTTCAGACTGGTGTCAGGTACACTTTGCATGGAGTAAGTGGCTATCAAAAGAAAAAGGCAGTGGAAATTTGGCTCCTGGGCTTGTATTCATCACTCTTCAGACAAAAAAAGGGGAGCAGGTTGCTATTATCTGTTCTGCACAAGGTCTGAGTGACTGTCAAAAATGCTTCTTATATGGGAGTGGGAAAAGTGTGGATTTGCAGATTGCATTGTTGTGGTCGTTTTTTTTCCCAAATAAATGAGTCACTAGACACTTGGCAAGTATCTGTCTGCAAATCATTGGGAAGGAGAAGCAGACACTGTAGCCTATTTTTATCTGTGTAAGATTCCCAACAGGGATATTAGCAAAAAAGAAGATAAGGAATGCCATGCTGCCAAGTGCGTGGTACTACCACAGGCCCCATATCTGGACCTCGACTCACATTTTGGCAAATCCTGCAAGCTCCCAAGCAGAGATGGTAGAAGAGAGCAGAAGTGACTGGTTGCCATTTCCAGTGCTACAGGTAAATTGTATCTTACCAAAAAAACAAGCAAGCTATTCTTTGCCTTTAATTCAACTTCCAGATCTCAGTAAATCCCACAAAATGAGACTGCTCCCCCAAGAGAGCAGGTCACTCTTTGGTACCAAGTAAGAGCATTTGTTTTCTACTTGGTTTCACTGTGGGCGTAAGCAATGTATCTCTACAGAAGTAAAATACCGTTGTGAGTTGTGGGTTTCCATAACCAAAAGGCCTCTAGGTAGGTGGAGAAGCAGCTGGCACAGATACCAGTGCAGACAGATAAGAGTTTAGGAGTGGTATGTATCTATGACATTTAATCCACCCACTTTATTTATTGCACGCCGTGCAATGTGTAGGTGGCATGAGATCCATTCCCCCACCTACTCCACTACTCCACGGTATGGTGTGTGGGACTCCTACCTCCCCGTGCTGCTCTGAGGCTGAACCAGGAACAGATCTGCAAGACCTCCCTCCTGGAAAGATGGTGTGCCTGGAGGACTGGCTCAGGGCAGGCGAGTCTCTGGTCAGCTCCCTGTTTTCCTAACACAGGGTGTCTTTGCAATGCACCAAGAGTGTATTTTCCTTGTAAGCATCACCTAGAGATGGGGAATTTCAGTGCCTTGGAATGCCTCAAAATAAGTCAATAGTTTAAAAGGAGCTGTTTCCCCAGCTGCCCTCCACCAGCCTGTGGTGAGGTGTCCCCCGCAGCTAAATAGACTGTCAGTCCTACAGCCATAACCCAGGGTGTGATGAGCCATTGCTCTCCAGGTGCCCAGCAGCCCATCCTGCCCCATGGCGGTGGTGCACGTACAGCCCCGAGCAGGTGCTTGGTGGGAGTTTCACGCTCCCTGAGCTGCTGGCACCCAGAGGTCTGAGTGGCACTGAGGGCTCACTGTGGCCTTCACTGTTCTCAATGACACAGGGAAAGAGAAGGAGCAAAAGCAAGACAACAACTTGCCTTTATCTCTCTCACAAGAAAGGCAGGCAGGACTGTGCTGTGGGGCCCGCAGTGTATCCCTTATGGCTTCTGACAAAGTCCTGACAGCTCCCGTGATTTGCATCTCAACAGACATAAGGAATTGGCCCTTCATTCTTTAGCTACTCTTGTTATGTAACACTTAAATAGACAAACTGCAAAATTATCAAGGCAAAATGCTTAAATACCACCACGGGGAGCGATGTCTCTCATGGAAGCTGAATCTGAGTAATGTTTTCACAAATGTATGGTATAGGAGTTTTTTAATATATCTTTTAGACTTGAAAATGCACTGACAAATCAATGTCTTTTTATTTGGGGAAGGAAGTAAGAATGAGAGTATTTTCCTGGGATGTATTATACATGTTTTGTTTGAACACTTAAACAGAACAATTAAACTGTATTTTAATTTGGCAGGCACCTTGGTAATTATTCCGAATTTTGATGATTTTTTTTTTTTTGGGTGGGGGGTAGTTGGATTGATGTTTTTTCTTTTCTGCTTAAAAATAATGCCTAGAATACTTAGCAAGGTTATTAACTGTGCCAGGATTTTCATGGGCATCTGTGTGATGCCAGTTTAGAAACTGAAGCCTCTAAGTGCCAAGATCCTCAATCTGTGTGAATCAGCGTTAAGTCCTGAATTATGTCATTTTCCTTGAGAAGCTGGCTGAGTACCTGTGCTGTTAACTTTTGAGTTTCTTCAAGATTCATTTCCCACCTCAAGCTCCATTTTGCAGTTGTGAGGATGTTGTTCTTATCTCTGTTTTTGAGGCTGCTGGTGCTCATTGTTCTTATCATTTGATGCGATGCCTTTGCACCAGCCCTGGCACAATTGCAGGGGAAAGAGCCTGTCAGGCCCCAGTTTCCCAACAGTGCCAAGACATTTTCCTTCTGAGTTCCATTTCCCTTTTTGAGAGGTGGCTATGCTGCATGCCCTGCCCTCCAATGTGCTGTTTGTGCTTGGATAATGTGGTTGTGGACTTTAAAAACAAGAAAATGAAAAAGTTTTGCCCTCCTGTTGCCCCTGACATCAGGATTTACCCAGATGTGTATATCCAGTGCTCATATGGGGCAATCTGGCACAAGTCACGCTGTTGGGCATCAGCTTGGTGCATCACAGCCTGGCCCTCAGCTCTGTCCCCCGTTCAGCTCTTGATTCTTTTAATGACTTTGGGATGTTCATGTACCCAAGGGTATTTCAAAGCTGCATAAGGGAGCTGGGTTCCAATTTACATGGACACAAGTGAAAACTGGGCATAGAAATCCTTTAGATATGTTTAAAAACACAGCCAGTCTTTCCTTCCAACTCATGCCTGGACACAGAGTGGTGTAAATAAAAGAAGATTTTCACAGCCCTTCTACTCTATTTCTCACCTTGATCTCAATGCCTGTTTACTCCTGCTCATTCTTACTCAACCTCTTTTTATAGCATACATGGCATAGCTGTGGAAGTGGCACCATACAGTTCAATAGTTTTGTCTTTGATCCCTCATTTTCCTTATTTCCAGTTACCTCATGATCAGTGTTAAAGGAAGATTTGTGATGTCTGTAAAAGCTCATGGAATAAAAGGATCACACAATGAGAAGGCACAACAGTCATATCAGCTGGGGCAAGCTTAGATGCTGCAGCCATAAAAATCATCAAATACCACAGTCCACAACACAGTTAACCCTCAGGAGGACAGAAATGCTGGCAGGTCTAAGGAGAACTAGTTTTCCCAGCAAGATCCAGGCTTTGAGTCTCAGCTCCAGAATAATGCTGTGTTGTCAGATTGCAATACCACCATTTGCAAAACACTCAGAGCCTTTTCCTCCTTAGTGCTGGGTTGTTTCTTTGTTTAAGATAGATATCATCATCTTCAGTGGCTGATGTGCACAGACCTTTCCCCACCACTTACAAAACATTCCAAGCCTTTCTCTCCTTAATTCTGTTTTTTAAGATAGGTGTCATCAGCTTCAATGTGAGGCATACCCTGCCCATGGCAGGCTGGGCATGGGGCAGTGCTGGAGCAGGATCAGGACCCGGGTAGCAAAAGCTTTCTTGCACAGTGTACTGCTTTTAGACATTTGTGTTGTTTGTGTTTCCCTTCCACATTTAGAGCTCTCTGAGCCTCAGCACCTCTGTTCATAGCGGCATGAACAACACACAGCTGGCAAAAATGCCACAGCAAGCAGTATTTACTGCTCAGTTGCTAGGACTTTCCCTTACTTATGTGCACCATCTTCCTGTCACAAACAGCTTGTCATCTGTGACACAAAGGAGCAAGCCTGAATGAAGAAACAGGGGAGACAAATACTTTCTGTGCAAAGGCCTCTTGATGCTAAAGGCAGGTAGCCCTGCTAAAGGCAGGGAACACTGATTTACAGAGGCCAGGCATGTCCCATGGGAGAGTCCCCTAAGTTCACAGGAGATAAGGTGCTCACATTATCACACTGTCTGAGGATGACAGACAGGGCAGATGGAGCCCTCTCAGGCTCTTTGAGACCACAGGGAATTTCACAGGTGCTGGTCACCAAGGCAATCAAGATCTATGTGTGACCAGTTTGGGACAAAGAGCTTTGAAAAGGGTAAGGATGGGAAGTTCCCCCTTGACATCCTCCTCCAAGGGACTCAGGTCATAGGGTCTGTGTGAGTGTAGGACTTCTTCCTGCTGTGTCTGGGACAGCCTACAGCTCACCAAGCCGCAGCCTCCCTTACCTTCACCTTCAGACCCTCCTGAGCTCCAGCCCTGGCTCTTCACACTTGTTTCTCTCCTTCCACAGGGGAAGATGCCTGCAGGGAGCTGCATGACTCTGGCTGTTCTGTTTGCTTGCTCCAGAGATCTCTGCTAACGCATTTTCTTCTGGCTTCTAAGCAAAATGCAAGCTGAAATGGGAACCAATATTTGTCCCTGTGGGCACAGGAGCCAGAGAGTGGTCTGCTGTCCCTGTCCTGGCTGGGAGGGGAGAGCAATGGTGCCAATACCCAACCATGTGGGTATTGCACGCACAGCACACAATGATATACACAAAGGGAGAGGAGCTGCATGAAAGGCCTCTGTGAGTAGTTTCACTCTGATGTTCATGAAATCCTGGCTAAATCATGAAAATCCAGAGTTCTGATTGGGCTGGATGAGAGAAGTGGTGCATGCTGTCCATTAGACTTTTATGTCTTTCTCCTTATGGGCCAAGCTCAGACGTCCCTGTCAGCTGGGGATTCTCACTGAGTTTTTACTGTCATACTGGCAGAGACAACAGAAGGAAAACACAGAAGAGAAGGAGCCCCATTAGGCAACAAGTGCATCTGTCAGCAAGCTGAGATGTTACAAGTTATTCTACTACTGCATTAGGCTCTGTCCAGCCAAAGGCTAGGAGTAATTCTTAGCAGAGTATCAAGAAATGAAAAGACTCATAGTCCGTTGTAGTAACACCATGACAAGAATTTCTCCATCTTCTGCTTTTCTGAGAAAATCTGAACCCTTTAAAAATATTTTAAGTGGTACTCTAGCCATCACAAGGATGGTTAATGTCAAATGACCAAGACAGAGGAATAAGGATCCAGCTTCTAATATAAAAGTTACAGGATATAATGTCTTTTTCTTCTTTAATCTATATTTGAAAGTATAACTGCATCTGTAGAAAAATTCAAAGGAAACTTGTATAATTTCCTACCAGGAAAGGTTCACTCAAGCAGTGAAATATTAACTTTATTATTTAGTTTACCACAGTGTAAAAAATAAGCCTCCTGCAAACCACTGAGTATATGTAGAAATTGTATCACATCAGCTGGGGGGCACGTTATGTCCTACCTGATCTAAAGAAGAAAAGGGAGAGGATTCTCCAATGATGAGTATTTTTCCGAAGGCACTTGGTCGTGTTTTCTTCTCTGCAAAAGCAACTACATGTAAAGATTCAGTATGCAGGCCTCCCATGTTGCCTAACACATGATATGTTCAGCTAAAGCCTGATGCTAGTCATCCAGCCAGACCAGTTTTGCTAACTTTTCCAAAAGCTCTCTCTCTTGCAGGGAGCTCATACCTGCCATGAGTAGATAACATGCAGTTATCAAGGTTAAGACAAAGAAAAAGAGTCCTCAACAGAAGGCTGGGGACTTCCTTTATTTTGAGAGGAAAGCCCTGCATAAAATCATAAAGAAATTACACTTTGCACCATATCTTTGCAAAAAAATTGAATTACATTTGTCTTCATCATTGACAATCACATCAAGTCACGGTGAAAAGGTACTTACTGGTTTTAATCCAATAATTAAGAGACATGAGTCCACCTTTCTATTGTCAATAAAGAGAACTTTAACTGGAAAACAGGGACTAAACAAATTTACCTTCTCATGCCTACTGAAACACTGAAGTTAGTCAAGAGAGATTTAAGCTTCATGAACGTCTGCATTTTCTGTCACAATTTCCTCTGACATTTTTAAACTGATGGCATGGCATCTTACAGAATATGTGTTTACACTTGAGCAGCTTAGCCCCAAGTCCTTTCTGCCTCTGATATTCATGTCTTTATTCATCCCAGTACAAGACACTCTAACTCTTCAAAGGCATCTGGAAGGCTACGAGCACTCCTTTCCTAGAGCTTCACAGAGCATAAATAGTTATGGATTCAGTCTGTCTGTAATGTAGTGTGTTTGTGTGGGATGTAGCACTGTCCTCCCCATTTGGCAGGTGAGGAGGCTGACACATCGTATACTAACACCAACATTTGCAAATATTTTCCTAAAGCTAAGCACTAAGTTCTTATTTTGACATTTAAAGAAAAAAAAAATAGCCTGTTTCAGTTCTTGTCTTCTCCTGAAATTAATGGCAGCTACAGATATTAAGCACATACATATAAAATGTGACCTGTTGGTCTCACTCCTAATGGTTTTAGGTAGTCTTCTGCAAAAATATTTCAAACTATTGCTTCAAGGCAAGGATCCTGTAGCACAAATGAGGACTGGTGGCACTGAGCAAAACGAGAAGAGATTCTTCTCTTTCTACCCTATGATTATTTATCGATACTCATCTTGAACATCAAAACCTACACTAATGTCCCTTGGTATGATCTAGCCCCAGATCTAGAATTCTGGAACAGGGCATACCCAAAGTAAGGCTGATTATTCATCTGTAGTTCAGATTTCTTTTTTGACATTCCTTAGGTCAAAGACTTCAATTTTGTCACCACATAACCATCTGCCATTTACAGGAGCTCTCTGTCTCTTGCAGTGCAGGGAATGTGCTCAGATAGTGAGCAGCTTCCCAATGCTTTGTTGGTTTCCACCGATGAGAAGGAGAGCAAGCTTTCTTCATTCAAATTCTTTCAAATAATCAAACTAATTTTATGCTATAACTCTCCTGTGAGACATGGGGCTTAGTCACACAAAGATGCATATAAAACTGAGACAGAAAGAGAAGGGTCACACCATTAACCGTGGGGCCTCATTTTGGCCAAGCTGCTTCAATTTACATAATATTATAATATTATAAAGAAGGCATAAATAAGGTCACAGCTTTGCTACTTTGATACCACATATGGCTGCCCAGAGATGGAAATAGAGCCTAATGTTTTAACTTGATGAAAGACAGTTGTCTGATGTCTTTCAATTCCCCTGTTCATTTACTACATGAATTTCACTTACCACATAATTTTCATTTACTACATGAACCTGATTCATTCCTAAAACAAGTTCATCCTGTTACTGAATAGAAAAATAGCCCATAGGAAAATGGTGTTTGCTCCCATCTTTAAAAGCTGTCTTCACCGTTTATACAAAAGGAACAAAACAAGGTTATGTTTTTTAAGCATGTTAGTGCTACACATATGGAGAGAATTGACCATCTTTTTCAAGCTGTGACATGGCCTGGGTTTGCACTCAGCAGCAGAGCAGCTCCAGCCTCATGGCTGCTGCTCATGTTTGGGCTGTGTTGATTCATTGCTCAGTCCTTGCAGTACCTGAGTGGTGATAAGGGATCCTCACCCCCGCCACAGCCCAACGTTACAGGATGGTGGGGTGCTTTTGCCAGGGAGTTTACAGCATGTGTTGGGATCTCTGGCTCACCCTGGGAGAAGTGATCTTTGTGTCAGATGTGTCTGCTTCCCCAGTGATCTCCTAGAACTTCTCTGCTCCAGGGAGAAGGTCACAGTGTCAATGCCAAGTACCTCATATCCCTCTGGCAGACACTGCACAGGTCTAATCCCCACAGTAAATTCAGACTGAATTTCAGTGTTTGTTAAAGAAAATGTTGGATTTTTTTTTAAGTGACAAAAGGAAGGCTTTTACTTGAACATTTAAAATTTGGGATTGGTTGAACTGCTGGAAAATCACAGCCCAAATAATTTAACAATGTTTCAAGCAGCTTCAAGCAAAATCTTACAGCAGGAGATGCTCTAAAGCTTTAAGGTAATGCCAAGTAGTATTTCTCAGCAACACATGTTAGAGTAGGCCATCAGCCAAATTCAGAAGTAAAGGAAAGCACCTTTGCTCCTGTAATTCCTGTTCAGTGGCATATTTTTTTCAGTCCCAAACTACTGTCAAGCAGTCTTTCTGGTTGAAAATCTAGATGCATCCATTATCCCCTGACGTTTGTTGTGACAGTGCGCTATTAAGATGAAAGAAAAGCTTCATCTGGGAATCACTTGACAATATAAATGGTGCTATTTTGAGCTTTTGTTGCCACTACAATTAATCAAGTGAGAGGCAATCAGTTTGGTGGTTTGCTTTTTTTTTTTGCTTATTCTGTAGTTCATTTAAGAAATCTGGCAACTTCCTTTGCTAAGTAGTGCTAGTTTTTGTATTCAGTCCCGTTAGAAAGCCAGTTTTTATCAATTTAGCAAGAAGGATTCTGCAGTTGCTTTTAATAGTGTCACATGCTCAGGCTTAATGGGCAAGACATAAAATGAAGGATGTAAAAATGCTGCAAAGACTGATAAAGCTCCTTTTTTTCCATAGCTGGTTACATGTGCAGACACAGGCACATCCAGCCTGTTCCACCTGACAGCATTCCCACCCGTTTCCCTTTGGTTTAGTTCCGTGTATGTGCAGTGAGGCCCTGGTATTTCATCAGACACTTTCAGTGGAAGGGAGCATGAGCTGCTGGGGAATGATGTTAAGAAGCCACAGAGGAGCCATCAAGTCTCTGGTGTCTCTGTTTTGGTGAAACAAATGACAGACATATGAGAACACCAAAAAGTTCTAATATTTTACTTCATAATCCACAGTATTTGTAGGAATGCTACTTACCTAGTGCAGGTAGATGTAACATGATATAATAGTCTCTAATGGATCATTTACAAATAACAAATAATTGATATCGCCAAGTTCTTCTTTTATCACCTCTAAAATAAAAGTCAATTAACTTCTCTATGGCAAGGAAAAAACCTTCCAATCTGTAACCCAAAAAGAAAGAAAAATCAAATGGTACTATGGGACCAAAATGGAATAAAAGACATCCCATGTTCATTAAGACAGACAAGCATCTCAGTGAAGAAAAACAGTGAGAGAAAAAAGAGAAAATGGTGTAAATTCTGGTTACTTAGGCAATTTACTTATACTTTAGCAACATATAAGAAGTAAGGGACAAAAAGATTGGGATTTAAAAATTTTTTAATTAAACATTCTATTAGCTTGAAAAGAGACCATCTCTTCCCCCTCTCACTCACCTGAACTTAAGAGGAATGTATATATCAGCCAATAAGAAAGTTAAATAAATAGATAAATAAATCAAATGGGATTTTATGTAATTTCCAAGTACACAGCAAGTGGTACTGGGGTAATCAGGAAGAAACAATAGATGTGGTTTTATCTATTTGCTTGGACACTCCTTCCCTTTTTCTCTCATTTTGTGATTCTCTCTAAATTGCAAATTTTATCCTATAGCTGGGGAACCTGGCACATTTTTGGATTCCATGAATGCAGAGCTCATTATTCCTGAATAAATAAGTAAGGTAGAAAACCAGAGTCTTTTGTATGAATCCATTTTGACTGATGTATCTCACCTACAGGGTCAGTGGGATATACAGGTAAATCACTCATAGTCAGTGGAATTCATAAAAGGTCATTGATCAGACCCTGTGGTCCCATAACACCATGAAGAAGGCAGGTTTTCATTATTCCACAGTGATGCACTGAGACTCCAGACATCCATAGGGAGTCCTTGAGCACATTCTCTCCACAGGATGCCAATGTACACATGCAGCTGAATGCCAGACCTCTTTTTATCTGGGGTTATTCACACAGTGTGGTTGGTGATACATAATGTGAGGCTGACAAAGCTGGCAGTATCCTCTTAAAAAGAAGAAGTCTGAGATGAAAAAAATGAAGCATTTTCGCAGTTCAAAAAAGAAAAACTTCAAAAAGATTTCAGAAAATATTATCTTGGCTGTGCTCCCAAGCACTTGAGAGCTGACTGCCAAGGTATTAAATCTCCAGTAAGATAAAAATATCTCTTCATACACACACACACGCACACACATTCAGTATGCATCTAAAGACCTATTCAAATAATATTAAATGATTCAAACTGGCACAAGCATGAAGCCTGCAGAGACTATGGCAATCCCTTCAGTAACTGTTGCCTTGTTCACAGAAACTTTGCCAGAGTGAAATTCTATAAAAAATCCAAGCTCCAAGCACATCTGCCTTACTGCCAGAGCACAGGAGGCATCTCTTCCAACAAGACTTGCAGCTTCTTTCCAAATTCAGGGCACAATGTACCCTGCAACACATTACCTCCCACACTAATAGGGAGACTGCAAACATAGGTGATCATGTTTATCAGCTATTAGTTTTTAATAATTCTGGAAACTTGCTATGAGTTCATTTATTAATTAATATTTATTTGCTAAGTTTTTCCTGAAGGCAACTGTTGCTTTTACCACTCCCCTGTTTCCAGTACCATTTTACTACGACATCACTGAAAATCCTCTTTTCCCAAAAAGGGAATGAATATAATAAATTTCTGGCAAAGGAATACTGTCCAAAGGCACAGTCCTAAAGTTCTAAAGACACCATCAAGCATATGGTTCTAATGGTTCTCTTGGTAAACAAGAAGTTAAATAGCAAGTGTGACTCTAAACATGGGAACTAATAAAATCAGTCTTTGGCAGCAACATGCAACAAACCCAGGAGCTTTGCAAGTGGCCACATGGTCATGACCATAAACTTCACATCTCCTTGGTGTTTATTAAATGTCTCTCTTCAGAACCTAGGAGCAAGAACAGGGGCTTAATGAAGGCAGGTGGGACCTGGAACAGACAAAGCAATATATTTTTCTTCTGAATAAATATTTCATTAAAAGCTCCATGCCAGTCAGCCACTTGCAATTCAGGATGAGATAGGGAGGAGTTCTGTAATAAGTAGTTAAGTGTCTTGCATAGACAGATACATCACTAATTTTTTATATCACAGGACACATCATAACTTAAAAAATTACATGAGAGGATAACTAAGCTAGAGAATTGTCCATGCCTCCAAGCCAAGTAGAGCACTGGCTGCTCCATTAAAATGTCTAATTGTGAAGCTTCATACATTTATCCAGAATCTGAATGTGCATAGCCTTGTTTCTCCAGGTAAAACTGCTCAGAACTGTGCATCTTGCTTAATCTGAGGAAGATGAACATTCAGCACATTTAAAATTGTCTACATGGAATATTCCTCAGTACTGAGGAGCTACCATCATTTTGCATGAAGAAACCACAGGAGTGTTTTATTTTAGAGTGGTTTGGCTGCTAATCTGCATCTGCCTGTGCCTGATGAAAGCTGTAGTTTGAAAGCTTTGAGTTTCCTTTATTGTCTGTAGGCAAAGCCTTGTACCAAGCCCTGTATCTTCCCACTATGCCATGGTTTCCTTCCTCCACATTTTCAGTCAGAGCAAAGGCAGCATCTGATGCACCTCTCTCACCATCTGCAGCAGCAGTTTGCAATTTATACGTTTATGATTGCACTGCTGGTGCTGAGGTCGGGGTGGCTGTATGGGTTTTGCAGAAGGAAACATTCCAATAAAAACTATGAGATATGAGAAACTGTAAGATGTTAATAATCTTTGTGTAAACATTTGGTGATTGGGATTTATAATGACACGATTGACAGGGTATTATCTAAAACACCTGTTGAGAACAAGATAAATGGCTAGTCTAGACTGAAGAGGAGGGTATTGCAAAAATGAGAGACGATGTTACTGCTTTTGGGGATTAGCTTAGAACTGCTGAAACACCCAGCTACTGTTCACTGTATTTCCAAATTGCTATGTGAATCTGATGGTGAGATACTGAGCCTAAAAGTTGCATAATAGTAGAAAGAAATAAACTTTCATTTTCTTTTTAGAGTAAAAAGTGAACTTTAAAATCATTTATGTAATTTGGATGAAATAATTCAAAAACCCTTTCATCAAAAGAAAAAAAAATATTACCACTATATTTTTTAATGCTAGAATAAGTGAAGGCAAGTGTGCTTTAATTATGTGCTATAATTTGGACCACAATTAAATCATTCAGTTTTTAATTCAGCCACTCCACTATTTTGGTTTAGATTAAACAAGCAAAAAAACCCCTCAACAAAATAACTAAAAAGACTCAAAACAAAACAAACAAAAAAGAAATTAGCTTCTGTTAGATAGACAATTCTTCACAGGAGGATGGACAAAGGCAGAGATCTCACTGGGTTTTTTATAAAGAACGATATAATTTAAATCTAAACTGAAAAAGAAGCTGTCAAAAGCTTTTGTCCTTCTGATGTCAGCTCAACAGACTGCAGTATTAATAAGCAAAGGTCACAGATCAAAGCATACAATTACGGTGACATTTGAACCGCTGTTTTTTAATAAAATGGCATCATTAATGGTATTCTTTGAAAGGCAATTCCAAACATAGGCATGGGAATAATTTAAGACATGATTTTAAAAGCACAGGGTGGTAAATCATGATTTTTTTTTTAATAGAAAGAAGGTCATTAGTTTTTGCACACAATCTGCTTTGATAAGACTACTTGGAGGAATCCACAGTCTGAGTTTGTCCATGCTAATGTTCTTAATGATGTTTCTTCTATGTTACCCCAAAGGACAATTTCTTCTGGAGTTTGGAAGCTGGCTTTCCAGAATCACACCAACATTCCAGTAAGGACAAAGGCTTTTGCAGATGAAAACACAGCACAGTATTACAGAGCTCTCCTTGCAGATGAGCCTCTCTGATGGGAGGTTGAGACGTTGCTGTGGGTTTGATCATGTTTCTTCCCAAGTGCACAGTTTACCAATACCAGGGAATTTGCTTTCAGGGTACCTGGTACTGTGTGACCTTTCAAATTCACTTCATGTGGAGTGGGTCAGAGGTGTTCTGAGTATGGAGGCTGCAATCAGGCTGTTTGCAGAATGCACCAAATGTGACAAGGACAATTGTCAGGTCCAAGTGCCAGGCAGCAGCAGGAAGGGGTGAGGCTTCTGCAGCTCCAGCTCAACACGTGCTGCTGTACACAGAAGCCCCAGTGGCTACAGAGATGCTAAAAAGAATAAATCAGATCTAACACCTGGCCCTGAATCATACTGGAACAGCCCAGCTCAAACATCTGCAGTTAAAATTCCTTATTTTCCAACACAGGGTTGTCATACTTGGATTACATCCTGGGATAGCTCCTGTCCCATTATGGTATTTGACTAACACCGAGGTCACTGTGCTTGGGGAACTCCTCACAGGCATATACCAAAAAACAAGATAGCATCTTCCTTAATTTTGCTTTTACAAGAAAAAAATATGAACAGATATGAAGTTCCTTAGTCCTTGAAATTGGTTGGTTTGAGATTGACAAACTTAAGAAATGCAAAAATTTATATGTTAGAGAAACAGAACTGCACTTGAATGATGGTGGGAGCATGATTCTCTTTCATTTTCTGTGTATTTTACTGCCATGCACAAAACAAAAATTTATTCTGCTTAATCACTGGCATTTTTTAGAGCATACAGGACAATAGGTATCAGCTGCAGCAAAAAATTCAATGAAAGCTTGCTGGAAGCCACATCAGATAGAAACACCAATCCATAGATTAGGATTTCTGTGTTATTATCCTTCAGGCTGTGCAGATGGTGGTTTGCCTGGTGCCTGCTCTCTTCAGGCACTGGCCCTAGTTTCAGGCACTATCCATGCCTTATCTCATTTGCATCATTTTAATTTAAAACAATAGTCTTTAAATTTCACAATAGTTTCAAGATCAAAGGTGCCAGAATGACCTGGATAGTGGAAGACATCTGGAGAAAAATACAGACAGAATCTGGAAGTGCTATAGATTATGCTTACTCAAGCTCCAGATTTCCAGTCCTCTCTGGTTTAAAACTCTCTTCTCTCCCCAGAGGAGGTATATATATCAGTGCACTTCCATGCTTCTGAAACCACTGTTGGCAAGAGCAAAGCTGATTACTTTCTCAGTCAGGAGGAATTGGGTTACCGATCTTGGTACTTAATGGGCACTGCGACCTGCACTACACAGGACCAGTCTTGTTCATCAGATACACTCTTCTACACTGAGAGTCTGAAAATATTTTTATTTATGGAGCATATTATGTTGATTTATTTTTGTTGATACTACAGGATTTCAAAGTCTGCCAAGAGGTTGAAGTCCTGGAAATTGTGGCCAGTTTGATACGAAGCTCCTGGACTCAAGAGACATTAGATATTAAAGAGGGAGGCAGGTGCAGGAAACAAAGCTTGGCATGACAGATTATCCATCACATGTGGCAGGGACAGAAAATGGCAAAGCCAAAAGAGCAGCAGCAGCCAGCAGCTGTGGATGGGCTATGCACAGGCCAGCCTGCATCAACCTGCTGTTGAGGAAAAACAGCTCTCAGAAACTCCTGATTTCCCTTGGGCTTGGATGAAATGCTCATCATGGTCCTCCTTGGGGTTAGTGCAGAAAACAATTCTTCTGTCTGCTTTCCGCCTGTGTTGGAACCCCGGTTAATGAGAATTTTAGACTTCCTGTGCTGACAGGCACTGACCCCCAAGAGAACACTGCTTTTGACCTGAGGCCATGGAGAAGGCTTCCAAAATTGAATGNTTAATCCCAACCTTGGCAAGAAAGAAGAAAAGGATCCACACCCCTGCCCTTTAACTCCCCAGGGGAGAGTTCTTATCAGAATAATGTAGTTTTCAGTCTGCACACAAAATCACAGCCAGCTTCTGCGCTGGGTGTGATGGTGAGACTTTAGCCCATGCCTGTGATTGCACTTGCAGGCAGGTACATGGCAGCATTATCAAGAAGTGGCTGGATTGGAAAGTGTTGTGCCCTCCTGGGAAGCACAGCCATCCACACCCTGCCCTGTTCCTGTGAGCATCCCAGCAGGCAAGGCTAGGAAGAAGACTGGAGATTTTTATACCCTTCTGCATAAATAGCTATGAATTTTCAGCTAGAAGGAGCACTGCCAGTGGTATATTTACTTTCTACAGAGTAACTACTAGTGCTACTTGCCATAGTGCTCTATTACTTTTCCAAAAGGTGAAGACCAAATACAGACACTGCAGTGTGTCCAAGGGTTCCTCTTCAGTGCGTGTTAGGAGCTGCTCATAGAAAGCATTGCCAGAGAGGTTTTCATGTTGAATGAACTCCATGAGGTATGTGGGCGAAAAATGCAGCATCCACTGCATAATTCTGGCTACCTCCTTCCTTCTGAGCCATATGATGCACAAGGCTGTGTGACTCGGTGCAGGACAAGTTCAAGACATAGAAGACCAATAACAGTAGAAGACCAACAACAGACATCTCTCTATTTCTCAACTCTAGTCACCTAGCAAGTGAACATTTGAATTTTTTTTATACAAAATATCAGTGTCCTGATGAGTCCTTGGCTGTGACTCACCTTGCAATACAAAATAATACAAGAAACCTTCATTTAAGGTCCTGTTCTGAATCAAGAAGTTCTCCATTCTATTATGTTGCCTATACTTATATTGTCTGACAATTAGTATTATTGTAATATTATACTGATTATGAACAGAAAAAACACTGTAGGTGCTACTACTTTCTCATGAAAGTTTCATCAAAACAGAAATATTGATTTCTTAGAGTTTTAACTCCTTAGTTTCCAACCAAAATTAAAATACCTTCTCAGTCATTCCTGTCTAAAAATTAATATTACTGAGTTTCAGGTAATGCATGTATAAGCCTTAAAATTTGCAGGAAAACCAGGGTTGTAAGACAGCCTTGGAGCCCAGGGTCAATATGGCACTGGTACTACATTTAGCTCCTACCTCTGAAGTTTATACACTCTTCACAAATAAGCACGCCTTTTCTTCAAATATATTCTATTGGAGTTCATATCCATGTTATACACACATACAGGCTTAACTATTTTGCTTTTTGTTCCAAGAGAGAAATGCAAGCAGAAATACTTAGGGGAAAAAAAAGCCAAACAAAGACAACACAAAAGCATTTTATGTAATCTTTTTCAGGAAACTCCTAATCCTCTAAGTTCTAGTACTTTCTTAAACATTCTGATGGTTAAATCGTTTGACGTTCTGATGTAAAGGTCTTTTACCTAAATATCCTTCTAATTAATTTTCTAAGTACTCAGAACCCTCAAAATGGGATTTTTAAAATCTTTTTTATATTAGTATTTTTCCAAGAAAAAAAAATTCAATTTATCCAACCTGAAATGAATTGAAAATCCAGTTTAGTACTGTTTGCTCTGTTGATAACTGACTTCGTGCAAGTAACATCACCTGGTGTTTAGTTTACCTTCTATCAAATGAGAACGAGAATCCTTCATAATCCCATTTCTCTTTCTGTCTCTTGGGTGGACAGACTCCATTGTGCCCAGGGATCCTATGGAATGTCCATCCTCCAAGTGCTGTTGGACTTAATATAATAATAAATTTAATAACACTGAAGTGGAGCCAAATAGTCTTTCTCTTCCCTAATATTTACATGCATGATCAAGTATTTTCAGAGCATTTCTCAGTATGTTTAAAACTGAGTCTAGCTTTAATTTTGCTCTTATGAGGCTCATTCCAGATTAAAACTACTTGATTTTGACCTTATTTTCATAATTACATGAGTGTTTTGTCATGTTCACTTTAATTTATTAAACTGAATTAAGTCCTCACTTTATTAAACCATGATTCCCTTAGGTTAGGAGAGAGGAATGAAATGGCATGCAAATATTTCCATATTGAACTGACTTCTTTTTGCTCAGAGCTGTATTATTTAATAATTTTAAGATTCTTTCCAGTGATAAAAAAAACCCAGTTTCTTAGTATCATTCGTGCCTGCAAGATTTAGCATTCAGCTTCTTAAAAATAAAAACAGCAACATTCCAAAAGCACCAGAATGCATTTATACATGGTACTCACCTGAAGATACATGAGGGCTGCCTGGCCTTGAACATTGTGATCATCCCATGGCTACAACACATGGCTGTGTCCTGCTCCTAAATTTTCTTCAGACCTGCAATGCAAACTTTGTTACATCACTGTAGCTTTTGAAAACTCATCCATTCCTATGTGAATGGGTCAGACTGATAACATCTTGGCTGTAAGTGCTGTATTTGTTGACTATTCCTGAGTTCCAGCTCTTCAACATGTTCATTGCAATTTCCTGATCATTTTTAGACTAAAATGCATTTTGTGAGTTCTCAGCAAGATATGCACAGTACGTTGCAAAATAAACTCCAAAAATGGAAGGGATGTTGCTGGGTGACCTTAATCATTAAGTGGATCAAAATGCCTGTGTAAAAACTTCTGATGAGAGTTACTTGGTACACAATTTGTCTTTGGTCATGATCCAAAGCTTATTTAGCTCAGTGCTCAGTGCAAAAACTGCCTACATAGGATTTAGATTATAGTCTGCATCTCCATTAAATCCTTTCAGCCACTCCCCTCTTTCAGACAATCTCAGCTTCATTTATGTGATACTTGTTTCTTGTCATGTCTTAGCTCCTCTTTCACTTTGAAGTGCCTGTGGCACATTGTCTCCTTATCCTCTTAATAAAATATTCTTCTTGTGTTTTCCAAGTCCAGGAGATATTTTAAAATTAAAAAAAAAGCCCAAATATTTATTCTCACTGTAAGTATTATGCAATTTTATTCAAAAAGTTTAAGTAATCCTAGAGTCGAAACCGAAGGCAATGAATGACCTGATATAGCTCTCAGACTCTCCTCTTGTGTGGTGCAGCCCTGCTGGAGAAATGCCTTCTTGAGGTTCAGAGCTCTTTGCTGCACTGACTCCAGCTCCTGCCTTATTCCCACTTGGGGCTGCTGTTTTGGCTGTTCAGAGCTCCCCTCCAGGTGTGCAGGGCAGAAGCAGCTGAGCTGGTTTTGCACACCGCTTATCCCTTGGGAGTGGTGTGGCAAAGATCTCCTGCTTGCACTACAGAGACTCTAGTGCTGTGAGTAATTTACATTGTAGTTGTCAACAGGCTAGGGAGAACTGGGGTAATATTATAAATAAGAATGATCACAGTGCTTTGCTCAGAATTGACAAATAGGTGAGAAAAAGCTTATCAGAACAGATGGCTTGATATATACCAAAAATACTTTGTGAACACGTGATTGGACATGACAATCCTTATTGTTTCACACACCCAGATTTTGATGGCAGAAGTGATACCAAAATTTTTGAATTGTGAACAAGGCTTTTTCTGCAAAGTTCCTGAGTGGAAACTTAGCATATATGAATAGCTTCCCTGTGGGTCTGGTTGTGTCATCCACACAGGTAACATAAGTGGAGCTGACAAAAGCTGCCTTCCTTCTATACAGTTACATCTGCCAAGGGGGCCTGGTTGCACAGCGTTTCCCAGTAAGGGGACACAGCTCTGCAGCACCAGCAGACACTGCTACCCTGCACAGCTCACGCTACAGCTACCCCCCAAAGAAGCAGTGTTCAGTCTGGACACATCCTCAGGATGCAGATCCAGCTTTAACCTTAGTAGTGCACTATAAAAGTTGTCAGCCCATAAAAACAGCAAATATAGTAGATCAGTCATTTTCAGAATAATTGTGAAGTATTTGTCCTGACAGCTATGAAACTAGGCCTTATCCCTTAAGAAGTCATGATTTGTTCAAATGCTCTGCTCAGGCACTTCCACCTGAGAGCTGCTTAGCCCAGCAATGGCTGACCTTGCATCAACAGAAGATCCTTGTCACATTTTAGTCAATGAGAAGAATGTCAGGGAAGCACAACAATACGAAAGATCTCCATTAATCAAACAGAAGTGTTGGTGTCTTCCCTTTCTCATAAAAACTGATGTGCAAATAGAGTCAAAATAGCGATAGGAAGAAACCACAGGACAAGGAACACATTTTGTCTGACGTGTACAATAGGAAATTACAAATGTGTTGGTTTTGCTAATGATTTGGTTTTGCTACAGATTTGGTTGTTAGCTCTGAGGCGATAAAAGCAGAATCTTCCTCCTCTCTGGAGATCTTGTGTCTTTTTTAGTGTGGGCAGAGATATCTCTTTGTCTAAACTGTCAGTAAATCAGAAAAAGTATCTGAACTTTTGTACTTAAAATATCTCAAAACTGTCTAAAAAAGATAAAACTGTCACAATGCTTTCAGGAGAAAGGATGGGAAAGACAGGAGACAACTGGAGTGTGATTACAGTTACAATTGCTTTTCATGTGAACATAATTTTGCTCTTGGGGGGAAAAAATCACAGTAATGAGAGGTTCATAAAATAATAAATTTTATACTAAAAATACTAAAATACTAAAATATATGTAGATATATAATTTCCTATATTTCATAATTCTTAGGCACAAGTTTACTTTCACCTCTCAGAATTTTGAAAAATTATCACTGCCTGACAGTTCTAACATTAAAACTAATTAGCAATATTATAGCTTTCCTCATCTGTCTCTTGACTACAGTTCAACAGCTAGACATGTGCACATAAACTTAGAACACAAGTAATGAAGTGACAACGTGCTATGATAATGTAAATGATAATTAGGTATGTTATTGGTGCTTCAGTCTTCTGTGAGTCAGGTCATAGTGAGAAGATGTCAGATTCCTGGAAAGAAATGTGACATTGTGAATGAAAAAATATCATAACCCCTAACCTTACAATGAACTTCAAAAAGGGTGAAAAAACCCTCTTGAGAACAGGGGCCTTGAGCCATAAAAGTAACGATTTATGCCTCTGCAATTAGACATGGTATCCTTATGTTTGGTGAAAATTGTAGCATTTTAAATTAAGAATAAGGATTATTACTCTTTGGATTTAAGGGAGGAATTGACTCATTCAAATAACTACACATTCTAACAAGTTAAATGAGGAAATGTGATCGGTTTACAGAGAAAAACTGGAATGTGATAAAAAATTTAAACTTCTATATACTTCTTGTGCCTTATAAGGCTCATCTTATTGGGATCATTATTAAATATAAGTAGGTCCTTGCAGGCCTGTTTTTAATTTAAGGGTATCAAAGCTGAGGAACATGGCGTACAAGCAAGAGCTTGCAGAATAGAAATGAATGATTACATAATGAAACCAGATCCGCTGGTGTGAAGTTTCTTATCTGCACAGTCTGCTCATTACATTTCACAGCAACCCTACAATTCAAGGAACTCATTGTCAAGCAACTACGAATACATTAAGCAATGTTTGCAGCTCAACAAGAGAAGTCACTCCTAGTCATGCTTGTCCTTCCTAGCAGAAAGGGGAACAAAAAAGAAAGGACAGCCACGTCCTGTTCATTATCTGTAGAATGAATNCAAAACTGTCTAAAAAAGATAAAACTGTCACAATACTTTCAGGAGAAAGGATGGGAAAGATAGGAGACAACTGGAGTGTGATTACAGTTACAATTGCTTTTCATGTGAACATAATTTTGCTCTTGGGGGGAAAAAATCACAGTAATGAGAGGTTCATAAAATAATAAATTTTATACTAAAAATACTAAAATACTAAAATATATGTAGATATATAATTTCCTATATTTCATAATTCTTAGGCACAAGTTTACTTTCACCTCTCAGAATTTTGAAAAATTATCACTGCCTGACAGTTCTAACATTAAAACTAATTAGCAATATTATAGCTTTCCTCATCTGTCTCTTGACTACAGTTCAACAGCTAGACATGTGCACATAAACTTAGAACACAAGTAATGAAGTGACAACGTGCTATGATAATGTAAATGATAATTAGGTATGTTATTGGTGCTTCAGTCTTCTGTGAGTCAGGTCATAGTGAGAAGATGTCAGATTCCTGGAAAGAAATGTGACATTGTGAATGAAAAAATATCATAACCCCTAACCTTACAATGAACTTCAAAAAGGGTGAAAAAACCCTCTTGAGAACAGGGGCCTTGAGCCATAAAAGTAACGATTTATGCCTCTGCAATTAGACATGGTATCCTTATGTTTGGTGAAAATTGTAGCATTTTAAATTAAGAATAAGGATTATTACTCTTTGGATTTAAGGGAGTAATTGACTCATTCAAATAACTACACATTCTAACAAGTTAAATGAGGAAATGTGATCGGTTTACAGAGAAAAACTGGAATGTGATAAAAAATTTAAACTTCTATATACTTCTTGTGCCTTATAAGGCTCATCTTATTGGGATCATTATTAAATATAAGTAGGTCCTTGCAGGCCTGTTTTTAATTTAAGGGTATCAAAGCTGAGGAACATGGCGTACAAGCAAGAGCTTGCAGAATAGAAATGAATGATTACATAATGAAACCAGATCCGCTGGTGTGAAGTTTCTTATCTGCACAGTCTGCTCATTACATTTCACAGCAACCCTACAATTCAAGGAACTCATTGTCAAGCAACTACGAATACATTAAGCAATGTTTGCAGCTCAACAAGAGAAGTCACTCCTAGTCATGCTTGTCCTTCCTAGCAGAAAGGGGAACAAAAAAGAAAGGACAGCCACGTCCTGTTCATTATCTGTAGAATGAATTTGTTTCACTTCAAATAGGGAGAGCTGTCCTGGAGCAACCTAGGAGCATGTCATGCTGTGTGGAAATGTTCTCAAATGCTTCCATGCCTATTGCATGATTTTTCTTGAAACAATATGCTCCTTAAATTATTTGGGAACATTTTGTCTTTTCCCTTGTTAATACTATATCCATGAGCCAAATTTACTAAAGGAAGTGAGGTTTTATTCATTTGTGAAATACAAACCAAAACAAAAGAGATTAACAGACAATGTTCTTCAGGTTAGAGTAATTTTAGAATTCTGCTCAACTTGCCCATTAGCCTTGTTTAGATTGTGAATTTCATAGCATAGGAGAATTGCCTTCCTTGGTGTCTTCTCTATGTGCAAGTAGGCTGCAAGTTCTTGGGGTTTACAATTACAGTAATTTCCCCTTGTAACTGCAAGTATTTCCACTGCTGTAAGGGGCTTCTCCACTCTGTGAACTCTGTGGGTGTCATTAAAGAGGTTTAATCATATGCCACACATATGCTAACATCTCTGCTTTCAGTCTTTATACACGGGCTGCATGAACTTAAAATCCAACCATTTAGGTATTTAACTTTGGGACTCTTTAAAATACTGTAGCAGTTACCAGAAGCTCCCAGATGATCTTTCTCACAGCTGTTCAGAGTTCTCATGGAGTGAGGATGCAAAATGGAAAACCCTGGTGTAATGCAGTGATAACTTAGGGCAGGCAGAGAAGGTGAGCTGTCATCTAAACTTTGAACAGTCTCTAATGGCACAAGAAACACCGAATTCTCTGGATAATTCAGTGGTGTGTTTTGATCATCATGAACTATTTGAAGTGAACATAGTGTGAGACAGACAGCAAATGCACATGCTAGTCAGTGCTGAAGTGGGAGGAGATCCACCAGACTTCACTGCATGTGTTTCACAAGGACTTGTTCTGGTGTTTGCCAACCTCCATGAAAGGCCAGTTTCTCTGCTTGGAACCACATTACCCCAAATGCCCACATATCAAAGCATGTAGGATCTAGTTTTAAAACTCATCTGAAAATTCTAGGGGGCACATACCACATCAAGCCCAATTAACTGCTTCCAAAAAGATGAAGGTTTGGGTAATTAGCGATAAATGCATTCTAGACAAGCCCAGGGAATGTGTCTATTTTCGGAAATTCCTTTAAAAAATATGCCCTCCACAACATACTGAGGAGGGTATTTTAGCAAAAGAATGGACAATCAGCATGCATTCATCATACAGCAATTATCATAGGATATACTACCTTTATTCTTTAACAAGTTTAACTGAGTTAATTATACTAACCAAGAGGCATATTTTGTCAGAAAATCTAAAGAAATTGAATGACCTCAGGCACTGGTATGAAAGTGCACAGCTTTTAGTTTCCAGATTTTTCAAACCAATTTATGTACTTTTTTGTGTTTGAAATATATTAGCACTCTATTGTCTAGTTTAAGAACATGACAGTTGAGAGAAAATTATTTTGATTTACCTATCCAAAACATTTTCTCCTGCTATTATCCCTGCAAATATCTGAGCAGCCTTCATCTAAAAGAGACTGAAAGTGCAAAACCTCGTATATATCTGTGAGTATTTTTGCCTTCCCAGAACTAGAAACACTTCTCTTGTTGAACATTGTTTTTTCTTTTGTAGGAAATAGAAATTGCTCGTGGTCTGCCAAGGATAGTCTATGTGTTTAGAAGGATAGCATGCTCATCTGCCCATCCATCCTTCAAATACCAGGCATTGAAAGTTAATTCATTTCAGTCATATGTAGGAGGCTCCCAGCCTTAATTAAGTCCTAATAACTATCAGAGAAGTAAGGAACTGGATTTATGCTACGTGCCCAAATCCCACCACAGGAAAGCAGACGGAAGGGTCCATCCCACATTCAGCTGGGCAGCAGTGTTCCAGTTCATGAGTGGTCACACCAGTTCTGGCCTGACAGTCGTCCCGAGTGTAGCTCCGTGCCATCCCTAGCACGAGTGGTGTCTTCCCCAGTGGGTACACTGAAGAAGGCACAAGGAAGAAATATGGGTTTCAAAGTGAGAAGAAGGAAGCAATAGGACAACAAAAATATGCGATTTCATTCAGTTTCATCATTCCATTGAAAAGCCTGTTTAAATGAGGAATTTGCTTTTGTTGCTTCAGGCATAGAGCCACTGTATGTATTTGGGCTTTTATCTTATGATTGAGCTTTTTAAGATTACCAGTGCTGTGACGGTGAACAGGCACGATGAATGCTCAAAACTGAAAATTCAATGAAAGCCAAGGCTGCTCAGCACTTCCTGGAGGAAAATGGTTTCATCCAGGAGAATGAGCACTGGATTGGGTCCCAAATTCTAGTTCTGCAATCAGCTCCCTGTGTGGCTTCCAGAGAGGGTTTTGTTCCACTTTCACAGACATCAAATGGAGATAATGATGCATTTCATCTCATAGCAGCCACATGATCATTAAAGTTCATGATTCATTTGGACACCGTTGCACTCTAGTATGCTCTGGAAAGGATCATGAGGAAAGAAATAATTCTGCACTCATTCCATGCTGTAGCCACTAGTTAAGCTACAAGGATAAAAATAGTGAACAGATGTTGGATTCTCTAAGCATACTGCACTACAATGAATGGAGCTGGGAACAGGGAAAGAATATAGTTGTGCCGTTAAGGACTGGCACTTATATGGTGCCAAATTAAAGTCAGAGGGACTGCCTCATTTCTGAAATTTCATAATTTTGAATGCTTGGCTTTTTAAGTAAATCATTATTTCCTAACTAAGCAAAAACATGTTTTCACTCACTTGTACTGTGCAAAAAAGTCCACTGAAAAATACCCACCAAAGTGACAGCATGTGGTTAGAATTCACGCTATATAGAATGGGCAGTGGTTTCTGGCATATTAAACAAAGAGGTTAAGAGACCACTGGCTGATGTGTGTTAAAATCCAGCAAATGAGGGGCACGGAAGAAACTCACACTGCTGGATGTGCCAAATCTGTGCAGGTAACCTGTAGTCTTTCCTCACTCAGCAGTCATTTGAGAGAGCGCTGGAACACGTTAGCTCTGAGGCATGAATCTCAACTTTCCTACACTAACTCATATGTCTGACACTAAGCATAACTTAAGTACTGTGTTGGATTGAGACTGTTTTTTGTCAGCCTTGTAGTTTTCCAAAACTACTGAATTTTCTGCAGGCCTTACCCCTTTATAGATACGTCTTCAATGTTATTGAGAGATATAAATGAAAAAAACATTGAAAATAAAATCAGGACTCTTGAAATACATTATTGGTTAAAAAAAAATCAAATTTGCTGTTTTGCATACTCCTCAAATTTCAAACATCTTGACTAATTTTCTGAGAAGACACAGAATAGTAGGTCATCTGGGGGAAAAAAAAGGACTTGAGACTTCTTTGAAGCAGTTCATAGGAGGCTGCCAGAAGAAATTTTTTCATTTAGGAGAAAAAGAACAAAAAGAAAGAAAACTTGGTTGGTATCCACATATGTCCCGTGACAAAGCTGCTTTTTGAAAAGACTGTTTATGGTTGTTAAAACTTTATACGCATCTGAGAACCAATTTCGATAAAAAAGCTCTCTGATCTCTAGCACACATGCAATCACGTGTAAGACAGAAAGTGTTTGCTAGGCCCAGCAAAAGGAAGTACTGTCAACTGTAGCTTTGGGACATTTTAAATAAACACCTTCAGTTCTAAATTGAACTTCTATATATGCAATCTGTAACTCTCTATTCTGTAAGTGATTTTCCTTCTGCTAAGAACCAGATTCTTTGGTGTTTTGCATCTATGACAGCAAGAAACTGCAAAAGTAGCTCAGAAGAGATGAGTCCTGAGCTCTGTGACCAGCCAGCTTGTTGTTAGGAAGAAAATGTCCTTCATCTGGAAGTTAAGTGTGAAGAACTTAGTATGTCTTTCACAGAGACAAGTCACTGACTCAGAGCTGCAACAGCTTTGAAAAGGAGTGGCTTTGCTTTTGTGGTCCACAATACTTCATCCCACTGAATTTGCTGTGTGGATGTTTGAGGCAGGGTTAATATTTGAGAACTATCTCTATGACAAAAGCAAATAGACACCCTTAAATTTGTTGAGATCAACACCATTAGTTACAGGATTAGATTAAACAAACAAGGGAACAAACTGCAGACTACACAATTTCTGAAATAGGTACTTTTTGTTTCTATAAATTAAATGACAGACTAACAAAGAGTGTCTGGTTTGTAAACTTAAAAGATATCTTAAAAAATGTTTAGAGAAGTTACATTTCTTCAGTAGAATGTCTCACCAGGAGAAAAAAAAAATAAAAAAGAGACATTGAAGAAACAAAAATAGGTACTGATAGAAAATCAGCACTTCATTTTAGGCTACAACAATTTTCATCATGACTGGACTGCAAGATGTCTGTACTGAATTAGTTGCTTGTGAACGATATAAAGCATACAGCCTGAAAATATTATCTCTGACATAAACAGACTGTTCACAAAATAAGGTACTTGGAAGTAGAAAGATTTGGTACATAACTCATGTTACCATGGTGAGATGGAAA
Organism: Ploceus nigricollis; assembly: GCA_013399945.1. Classification (NCBI taxonomy): domain Eukaryota; kingdom Metazoa; phylum Chordata; class Aves; order Passeriformes; family Ploceidae; genus Ploceus; species Ploceus nigricollis. The sequence continues at coordinate 1,297,742 of VXBC01012281.1, forward strand.
GCGAGATAAAGATTGTAACTGTGCTCCAAGTACTCCGGTTGGAAGAACAATACTAAACCCAAATATGCAACTCAGTGGCAGTTTTATGTACTCTCTTGGCAGTACTTTGAAAATGATCTAATAATAATCTCGATAGCAGACATTAAACCAGATGCCCCTTTCCTTGCTCATGGAATTAGCAACATTTACATTCTAATTTTCAGCTTGATTGTTATTCAGTTTACAAAAAAATTTCCAAATATATTGATCTGATACGGGTATGGCTCATTATTTTCTTTAATTAGTTCACCTCTCTAACTAGCTATGGAGCCTAATGGATTAAAAAAAACAAGCAAAAACCAGTGAAACTGGGCTTTTGAAACATTACGTATGGACAAGTGCAAAATTATTTACTGACAAAACCTCCTGCAGCTAACTTTTAGAAGGGTATTTCAAAAGCATTAAACACAGATGTTCAGCTGCTAGGATTTATTAGAGTGACGTCTTTATTTCCTTTTATGCTCAGTTTAGAGGTGTGTAGGCTCCACAGAATAGAGGCTGATGGAATAAAGCTGCAGCTTAACAAGATCCAAGTGACAGCAGCTTATGACTGTTGCTAACAATGCAGAAAACAGGCAGGAGTTGTTTAGATGGCCACCACAAATAAAGTAAAATCATGCAAAAAATGATAAATAACTAGCAAAAAGAAGCTGTGTGTATGTAGAACAGCAGTACAGTGATGAAAACAGGCACTGAGCCAGGAGTCATGCCAGTCTGAAGGACAAGAATGTCTTGGGAGCTGACCAGAGCAAGCATAGATAAGCTATTGCCTTTGTCCCTCAGCTGATCAGACAGCTGGCAAAAGTGCTCAGACCCCACTCCCTGACTGCCAGCTCTTTGTGGACTGAGTGGTGCTGCTCCTCAGGAAGGATCTGGCAAAAAAGGCACATACAGCCAAGGGCAGGTTAAGAACTGGAACATCATGATGGAATACACACTCAAGAAAGAAAATGGCTTCAATGGCACTCTAATCCTGCTTACAAACCAATTAAAAAATAAAAAAGATGAAAAAAAAAAAGCAGTGCTTTTCTCAGTGAATGATGAATCTAAAGATTTTTTTATCTGCAAATACAGGTTAAGTGATTGGGCATTAAACCCAGCTTCATTCTCACACAGTCATAGTAGTCACACACTATCTTCCAAATATGTTATTTCCATATTTTTCCTTAAGAAATGATGACTGAAAAACCCACTATTTAGTTTAGAAAAATACATTTTCATTTATGATTTATTTGATACAGATAGAGCCTGACAGATTTTTTTTTGTTTGTGGTTTTTTTTGGGTTATTTTTTTGTTTATTGGGGTTTTTTGTTTGTTTATTTGGTTTGTTTTGTTTGGGTTTTTGTATGGTTGAGAGCAGGGCTATAAAACCATGGTCCAAATATGTACAGAAAAGAGGAGCAATGAGGATAAGACAATTCAGTACTGCAGAAGGAGCTACTAGCTTTCTCAGTAATGAAGACTGGGAATCTCCATTATTGTTCTTTAGCCTGCTTGAAACCTAAGCAAACCTTATCCATGCCAGGTGTCTGCCTCAGGCTGGAAAGCTCTAAAACCTATCAACAAGACCTGTTCAACCATTTCTGAATAATAAACTAATGGTGGAGGGGGAAATGACTGTCCCAAGTCAAAGATCAAAAGCCTTTAACTGGAAAGGTTTTAACTCCTGTCCTTGGCAGTAGGATCTGGAAAACTGGCAAAGGGTAGCATGCATCAAGCTTCATGTATCCATAAAAAAACCCTTCAAATTGGTCAGGTTTTGGACACCTCAGTTCAAACATTAATTTTAGCAACTCACAGTTAAAGCTTGTTTTAAAAAGACACTCAGTTGCAATATAAATTCCAACACAATCTGCACATAAATGAGACTGAAACTGCTATATACTTTGATCATAATACAGCTTGCCATAATACATGGCTTCATGTTTAAGCCACACAGCAGCACTGAGGTCGACAAAAAATGCATAAGTATGGTTAGTTTATTTTGTTAGAGAAGCTTGCCCTTTTGAATGCGAAGAGAGAGAGAAAAGGGCATTTCCATGTCTTCTGTCATTGCTGTGAAATTGTGCAGCAAAGAAGGCAGTGGAAAACATCTATATTTTCAGCTGAACATATAATGAGCAAATAAGCATGATGTATATTTAAGTCTACATGCATATTAGCTGTATTTCCAGGTCTGCTGTAATAGTTATCTTTTCCATTCTGTGTCCCACCACAAAAAAAAATAAGCTGGCTGCATGTGATGAAGTTCATGCACAGGAGTGAACTCTAGAAGGTGCAGAGGATGGGATGAGTCATGATGACTGAATTTCTCTCGCTTAAGTGTGTGAGCAGAATGGGGACTTACTACAACAGTTTACAGGTCATAGAATGCTTTTTGTTTCAATTTTCCTACTTTGCTGCCCATGAAAAATGCAATAAATGCTGTTGCTTTAAAGGGTTGATACAAATTAAATAAATTTTAGTGATTTAAAATTAAGTGTGTCAATTGACATGGATTTATTTACAATAGTGTCTGGTTGTCACTCACCACTCTAAGCATCTATGTAATTTGGTATCTATGTTTCCAAGTCATATCTTCAGTCACATTTCTGTAGCTGCAGATATTATTCAGTGTGATACAGGAAAAGTACATTTTTTAACCAAGATAAGCTAAGAATGATAAGGATTTTTAGTAAAGAGTGACACAAAACAATATGGTGAGTTATCAACATAAACATAAATAGGAATTTCTAGTGCCTTTCAGTACTTCAGTCTTAGAACCATTTAAAACACACAAAAAATGCTTTCCTAGGGCAACTTATGTCTGGGTGGTGCCAGTATACTGCAGAGTCCACCCATGCACAGCTGGAGATGCTACAGTTTGCTGCTGATTGAATAAATCCTCTCATCTCTCCCCACCTTCAGATGCTCACAGCCTCTATGTTGTGCTGTAGATGCTAAGAGTTAATCATCACCACACAGATAACTGCCTCATCTTCTATGCTGATGAGAGATCAAAATGACCCTGACTTAATGGAGGAGGTCAGGTAGAGTCACTGTGGATGGAAAGTAAGAGACTTGCATGGAAGAACCTGCTTCCTTCCTAGCACATGGCTTGGGAGTACTGACAAGAATTGAGGACATGGCTTCTGAATGTGGGAAAAGTTGTTGGGGGAATAAATGTCCACACACAAGCTAGAGTGAACAGCTAGCAAAGGAAGAAAGCTTATCATAATAATCCCCTCAGTATTTCAATAACTATTCTATCTTGCTTATCTGAATCCCAGTCAATGGCTGTCCTCCCACCCGGCTCAGTCTTCAGACTTGCAACAATGCTCTGGAAGCATTTACCTATTTTGCCACAAATCTGCCTGCCAACAACACACTGGGGGCTCATTGCACTGGTTCAATACTAGAGTATCGAACTACTGTCTTCTTCAGAGTGTTGATAATGAAAGCAAAGCATTTACCATTCTCATATATAAAGAGGAAAAAAGAAATATTTGCAGTGGAGACAATTCAAAAGCTGTTTCTCTCAGTCTATTGTCTATGCAGATGGAGATGCACCAAAAGAAGTTAAGGAAGGAATCAGCAGATGTGTAGCACTTTCACTACACCTTGCTCCTGCTTTATGTGTTGCAGTCACAGATGATGAGAGAGTCTCTCAGTCACTAAGTGCCTCAGCAGTATAGTATCCATTCAACCTCCTGACAACAGAAAAGGCACAAAAGACTTTTCAAAAGAACAGAAGTAACAATAAAACAGATATAGCCCAGAATTTGGGTAACAGGAAGCCTGCAAGTGGGGAACAAGTAAGCTCGATAGCCACGTGAAAATGGTATTCCAAGTCCATCATTGACTTGCATAGATTACAGGTGAGAAAGACTATCCCATCCCCTGTGCAAGACTATCAGGCCTCGTTAAGGAGACTTCTGCCTGTGATCATCAGGGATTCTCTCCAGGAGTTTGCCAGCAAATGTCACTGTTTGACATGACCTCTTCATGGCTGGTTTCTCTTACTCTTCTGGACAGAAGGATCCTTCCATTACTTCACTTTTTGCACCATTATTTTACAGGCTTTAAATAAAAACCAGTATTTATTTTTCGGGATTTTCCAATATATATTTATGGTTGTCTAATAATAGTTTCGCATGCATGCATCCGAGATATATTTTACAACAGTACCTGTATTTCTCCAACTACATCATTTGAGAATGAGTAGAACTCTCCTATATGCTGAGAATGTTTCACAAGTTCAAGCCTGCATCAGTCAGTTAAATTTGTAGTCAGGAGACAAGAGTGTGTCAGGGTGCCTGGCAGGAAGCAAAGCCCCAGGCAGGCTTAATACTATCACATAATCTTAGCTTTTTGTTTATGGGCACTTTCTTACAGCTGATGGCATACAGTGGGCAAAAACTAGACATGCCTTTGTAGACTGTAAACTCATATATAACTTTCAATTAATATTAATTCAATCAATAATTGTGTATTAATTATACACAATTAATTGTGTATATGCTTTGTTGCTCAGTGTTTTAATTGACCATAGAAGCATTTTTCCAAAATATCTCCAGCCTTCCATTCCTGCTTTGGTCTCCACTGTATGTTACTATCACTAAAAGCAGTACTTTAGGACATTTCCCTCAAAATCCACTGTTAAATAAAAGCATTCAGTCACCTGTGCTGCTCCAGCAGAACGCTCTGGCTCTGATCATGGTATTCATGTACAATTTTGCCCTTGACTTCTGGGAAACGCTACGTGGAGCAGAGGAAGTGCTCTGTGCACCCCCCACCAGATCAAGGAAGCACATAGATAACACGGTGTGCAAACCTGCTCAGTTATAGTCTCCAAGCAGCTCTGCATCCTCATACGCACAGGGAAATTGTCCACGTATCATACATCCCACTTTTTCAGCCACTCACACCATCCCTTCACCTATGAATTTGACTTCTAATGTAACTGCAGAGTAAGTTAAATCTATCCCTCTGCTTCGGGCAAGAATGTGCCTCCTGCAGCTTTCCCTGGTCTAACTGGCTGAACCTGCTGCTGGTCCCTTTCTCACTACTGGCTGACAAGTAGAAACATGAAAAATCTCTTTCATTTCAGAGAGGAAAAAGCTCAGAAGAATAGGAAAGTGAGTATGAAGGAAAGAAATCATAATAAAAAAAAAAAGGTAAAAAGTGAAAGACCTCAACTGAGGTCAGGAGAAAAATAACATTCATGGGAAAAGGAAATAAAAATACAAGAAAAAAAGAAAAACCCAAAGACAAAGAAGGCAAAAAGTTGTTAAAGAATTGAAAGAATTACAAGAATTGCAGCTGGTATGATGAAAATAGAAGGGAGATAAGGCAAAATGGTGTGTAGAGGAAGTGAAGGAGAGACTAACATGGGAAAGATTAGAAGAAGCAGTCTTGAAGGAAGAGAGATACAAAAGCCATTACGGATCAGAAAAAAAGGAAGCTGAAGTGTTGTCTTACAAGCTAAACTATTTCACCAGTTCATTGTGTAATGATCATGAGGTTATTAAAATTTCTGTAGCATTTCCAGTGGCCAGCCAGTTCCTTAAATCCAGCTGCTGTTGGAAGCCAGTGTTCTGATGTGGATAAACATAATTTAGCAAAGGAACCCAGTGGCTGGGCAGCCACTGGTTGCAGCAAACAGCAACGGTAAAAAAATAAATTCAGACCAAACTTCAACCTTTAGGATGAGAGGGTACCAAAAGCCTATTTTGTAAGATACACATTTCTCTTCCTCATTCCTGAGACTTCCAGTGCAGAGAAAGGACAAAAACCCAAACCCCACCAAAACCAAAGAGCTTTTATTTTGTATTTGAAATATGAAACACACATCTTATTTAAAGGCAACCAACCAGATAAGCTAGGTAATATGGCCAAAAATAACCCTTTCCTGGTCTCCCAGTGCAGGCAACTGAAGGTAAAATATAATGTTTTTATCCCAGTTTCTGTACCATAATGTCAATAGCCCTTGTCCAATAGTGTTTTTGTTGACATTCAAGTGACAAAGGGAAGTCAGTTAAAAAATATAATTACATGTAAAAGACCAAGTGACACAGAAATTAAGCTCACAATAAGAAGATTAGGTGGATGTTGATTATATTTTATTTTATAATCTCAAGCATGATTGATTGCACTGCCCCAGAGACACAGGACTACAAATGACTGAATTTTTCCAAGCTGTTTCACACAGGTATCAGCCAGCTTGATGAAAATTAATATTAATGAAATTAAGGCAAATTATTAGTTCAGGCAAGATCTACTGCTATATGTTTGGCATTATGCAATGTAATTAGTACTGATTAAACTATTAATCATGGCAAATTATCAGTCACATTTTGCCCTTGCTTTTTTTTACTGACTCCTCTGTGAACAGATGATGACTTTTATTGACTTCTTTGGTTTTAATATTGGTTCTAATCACTCCAAATCAGTATGTAAGGAAAAAAAATCAAGTTACAGGCTTCTTTTGCACTGTTGATATAAAACTCAAGTATCCCGACGTACTTGTATTCAGTTTACTACTAGTAGTACAGTTAGCAATAGCTCACTTAGTTGATATGATAACTCTATCCCAACCAAAACCAGAATATCTGTCTTGCCTTGCTTGTAAAAAAAAAAATAAAAATAGAAGGAATGGAAGAAGTAATGGAGGAAGTAATTTCCATGGCATCAATGAATTTTTATGACATGTAAAACAAAAAGGGGAAGTAGGCAGGCCTAACAAATGGCAGTAAATACGTGCAATTTTGCTCCCATCTGTGCAAGGGAAAACAATTTATCTAATGTTATGAGAGGCCTGCAGTCAACATGCAAGCATTCCACACCCTGGTGTGTAATTACAGAATATGCCTAGTAATCAATTAATACAAGTCTCTCAGAAGGTAAGAAAGTAATGTAATTACTGTCTCACAAGTGAGGAATAAAGGCTCAAAGACTCCATCTAAGCCTGTGGAACAAGGATTCTGCATCCATCCTAAACACCAGCCACCCTTACATGAGCATGTGACAATTCATTTCCAACCCACTTTGGTTCTTGCAAGACAAAGGAAAACTCTGGCACCTATCTGGGGAGAAATTTCAGTGCATGCCAGCAATATTCCCTCTCTAAATGGACGACTGTGATGAAACAGACCTCAGTCTAGATATCACTAGAGAGGTTTACCAGAACCCATAGTGGTTAAAGTACCTGTACCTGAAATAATATTGTCTCACATCTGACTTCAACCTCCTGGATAAAGACAGTGTTACTTGCTTGTCTCATCTCTTGACAGGAACCTAGGCTGCCCTGTGCCTCCCTCCATCAAGAAAAAATAATTAGTTTCCAAGGTATAGTCTTTCCCCAGTTTATATTCTGGTATCATTACTGCTGGGCAAGTGAATACTAATTACAGCAATTGTCATGGAGTTAATGTAGCATGACAAATTAACAAATTTACCAAACCAAAATCCCCAAACACAATTTTTCTCCAAGAATGCTGTCTTTTCTTGCCTTATTTTGCAAAACAGCTCTTCTTTTCACTGACTCCCATCTACATTGCATGCACGAGCTCTGTGTGACATGGAAATACACATTCTCCAAAAGCCACCTGAGGATATCTAGATCATTTTACTGAAGCCACTAATTTAAAGCATTGTAAAGAAATTAGGATGTGCAAAAAACTCTTATAGTATCAGGAGCTAGGATAGGACGATTGTTCGACGGATGTTACCCTATATTTTAAGTGCTGCTTTCTTTCCCACTGGGGGCATCCCTTCACTGCTAGTCAGATCTTCCCTTGGGTTACCTGCCTCTGTACACACAGGCTGTCCAGACAATCAGGTAACATTTCCCATTTGGGGTGGTTGCCATTGCTCTCTGCCACAAAATAGTTTTGTTTAGGTATTTACATGATAAATGAACATTACAGCATGGAGACACTACCACACGAGTTCATCCTCTTGTTACTGGCACAGACACCTGGGGTTCTGTGTTAAATTTGGAGAGTTTGTTAGCAAGATTTTTTTTTCCCAGCACCTGTAATCAGCACACATGGTACTACATGGTCCTAAGATCAAGAAACTTGTTTTATGTTGATTTCTAACAACGTGTCTGTTTCAGAGAGGCTGGGAATGCCCCATCCCTAGACCTGGCTTTGAGCAATCTGGTCTAGGGGAAGGTGTCCATGCCCATGTCAGGGGGTTGGGACTGGATGATCTGTAAGGCTCCTTCCAACCCAAACCATTCCATGATTCTACGACTGCCTAGGATAATTTTTAGAACAATCGGAAAAGAATAAAAATATTTTATTAGATCAATTTAGCAACAGGAGAGAACCAAATTTAGCTGTAGGTGTTAGATGGCAATCCTGCAGATGAGGACGTGATTTCTTCCCTGCTCACCCGAGCCCTTTCCGCAGAGCAGCCACCGCTGCGTCACTGCTGTCGCCTGGGCGCGGGCCTGTTTGCCCCGGGCGGGCTCAGCACAGCACAGCACAGCCCGCAGGCAGACCTAGGCCGCACTGCAGGGCCTGCGAGAGCCGGGAGGTGGCCGGGGCGCAGCACCCTGCACCCATAGCTCCCCAAGCTGGCTCCTGGGAATGGAGACTGGGAGCGAACACGGGCCACTGGAACCCTCCCATCGCCATGCATCCTGATGAGACCCTCTGTCCCACGGACCTCTCTGCCACAAAACACTCTCTGCCGGACGGTGGGGAGAGAACCCGGGTGATTTAAGAGACTTCACCGGCAGAAAACTTCGCTGCCGCCACCACCACCACTACTAGAAGCAAAGTACCAAACCGACACAGAACTGACACTTTCCCAACCCGAGCCGTCTTCTGAGGCTCAGCCCCCGCTACGGCCACCCCGCGCTGCCCTGCCGCTCCCAGCCCGGCCCTCCCGAAGCAGCTGCGGGGGAACTCCCCCCCGCCCTGGCCCTTTCGCTTT